>JBAJMU010000011.1:3921675-3976524 GCA_037952995.1 Hyposoter didymator
TAACTTCTATTTCAGGAGCCAAACACTACCCTTTCTGAAATTCGTTCATCGGCCAGTTACCAATTGGGGGGCTACTTCGGGGATGTCTGGGGGGTCCCAGGAGTCCAGCCAACTGGTACAAAGCAATTAATAGTTTCGTTGGACCTGCTGCAATGTCATCCCGCAAAGAGGTACCCATTAATAGATACAAATTCCAACGACAACCGCGCCTATACGAATCTCCATGGCTTAATCAGCCCGATAAACGATTATAAACGTCGGATAATTGTCCGCAGGCTCGCGGTTGCAACTGTAAAGACGCGGGGGCAAAAAAAAAGTGGAGTGGAATCCGGAAAAACGCAACGGGACAAAGCTGCGGCAAAAAAGGCCATCGATAGTGAGAGAAAAAAAAGGCGCGCGCGGTACGTGATTATATCGGGGTGTATCGCGCGCGCATTGCAGCGATAATGGCCAACTATTTAATTTGCAACAGTCGAGTTAATTCCCGTGAGATACAGACACAAATTCAAGTCTGTTGTGCACAGAGTATATATTTATTAAGTTGTGCACAACGATCTGTATAGCTGGGTCGCCAACGATCATAGAGTAGGATACACACGCGAGCACAGACCGGGATCCTGTTGGCCGAGGTCTGCAAGAATCGTTCCCTCGACCCCGCTGCCTCGGCCTCCAGCATCCCGCGCCACCACGAGAAACCGAGACACGCTGATCCTCAGCCGCGTGTATAACGGCGCAATGTGGCCCAAGCAAGGAGGTCTGCTTTGCCTATCTCTTCACCATTCTCTCTCCTTTTACAATTGGTACCAATTTGGACCACCTGTGATCACATTGCGAAGCCGCGAGAAGACTCGGATCCATGCGGGGCTGCTGATGATGCTGCTGAGGGATCGTGATCCTTGGAACCTTTGAGCGACCTCTGCAGCCCTAGAGCATCCTCGGCTAGCGCATCAGCGGTGATTGATAACCCAATAGCAAACCCTCGCGGCTGATGGTAAAAATGCCTGCTCCGGGGACTGTTTTATCACGAATCTTACTTGCCAGCAGTTGGGGGTTGTTTTTGAAGACGCGCGAAGGGTGTTTTCGCCGTTGGACTTGGTACCAACGAAGAAGAACTTTGGAACAGTGCTGCATCGGAATTAAGAAGCTTTTTGGGTCAAGGGAGCTTGTCGCCGGTTTCCAATGGGTCTGGAAGACCCCGAACCAGCAAACCCAAAAGTTTAAACTTCGAAAATGCAGTGCTATTGCCCCAGGACCATTGGTCCTTTGCTACCATCTTCTCGCCAAGAGTAAATGGCACACAAAGAGCATAAGCGAGGAAATGGCGGCTGGAATGGCACAGACTGGTCCAAATTGACACGACACGTTGGGCTACATGTGCACAGACGTAGCATATATCCAGCTGACTTGAGCAGGTATGCATCGAGACGCGTAGGTGTGAGTGGAGCAGCAGGAGGAGAGGTGAAGGGCCAGCGATGGAAAGAAAGAGAGAGGGCGAGCGAGAGAGAAGGTGGGAGTGGGTGAGCCGACCTCTGACCCCGTGGGCGCGGGGACCTTGCCGTGTGTAGCCCCGGGAAAGAAACAGAGAGAGAGAGAGCGCGAGAGGGAGGGAGAGAGAAGGGGAAAAACGCGAATGAACGACACAAGCGGCAGTTGGTTGGTTCGTACGCGTTCCACACTTGTTCCTATAGCTACGGACTGGTTACGGTTGTGTGTTTGAACACTATAGAGATATACACGTGCCACGATCCGGAGAGAAGCTAGAAGCGGGGCATAAACTAGCTTGTGCTGCTGGAGCTATTATGGCGCACAGACTCGCCCGCCTTTCACTTCGAAGACGCCAGCAGCCTATAAGCTCATCTCTTTTCTCTCTCTCCTCGTCTTTTTTATTCTCTACGAGTCTCGTACTACACGGGGAGTGCCTTTTACCATTGCATGCATCTTTCCTCCATGCTCAATGTGTGTGCGGCACATCACACAGCCTCCTCGTGTCGTAGCAAATTTCTCAAAGCTCTCTCTCTCTCTCTCTCTCTCTCTCTCTCTCTCTCTCTCTCTTGGTCTCTGTAATGTTTGTGTGTAGTATGAGGCGGCGTGCGATCTGCCGCGGGGCCAATATTATTCCCATCGTATACCTTTTGCTTATATTTATCGTACGCTATGTATACGCGAGGGACGCGACCGTACGACATCTCTTTCACTCGCAGTGCCAACCTCTTCCCTCCCTCCCCTCCTCCTCCTCCTTTCCCCTGGACATATTTTAAGGCCCGCGGCACTTTGGGACCTCTCGCTTTTCAGGAATCCATTAAAAATTAAAGAAAAATTAGCCAACCTCTGAAAAACCACCATTTTCCCAGTTCAGTCTTTTCTTTCCATCTCGTCGCAAACTTTAATTATCACTTTTCATTAAAATTTCGAAAAATATTCATCTCATCGATTTCTTGCTCGTTTTTTTTCCAAAGTTCGCTACTACGTGTTTGGATTCTTTTCGCAGCTTCACAAATACTACGGGGAGCCCAACAGCCTAAATGATGCCGCCCAAGGAAACAATCCGCGCGATTACGACGCGTTTGCCAATAGATTCAAAATCCGATGGCAAATAAAAACAAACCAATCCCCGAGGACGCACTAGAGAGATTCTCCGGAAGGACACAACCGGTGGACCGGTCACTGGGTGACCTTGAGACTTTTCAAGTGTAGTACGGAGTCTGGCTACTGTAACTCATCCAACGCGCGTCTATATATTTATTCATTTCTTCATATTTATTGTCATTTTAAAATTGTACGTCGGAAAAAATTGAAAAATAAATCATTAAAGGAAAAAAATAAATGTTCAACCCTCAGAATACAAATCACCCAAAAAGTCGGTTGCCGTACACACTGGGTCTGAGAGACCCGGACGATTTTAAATCGTTTTTGACGTCCCTTTGACCGAACTCGTTGCCAATTCGATTTTCATGCAATTTTGACGTCGGGTCTGTCAGACCCATGGGTGTACTTCCGGGCCTACTTTTCGAAATTGACGTTTTTATACGTAGTTTATCCTTCTGTTTAATTAATTGCCTTTTCGGATCATCATTTCACGTCGAAAAACACGAAAGTTTCGTGTATACTAATACATGCATTATTTTCTCTATTTGTATTGAAATAAATAAGAAAAGTTATAGGCAACAAAAGAAATAGACAATAGAACGCGTGGGCGCGCGCGCAAGCATCGCGAACCCTAACCCCAGCTGATCCCATATCCCGTTCTCTTAGACGCGCTCGCATCCACCTTCTTCGTTCGTCCTCCGTTGTGTTGCTCGCGCGAGAGAGGCGCGGGAGGGATTGCGCACTATATATATGTATACGAGCCTCACATACCGATCTTGTGTGTTTGTACGGGGCTTTCGAGGTTAAAAAACAGCTGGACCACTCGCACATGCGCCATATTGGAGCGAGCGTTGCGCCATCTGGCTTTCGAAATTCATTAATCGTCCAATTCGATAAAAAAAGCCTAATTGTCATTAATTTTCAAGGTAAATGATTTGTGACGACGAAATATCTGGCTATGGTTTGTATTGATTGGATTTACTTAATTAACTAACCAGGAATACCTAATTCCACGCTCGAACGGATGACAAACGACGCGGGCAATTTTTGAATTATTTTATTTCGATTTTATAATTACGTGTCGGACTTTTATTTATTTATCATCAACTACGTCATTGTCTTTTGAATTTTCAAGGATTTTTCTCGTCTGCTCGATCTATCTTCCCGCCAATCTCCTCGACTATGGGAGAATCTTGAATTAACGTACGATTGGCTGTCAAGAGACATATAGTTACTAATCGTCTTCTCGTTCTAATTATTCTCACAAGCTCCAGCAGGCTACCTGCCCGCTCATAATACACGTGAATCATTTTTCAATCGATTTTTTACTAAACGCGACGACAGCTTCGTTTTTCTTATTTTTAAAAATTCCCAAAAACATCTTTTTTTTCTGCTCAGCATACTAATTTTTATCTACAAACCTATGGAGAATGTAAATTTGAAAAAATTACTCAAGGCTCACTAGATCTCGGAGAATCCGACAAAAAATTGGCGACGAGATCCGAAAGATCGGCGACTGATAAAAAAATTTGAATCGCTCCAACACCACGTTTCGAGCTCCAACTTTTCGATCATTTATTCCGCCCAAAATTTTCCAAATAAAAATCGCCAAAAAATCGACAAGCCTCAACACGTGTTGCACGAGTGTGAGAAAAATCAGCGACTCAATTCGAATCACCGTTATGAAAATACGCCATTATTTTAGTCGGAACGGCCCATATCTGTATACAGAGATGCCAGAGGCTGCCTAGCCTGTTGCATATTGCGCCTATTGCCTCTCGGCCACACTTCACTTCACCTCCCGTAACCTGCACCTTTCAGATCGAGTTGCCGGGTTGTGAAATGCAAAAAAAAAGAAAAAAAGAAAAAAATACAGAAAAAAAAAACTTTACAACGTTCTTCGACAGCCCCCGCGGACGAAGTTGTCCGTAAGTAAGGTGGATATGTCGCAGTCATTGACACTACGAAGCCCGAGCAATAATCGCATAACAAAAGTGGAAGAAAGAAAAAAATTGCAATTTCCATTAAAAAAAAAAAAAGACAGATAGAAAAAAATGTTTTGCCGCGTGAGAAAGATGACAAAATAATAAAAGTTCGTGGTTTTAATTGCAAATTTGTTTTTTTCATTCTTCACCTATTTTTAATTGAATTTTTAAATTTCATTAAAATTGAAGAAAAAATAGTTTGTAGCGTAAAAAGTAGGACGAGTCCGCGACGAAAAATCTAGCCAAGAATCGAGCTCAGCAGGGGGTTAATAAAATAATAATAATTGCCATTGTGCGAGATCATCATCGATCGAAAGTAAAAAGAAATGAGGAGGAAGGGGGGAGCAGGGCGAGAGAATGTTCGTGGACAGAATGCTCCGAGTGTTGAGCGCTCTGTCATCGTATCCGCCTCATCGAGATAGTCATTCGACGTTGCCCCGGGGCAACAGCAGAATAAAATGACGAGACGCTGCATACAAGCTTTCAATACTTTTCCCTATATATTTCTTGGCAGGATATGGGTGTGTGTTTATTCCCCATCCACGGACAAACGTAACAATTATTATTAAAAGAAAAAAAAAAGAAAAACAAATTCTTCAAGACGAAAAAAATAATTTGTCAAAAACTACTGGCGTGAAAATTGTCAAAAAAATCATAGACACTCCTCGAGGTATTGGGAACGTGAGAAAAAATCAGCGACTCGATACGACGAGACATCAGGGCAGAAAAAAATGGAAAGTAAAAAAATGGAATTTTCAAAAAAATCTCCATCTCAAAATATCGGGAATAAAATGTGGAAAAAAATCAGGAGCAATGCTGCGAGTTTGCAGAACTTCAGGAAAAATTGACGGCCCCATCGAAAAAGACGAGCGGCCAAAAAAAACATTATTTCTCCCACAGGTTGCTTCTTCGATTTATTCGCTTTGGCACGAATGCATATTTAGAAGCACACACCCATCGCTGGGAAGAAAAGCCTCCGAGGCATGGGAACGGGATTGTACCAACGAAAAAAAAATAATAATAAAAATAAATAGAAATAATAATAATGATGATGAAAAAAAGGGAAAGAAATGATAGGCAATAGAAAACAAAGGCAAGGATGGCCCGAAGAGATATCGTGCGCTTGCCTTCTTCTGGCTCCGAATGATCGCGATAAAGAAACAATCGAACGTGCGTAACCGCCCTCTCTCGACTTTCCCCTTGCCTTGCAGCCCCCTCCTTCCTCCCCCGCAACAAAAAGAGAGTAATTTTGCTCGGTATCAAGCAAATATAAAAAAACCTGAAGAAGAATATCATTGCGAAAGACTCAACAAAACCTCCGTTCATATTTGACCCTCCGGACTTGGCGGGGGTGCGTACCAAAGCCCTCGCGCGCCTCTCCACGACAGTTACGATTTCGTCACGCAGTCTTTCTCGTCTACGTAACGAATCGCACAACTTTTCTTTCCTTTTCTTCAACGAGACTCTCTCGCCACTCGGAGACGACCTGAGCGAAGAAATTCCCAATTTTTTCACCCTTCTCTAAAAATTTGTCACTTTCTACCATTTTTTTATTTTGTCGTTCACCGTAATGTCAGGAAATTTTATGATTTTTCGAATTTTACGAAAATCTGAGTTTTTTTTTTTTTAACTTTGGCAAATTTTGTTTTTTCAATGCGAACGAACCTGAATTTCGATTTATTATGAAAGAAACGTGATTGTTAGGAATCCATACACCCACAACTCGCTGTGAGGTATTTTCTTATTTTTCGAGAGAGACGGAACGAGAGAGAGAGAGAGCGAGCGAGAAGATCGCGGAGAGCGTAAGATTGTAGCAAAGGTCGCGGTTGGTGCCTTGGATGCGCTCTCCGCGAGAGATGCTCGTCGTCGTCTCGAGTCTCTTCCGTGCAAAGAGGTCACACACAGCAGTAGAAAAGCTTTTCGCCGCTCTCCTGCGTGAATAGCGATCGCGCTTACCGACATTTTAAAAAATTGTTCATCAAATTGCAACGTTTCCTCGATATTTACGAACGACACATGAGGCGACGATAATTATTATTACAACTCGATGCAGTTTCTCGCCATTTGTCATCGTTTATTGCGATGGAATTGAAAAAATAAATTATGGAATAATGGAAATCTAAAGTAGCGAATTTCTATATTTACAAGTTACGGAGTCTCTAGTTTTCGAGGAAAGAAACGAATTGCGTCAGCTTGTAAAGCTGGTCCTCCGTCAAACTCGCGCTCGTTGGGTTGCTCTGCTCTCGGTCACTTTTTTTCGGCTTCACCGTTGTGTCCTCCAGGCCCCAGCCTCGCTCGACAACGGTTCTGCGTGTTTCCTCCGTTGTCAAGCCAGTCATCAGACTCACCGCTGATAATTCGACCGACGAGTAAGCCTCGGAAATTAAGGACATCGCGCGCTCTCGCACGTTTTCTGTCAAAATTAATCAAAACATCGTTAGTACTTTTCGTCATTTTTATATTTCGCCGTTTCGTCGTTTTCCTCCTCCTCCGCGTCAACTGCAAGTTTTTAAAAATTGTAATAAATCAAATCTTTTTTTTTATCTTTCCGAATTATAAATATTTTTTTTCTTTCCGTTGCCCATACACTGGGTCTGAGAGACCCCAACTTTTTCGAATCGTTTCCAGCACACAGCCTACTCTTTGCAAAATCAATTTTAAAGCAATTTTGACCGTCGGGTCTCTCAGACCCAGTGTGTACTTCCAGGCCTACTTTTCGAAATTTACGTTTCTACATGTATTTGGTTTGGTAAAGAGAGTTTTTAGCTGTTCATTCCAAATTTAGCCCACGAGCTATTTTTTCCATCGGCCCGTACACTGGGTCTAAGAGACCCGAACTTTTTCAAATCGCTTTCAACATGCTTCCTACCAAACTCTTTGGAAAATCAATTTTCTAGCAATTTTGACCGTCGGGTCTGTCAGACCCAGTGTGTACTTCCAGGCTTACTTCTCGAAATTTATGTTTCTACATGTATTTGGTTTGGTAAAAAGAGTTTTTAGCTGTTCAGTCCGAATTTGTCGCTCATGGTATTTTTTCCATCAGCCTGTACACTGGGTCTGAGAGACCCGAACTTTTTCAAATCGCTTTCAGCATGCTCCCTACCAAACTCTTTGGAAAATCAATTTTAAAGCAATTTTGACCGTCGGGTCTGTCAGACCCAGTGTGTACTTCCAGGCCTACTTTTCGAAATTTACGTTTCTACATGTATTTGGTTCGGTAAAGAGAGTTTTTAGCTGTTCAGTCCGAATTTATCGCTCATGGTATTTTTTCCATCAGCCTGTACACTGGGTCTGAGAGACCCGGACTTTTTCAAATCGCTTTCAGCATGCTCCCTACCAAACTCTTGGCAAAATCAATTTTAAAGCAATTTTGACCGTCGGGTCTGTCAGACCCAGTGTGTACTTCCAGGCCTACTTTTTGAAATTCACGTTTTTACATGTTTTGGTTCAGTAAAGAGACTTTTTAGCTGTTCATTCAAAATTTGGCCCTTTCGCCATTTTTTCCATCGGCCCAGGATTTAAAAATTCACCAAATAACAAAAAAAATGAAATGGGCAATAATTTCCAGTCGAATCGTACCTTTCAGAGCGTTCATAATGTCGCGGACGTCTTCGCTCCATTCCGAGTCCAGTGCTGCGTGAACCGCGGACCAATCACGTTTCCACATTTTTTGACCGACTTGCCATATTTTCAATAATTCCGGAGCGCCGGTTTTTACACCCGCAGGAATTCTTTTCCACAGGAATTTGGCATTGCAGCTGCAGGAATACGAGAAAAAATGAAAATGAAAGATAAAGAGAAATTTTCAGGGATTCCGCACCGGAATATCGATCCGCGGACGAAAAAGTACTCACAGGTCGTTTTGGTGGAGATATATCGCCAAGAGTCGAGTGTAAGTCTGTACAGGAAGAGCGCCCGTGGGAGCCTGCGAGAAAATAATAATTCGCAGTAATTTTCGGTGAAAAAAAAAACGGAACGACGAAAACTGAAAAATTTGCGAAATAATGGGAAAAATTTGCATGCGGAATTGTGGCGATTTTTACGAGATTCATTGTTTTGGCCAAGAAATCAATTGGGCGTGGGAAAAACATCGAATTCTGTTGATAAAATGTTGTTTTTTTAGAAAACAACGGAAATTGTGAATTCTAACCTCCAATTCGGCTGTTTCGAGCTCGCCAAGCAGTTTCTCGACCTCGTTCAGTACCATGACGATCACCGCTTGTTTCTACCGAGAAAAATGTTTACTTTTTCAATAAAAACGAAAAACCGACTGGCCGCAGTATTGCGAGCGATTGAAAATTCGTTTTCTCGCAAGAGAAAACGTAAAACTTGAAAACAACGGAGAAACTGTTTGTCCGCTAGACCCCACGAGTGGCGCCATCTTGCGGACGACTTTCGTACTTTTCGGGAAAGAAATTTGGCGGAAAACGTGAAAATTCAATTGCCCAAATATTTTTAATTAACTCGTATATAATTTTATTTATTTTCAATAATTAAACACACGATTACACAGAATTGGGTAATTAGTCATTGACGACGAAACCTCTCGCGAGATGCTCGATAACGAAGAAAACGTTGAAAATCAATTTTCCCGATTCCCACCAACGAAATTGCTCGGAAATTCGGAAACTGATTCAGGATCGAGAGGAAAATCGAATGCACGCGTTCGAATGGCAGAAATTTCGGGGAAAACTTGGTCGAAAACGTTTTCGACGTCTTTGGCCAGTTTTTGAGGAAAAAAATGGATAAATTTTTGAAAATAATGTTGAAAACTGCGGGGAATTCCTTGGGACGTCGAATGGAAGGGATAACGATAATAAATGCAATTGCGAACGAGATTCGATACGATTAAAATCAAGGAAAACGGATGTTTTTCCTATTTTTGCTTTGTTCCCTTTTCTCTTTTTTTCTACTCTCTACTGCATGTGCTGACGTCTACGAGCCGCTCGTTGTTTGTCGAAACGCAGTTCCATTTCCTCGAGGACACGCGGCGTGTAGCGCACAACGAGCTTTACCGAATTTTGCGCTTGTTTCAAAAGCTCCACAGCTTTTTCGTGATTCTCACCCTCCACGCACTGCAACCCAAAAATATTTAATATGTTAATACCAAAATATCAAACGTATCGAAATATCGATACAAAAAATAAGGAAAATGTTTCGAATATTAATATTAAAATATAAAATATCATTATGAATATTTTATAAATANAACGTATCGAAATATCGATACAAAAAATAAGGAAAATGTTTCGAATATTAATATTAAAATATAAAATATCATCATGAATATTTTATAAATATAAAATGGAAAATATTTAAATATTTAAAATATTAATATTGAAATATAAAATCTTTTGATGAATTTTCCATTTTTTAAACTATGTTGTTATTATTATATTATATTTATTGTTATGAATATTATATTTTATAAATAAAAAGTAAAAAATATTGAAAATATTAATATTAAAATAACATCATGAAAATTTTATTATATTTATTATTATAAATGTTATATTTTATAATTATAAAATGAAAAATATAAAAATATTGAAAATAATAATATTGAAATATAAAATATAACGATGAATTTTTAAGTTTTTAAATTATTTATTTATTGTCGTGTTATATTTATAGTCATAGACATTATATTTTGGAAATATAAAATAAAAAATATAAATATTGAAATATACAATATCATTATGAATATTTTATTATATTTTTTGTCTATTATTATAAATTTGATATTTTGTAAATACAGAATGTGAAAATATTGAAAAATGGTTTGAAAAAATTGTGGAAAAAGCTTTTGAGATTCTTTCCAAGTTTAAATTCCTGATAATTAAATGAAAATTTAACAAACCACTCCGTTGACTGACAAGAGCTGATCTCCTCGCTTCAAGCCTCCGTGTCTGTCCGCCACTCCGCCGGGAATAATTCTTGATATGTAAATCGGCGAATTTTGTTCTTTGCCGCCCATGACATTGAAGCCCAGACCTTCCTCCGTTTTTGGTAACTCGACCACCCTCGGATGGGCGTGACCTTCGCTCGCAGCAAATGCAGCAACTGTCGCTTTTGCCGTCGCAGAAGCTCGCACGTCCTGCGATCCCTTTTGAAGCAAAAAAATGCATTTTTTTCCATTTTTATTCGTATTTCGATTTTTCGTGTTCGAAAATAATTTTTACGAATGCTTTGTTTTTTTTTTTCTTTTTTTTTACTGTCCAGTTAGGAAGAAATTTAAAGCGACGAGAAAATACCTGAATGTCGACCGTTTCGTAAACATGTTCGTAGACTTCGCGAACTGCGTTCAAAAAGTCACTCTGCAAGACTTTTTGCAGAGTCGCCAATTTGGTGCTAGGAATTTCTCCTCCTTGAAGGAAAAGGAAAGAAAAAGAATATTGACTCGAGAAATAAATGGAGCAGCAATTTCTACATTTATTTCCTTAGCTATTCACCTTTTTGCAGTTTGTCCAAAAGTTCTATCGAACGTTTGACGTCTGAAACGTGAGAGAAAACTCAATCTCGTAACGATGGCAGCCATTTTGGATTTTTGATTTTTATCGTCTCGATAATGTTATTGTTCGCTTACGTCAATAATTCACTTACAATGGAATATCAATTGTTTAGTTATATTTGTCACAGTACCTCTTGCGAGATTGAGACGCTCGCCAACCGCCGCCATTTTTCTTCTTCGATCAATAAACACGGACTCGGCGACTGCTGGACTCCCGAGGAAAACAAAAAACAACAACACACACTGCACGCGACGTTTGACACTTATTTCACGGCGATCACAACGAATCAACTATCCAGGAGAGATCAAAAACGCGATAACGTCTTTTTAATGAGATCGAATAGAATCTCAAGATTCGGAGCTAATTAAAAATGGCTCGACCTCGAGATGTTTTCTCGGTTGAAAAACGCTACGGATGCGAAATAAACCGAAGGTCTCTGCAGAGAATAGCGAGACTGGCGACACGGCCTAGGTCGATAATGAAGAAAACTGTATTACGATCATGCAGTAAATTGTTTCGAATTATGTATTTATTTCGATTTGAGGATGCTGATGATTTTTATATATAAAACTTTATATTGTAAGTTTTCGGGCTCTTTTCACGCAAAAATCACTAAATCCACTGAACCAATTTTGATGAAGCTCATGAATCAGAAAAGATTGCAAAGATGACCGCCGCGACAGAACTCTTACCGACCGAACGCGGCGTAGCGTGTTTTCGTAAAAAAGCGTGAGATCGCGCTGCGGTATCGAAAAACAGCCGGAAAAATATTTCAATCGACATTTAAGCGCTTCCGCCCGTGTCATCGCGTTCAAAGTTGATGTTGTTGTTTAAAATTGTTTATTTAACAATCCTAGAGTCCTCGAGAAGTGAATGTATCCTCCGAGTCTATAGGACGAAAGATTCGAAGCTAAAATCGCGGTGAACATGGATCCCGGAAGCGGAAGAAAGGTAAGAGGTTATGTTTACTTCCATTTGTTATTGTTTTCGAGCGGGAAAACAATTTTTTTTCAACAAAACCATAAAATTCCATCGATTTATGTGATTTTTTTTTTTTCGTCTATATCTTCAAAGGTCGGAGAAATTTTTGCCGCTGCCGGCGCAGCGTTCAATCAATTGGGAGAGCTAACGATGCAGTTGCATCCAACGACCGATTCGCCCGCCGGGTAAATTTCTTCCCATTTTTCTTCCCACCATTTTCTTCAATTTCCACGATTTTCCTTCTCGATCTAAAGATTTTGAAGCCCCCTCCACAAAGCCCCAACATTTTGTGGGCCGCACTCGTGCGCGCGTTCGTTAACAACGCGCCAAACGTTTTTTCTTCATTTCTTCTCATGCCCTGTGCCCAACAGTAAATGGACTGACGAGGAAATTGAGATGCTGAGACAGACCGTTAAGACGTTCGGCGAAGACTTGAACAAGTTGAGCCAACACATCAAGGGAAGAACGGTGTAAGTTGAACCGAGCGAACGAAGAAATAAAAAGAAAACGCCGGGAAGAAAAATGCGTGAATTAATGGAGGCGCTCAATTCCTGCGTCAGCTTTGTTTGAAAAAACCAAAGTTTCCGACTAAATTTCAAGCTCGTGCTTTGATTTTTCGTTCTAGCTCGCAAATTCGTTCGACGCTGAAGAAAAAAGCGTTTGAGGAAGCCGGCGTACCCATGAGGAATCCGCAGACTCCCGTGGGCCAAGCAAAACAGCAACCGCAGGCGACGGTCGCTCCGGCTAATCAAGGACTCATGGGAAAATCTGCTGAGGTGACCTTGAACATGCTTAATGCTCCGGAATCGGAAGTCGACGTGGAAGGCCTTCCGGAGGAGTGCCAAGTCAAGTTGGAATTCGAAGGCGCCACCGAAGAAGTCGCTTCGTAATATTTATCCATGAAATTCCTTGGTCCGTTGTCTCTCTCGCTCCCGTAAATTCGTCCCCATGGAAATTCGCTCGAAATGAATGAATCGCAAAGATCAATTATGCATTCGTCATTGTATTTTGTTACTCGAATAAATACGTTGTAAGGAAAAGTTGAATTTTTTCTTCTTTTTTTTTTCGTTTCGTTTTTCTAAATCGTCAAACTTTGATTTTACGAAAATCGGTACAAATTTTTTTTTTTTACAAACTGGTACTCCAGCCACTGCTCGTTTCCTTCGTTTACGAATTATCTTTGCATTGGTATTCAGCGATTTTTGGTTTATTGTCTTTTTCTACTCGCTTGCGAAATTTGAAAGAGGAAAATGTGACGAAAACATTGGATTCTTTGGTTCGGGTTCCCGAAAGATAAAAAGTATCGGAATCTATTCTAATTCATGAGTGTCATTCGTGTGAAAAATTCATCGAAATTGTTCCAGAGCTTTTGGCCCGAAAAGGGCACAAACACAATTTTGTAGGAGGAGTTTTATGTACATCGAGATTGGTAATTAGCGATTTTTCGTTTATTACCATTTTTTAGTTGCTTGTGAATTTTAAAAGTGGAAAATACAATTTTTTGGTTCGGAATTCCCAAAGGAAAGAAATTGTCGGAATCTATTCTAATTCATGAGTGTCATTCGTGTGAAAAATTCATCGAAATTGTTCCAGAGCTTTTGGCGTGAAAAGGGCACAAACACAATATTTTGTCGAAGGATTTTCGCGTATATCGAGGTTGATAATTAGCGATTTTTCGTTTATTACCATTTTTTAGTTGCTCGTGAATTTTAAAAGTGGAAAATACAATTTTTTGGTTCGGAATTCCCATAGGAAAAAAATTATCGTAATCTATTCTGATTCATGAGCTTCATTCGTGTAAAAAACTCATGGAAATTGTTCCAGTGCATTTCGCGTGAAAAGGGCACAAACACAATATTTTCCCGGAGGATTTTCACGTATATCGAGTTTGATAATTAGCGATTTTCCATTTATTATCATTTTCCAGTTGCTCGTGAATTTCAAAAGTGGAAAATGTGATTTTTTGGATCGAGTTTCCAAAGGAAAAAAATTATCGGAATCCATTCTGATTCATGAGGTTCATCGGCTCGCTCGGTAAAAGACAAAAACTTGGAAATTTCTCATATTGCGTGCATCTATCCATTCGGCATAAAAAAAAAAAATAAAACGAAAGAAAAAAAACGACATTTTGTTCACTTCTCACTTTTAATTCGATTGAATAAATTAATATATATCACATAGCTACACAATTTGCTTCTGTTCATTCCTATACACGCACCTCCTATTATTTTATCTTAAATACATTCGTTTGTGTTTTTTTTTTTTTATCGACCAAGTTGCACAAATTTTTCTTCGAAAAAATGTTACAATTGTTATTATTATTATTATTGATAATTATAATAATTAGTATATTTCTATTGTTGTTATTATTATTAATAATAAATTCAAAATAATTTTGGTACGGCCAACTGGTTCGTTACGTATTATTTACAAAAATTATCATAATCGCGTACGATTTGTTGTTTGCATCGTACAATTATAATCAAAGATACAAACATTTATTTTTAACGTACGATAAGAAATAATTTATTTTTCTTACTTCGAATACATTCGCCGATTGTCCGGATGGGAATTTCCATCCGTGAGTAATAATAATTCCTGTACCAATCGAATAATTCGATCAAACGATCGACGAAGGAGTTTGCTGATTTTTTGTTCCGTCAGATTTGTTTGTTTGTTGGTTTTGTTTTTTTTTTTTTACCATTTTTCTTCGGTATTGGCAGTGTAGCAATATAATAGCGAGTAATGAATAAAAGCATTCACAAATAGTAGTTTGAGCTTTTCTTCAGGATGGCCTGTTCAATTTGTTATTTTTATTGCACTGGGTTTTTTTTTTTATCGTTTTTAAAATTTTTTGACTTTTTTTCGTTGTGTCTTTAGGCCACAAATTGTTATCTCGAGCTTGCGGTGCGGCAGAGATCGTGGAAACGGTCCAGTCACGAGAAGGGAAAGTGAAGGCTTGAACTTTTTCGGTCCGAGGGGTCTCAGCGACCCAGAATGTTAAAAAGACTTAATTTTCTATTATTTTTGCTCGTGAGACTCGATAATTCGGAAAGAATTTCCATCGTCAGTAAAAATTGATACAGACTACCAAGTGATTGTCGAATTTTTGAGGATAATGCTCGATTTTGACTCTCGCTTATCAAATGGAATGAACATTCTGACGAAGATAATAGAGGCGAAGGAAAAATGAGGAAATAATATTTTGCTCGCTAGTTCTCTCGTGTCTTGTGCGATAAATTCACGTTCTTTTCTATTTTGGGAGGAATATTCTTATCGATATTGGTGACGGTGTCTGCGCGTGTTTGCGTTATCCTCGTGATGACGTGCGTTACTTTGCCAGTTTCTACTTCGCCTGTATCAAAAACTCGGTTTTAAGCCCATCGTGAAAATTTATCGACAACGAGAAAACGCAATTTCGATGATAAACAAATTAATAAGGAAATAGATCTCGCGTTTTGGAATCGCGATCAAAATAAATGCAAATTAACTCACTTGGGTAATTTCTTGCGTCTCTTATTGGGCAGACTGCCGAGTTCGCTCTCTCGTATTATTTGTAACGCCGACGGCACGAACATGTCTTCTGAAAAATCAAAAATTCGACATTTTCGTTAGCGGACGTGGAAATTGAAATTTTCTTGAAATTGTCGCAGTGTTTGGGGAAGCTGCGAGTGTGTCCGCAATGAGTTATTGATATTTTTGATACCGAACGAGTTTGTGTATTTTCTCTTGGTGACGTATCGCTGTTGCTGCTGAACTTGGGGGTTCGATTCTCGGGCACTACCGACCGTGCAGTCTCTAGTGCCTCTGCAGCCTTTCAGATGCTCCAATTGATCGTGAACGTAAGACTTTTCAGCGGCTGTCAAGGACGAATAGCGGTTCCATTGCTCGAAAGGATCTGCGAGTGAAAAATATTATTTCCATAAGATAAATTAATTTTTTTATTAAATTATTTAATAAATTATTATTATATTAATAAATTATTAAATTATTATTAATATTTAATAAATATACGAAATATTTATAAAATATAATAAATTATCATTGTAATAATTATTTAATAAATATATGAAATATTTATTAAATATTTATTAAATATAATAAATTATTATTATTATAATTATTTAATAAATATATGAAATATTTATTAAATATAATAAATTATTATTATTATAATTATTTAATAAATATATGAAATATTTATTAAATATAATAAATTATTATTATTATAATTATTTAATAAATATATGAAATATTTATCAAATATAAAAAATTGTTATTACAATTATTAATTAATAAAAATATGAAATATTTATCAAATATAAAAAATTGTTATTATTGTAATTATTTAATAAATATATTAAATATTTATCAAATATAAAAAATTGTTTTTACAATTATTAATTAATAAATATATGAAATATTGATTAAATATAAAAAATTGTTATTACAATAATTAATTAATAAATATATTAAATATTTATTGAATATAATAAATTATTGTTATAAAAATTTTAAATAAATATATGAAATATTTATGAATATAATAAATTATTATTATAATAATGATGAAATGTTGTAAAAATTCTTTCGACTCGTTCGTGGAAATCTTACCGATTCTCAAATTATAAAAAGTTGCAGTTCCGGTAGCAAATTCGCAATAGAGAAAATTGTGGGTGGCGTTGATGGTCCGAATGCACGAGTACGTATTGTTGTTGGAATCGACGCAGGCACAGAAAGGCCCTTCGCTCCATAGAGGCGCTGTTCTCCAGTGGTCATTGTCATGGACGAAACAGTTCATCCGTGGCTTGAAACATTCCTCCTCGAACTTGGCTTTTTTCTTCATTTTTCTCTCTTTCTTACGCAATCTTTCCTCCTTGAGTCTCCGTCTCTCCTCTTTCGCGATTTCCTTCTCGTCCCTTTTCGCCTGAGCTGGGTCAGGCTCGCAGTAGCATTTGTGGCGCGCCTCCAACGGACTGTTCAACATCGGCGGTAACCTGCCGTTGTTGCTCGTCGACGTAATCGCTAAAAAATGATTTTTTTCTCTTTATTTCTCGGCTCGCGACGAGACCAAACGATTATTTGAAAAGAAAAACTATTTTTTTCTCTCAGTGACTGGGCAATTGGATTTTTTCGATAAGAACGCAACTCGGAGGTAGGAAAAGCTTTGGCATTCGTTTAAAATGTTGTTTCTACAAGAAAATTGCATTCGATCGAGTCAAACGATCGAATGGAATTTCGTGAACGAAAAAAAGGGAAAAAGTTGAAAAACAGAGCGAAATTTGGAAAAAATGAAGAAAAACGAAGTTTTTTTTTGTTCAACATTGGCGGTGATCTGCCGTTGTTGCTCGTCGACGTAATCGTTAAAAAATAGCTTTTTTCTCTTTATTTCTCGTCTCGCGACGAAACCAAACGATTATTTAAAAAGAAAAACTATTTTTTTCTCTCAGTGACTGGGCAATTGGATTTTTTCGATAAGAACGCAACTCAGAGGTAGGAAAAGCTTTGGTATTCGTTTAAAATGTTGTTTCTACAAGAAAATTGCATTCGATCGAGTCAAGTGATCGAATGGAATTTTGTGAACGAAAAAAAAGCGAAAAAGTTGAAAAACGAAGCGAAATTTGGAAAAAATGAAGAAAAACGAAGTTTTTTTTTTGTTCGACATTGGCGGTGATCTGCCGTTGTTGCTCGTGGACGTAATCGCTAAAAAATGATTTTTTTCTCTTTATTTCTCGTCTCGCGACGAAACCAAACGATTATTTAAAAAGAAAAACTATTTTTTTCTCTCAGTGACTGGGCAATTGGATTTTTCCGATAAGAACGCAACTCGGAGGTAGGAAAAGCTTTGGCATTCGTTTAAAATGTTGTTTCTACGAGAAAAATGCATTCGATCGAGTCAAACGATTGAATGGAATTTCGTGAACGAAAAAAAAGGGAAAAAGTTGAAAAACAGAGCGAAATTTATGAAAAATGAATAAAATGAAAGTTTTTCTGTATTTATCGATTTGCAACCTTGTTTGTGTCTGCGATCCGGAGACTCCAAAATGGTGACGTCAATTCTGGCAGGTCCCAGAGGACTGGGAGTTGGATTTTTGAGGATTCTGATAAATTTCCGTGTGCTCGGAGTCGAGACGGGCAAGATTTTGCGATTTGTGGTGGTCGTTGGAGTCGAAAAGGTCGTTGGAGTGGTAGCGGCTTCGGTTGTGGGACTCAAGGTCGTAGGGGTCGTAGAGGTAATGGTTGTGGTTTCATGAGACAAAGTTGTCGTTGAAATTTTGGTAACGTCTCGTTCCTCGGGGGTGGAATTTCGTTGGGAGGCTCGAAGTTGGTCGGTGCTCGGAAGCGGAAGGGAAGTTGTTCGGGTCGCGTAGAAATGGTGATGCCTGTGAGGGGAGGATGGCGTTCGGGTGGTGGTGGTGGAGTTTTCCGTGGCGTTTGAAGCGGCGACATCAAAATGGACGCTGTTGGTAAGGACGGTTGAGTTTTTTTTGTGATTATGGATTTTTCTCCGCCTCGTGGATTTCTCGGGGTCGGAATCTGCTCGATTTTCAACTTTGGGCTTTTGCCGACGTGGACTTTTCCGCGGAGGCAAAGTTGAAGGAGTGCCAACGGTGGATTGGTCGGTTGTTGACGAGGAGGAAGTTGCAGGGGGCGCTGGCGTTGCCGACGCTTCGGAAAAGGTCGCTGGGAGCGATGTCGATGTTGACATTGAAGTTTTTTCATGTTTCTTCGTATGATGACGAGTCGTGTGGTTTTTTTGATGATTCCCATGTGCCACGTGACTCTTGTTTTTACTCGAACGGCCCAAACCCTCCCGATAGTCTTCCGCGTCCTCTCCCTCGTCGCCCTCCTCCTCCTCAGCCTCGTTTTCACTCACCGAATGCGGTTTCTTCACCATCAAATGACGTCGGATTTCTTTCAGAGTCTCCAGCTGCATTCTCATGTCTCTGATTTGTTGCTCGATCTCTCGCCTCGAGATGCGCCACTCGTTCGGATCCTGATACACCAATTTAGTGCAATTTACACCGCCGCCCATCGGCAGCACCAAACAGCGTGGCGCAACACCCGGAAGCTTCGATTCGGGCTCTCGCAAGTCTCGCACTGCCTGCGATCTCTTCAGGTCGTCCAGCTCCTCCTCGATGCTCTCCATGATTTTAGTCACGTGCTCTATCGTGTCTTTCTTCGTGACGCTTCGTCGGACCCGGCGATGCCGCTTGATTACGTCCTCGATGTCCAGGGACCCGGAAACCAAATTATCCAACGTCGCGTCAAAATTTTCTCTACTGTAAAGCCATTCTTCTTCCTCCTCCAACGGATCTCCACTAATTTCCGTCAATTTCGGTTTTTCCTCGACCCCGAAGGACCCTGGCTCCGTAATTTTCTCCTTCAAATCCTCATCGTATCCCGATAATCCTCGTTTCCCTGAATTTTACGAAAACGGAAAGAAAAAAATCCCTCTAAACAGACAGATCGTTGAAAATTCATTTTTTACCGCGCAAACAGTTTTCGCCAACAATATCGATTGTTTGAAATCGATTCTCAGACGTCGATGAAGTTTTTGGGCTTTTATTGATAGAAATTTCATTGCTAAACGAAAATAATCGATTTTTGCATTATTCTTTTTTTTTTTACCATTTTTTCGTGTTATTTTTTCTTATTTTCATTTATTTTCGTTTTTTGAAATTTTTCAGAGATTTTTCCAGGGTAATTCTTCGTTCTGAATTTATTTTTGAGAATATTTATTTTTTTTCGAGGGAATCGAGTCGTTCGGGACGTTTCTCTACTCGTGTATCAATTCTTACAATTTTTCCTTCATGTTTTTATTTGTTCTTCAAGGAGATTCACTCAAGAGTCTGGAATTTTTGGGATTTTTTTTGAAAAGATTAAAAAATCGTAGAAAATGGATATCAATGTGTGAGTTTTTGTTTTCTTGGCCCACGCCTCCGTACGAACGATTTGAAATTTTTTTGACGTCGGAAAATCGTCTTAATATATTTATTGGATGGAGAATTTTAGGAGCGAGAATTTTTTTTCTCATACCTCTTCGAGGCTGATGTCCATCGTCGTCGCCATAAATATTCGCAGCTCCGACTCTCCTGTCGCGGCCAAGATGGGATTTTTGGTTTTCGTACTCGTTGGTCTTGAGTCTCGTGTAAACGACTCCGTTGGGTGTAAAGCAGGCGCATTTTTTCGAGACCCTGGGCGGCTGGACCGGCGGAGGGACCAACGGCACCGAGGACGAATATCGACATTTGTGACGCCTCCACCTTCGTCCTTCGCGCTCGCAGCGCCACTTTTGACCAGCGACGCAATCCGCTTGGGCTTCCGGTCTCGAACACTCGAGCGCCAAACGCTCGTGTTTCGAGCCGAAAGAGCCCTGCAGCAACGGATTCACTCCGTTCTCTAGATGCAGATCTGGAGCTGCCAACAAAGTTCGCTTGTGGTGAACGCCGTTGCGCAACGTGCACGGAGAGACACGATTATACATAAAAAATTATTGTCACAGCATTTTTTCCTGCTACCCCAGTTTCCCTGGTATCGTCCTCGCTCTGAGATATTTTGGAAAATACACCGTAATTTTTCAAAGGGAATTGAACGAAAAATGTGTAAATTTGAAGAAAAATGTAAAAATTCGTCGCAAAATGTAGAAATTTAGGAAAAAATTTCAAAATTCGTCGCAAAATGTAGAAATTTAGCAAAAAATTTCAAAATTCGTCGCAAAATGTCAGAATTTGGAAAAAAATATCAAAATTTGGCAAAAAATGTGAAAATCTCACGAAAAATTTCAAAATTCGGCGAAAAACGTCAAAATTTGGAAAAAAATATCCAAATTTGGCAAAAAGTGTGAAAATCTCGCGAAAATTATCAAAATTTGGCGAAAACGTCAAAATTTGTAAAAAAAAATCCAAATTTGGCAAAAAATGTGAAAATCTCGCGAAAAATTTCAAAATTTGGCGAAAACGTCAAAATTTGGAAAAAAAAATCCAAATTTGGCAAAAATTGTGAAAATCTCGCGAAAAATTACAAAATTCGGCGAAAACGTCAAAATTTGGAAAAAAAAATCCAGATTTGGCAAAAAATGTGAAAATCTCGCCAAAAATTTCAAAATGTGGCAAAAGATGTAAAAACTAGTCGAAAAATGTTAAAATTTGGCGGCAAATATTGCAATGCACCGAAAATTCCAAATTTTGACGAAAAATATTAAAATTTCCGAGGGAGGCAGTGGCTCAGTGGTAACGAGCCCGGCTCTCACACAGTGGGCCCCGGGTTCGATTCCCGCCGACACCAATGGATTTTTCTAAGTGTCCCAAGCTGTACTCTCTGTGGTTCGGAACCCACGTAAAATAGTAGGTCCATGTGTGCGTAGTGGAGAGGAGACGAATGGGGAAGTGTGAATGGTGGAAAAGGGATGAGAGAAAAAGGTGGAACGGGATGAAAGAAGGGGTACGGGAAGCACACCATGTACAAACCCGCCAAGGGTATGCATGTAAAACTCCACTACATACATACACATATTAAAATTTCCGCTATTCCGAATAGAATATGAAAGAAAAATGATCGTCTTTGCTGGAATGCTTCAGAGGGGCGACGTGGGACGAGAGAATTATGGCTACCACATGAATTTTTAACATGATTTTTGAATCGAGTACCGAAAGGTTCTCTGGGTAAAGAAAAAATGGCAAGTAATGGTTTCATCAATACATTCCAAGGATCAGGACTCACTGTTAACGTCGCCGATGAGATCTTCGAACTCCTCATCGTCCGAGAGGTCCTGGTCGCTGCCAGCGTCGTTTTCGAGGCGCAAACGTGAGATTTCCGGATTGACTTCGAGATCAGAATCGTTGTTGTCGGCGTCGGTATCTTCGTCGGGGGAAGCAGTCGCGGAATGTTTGGGAATCGTGGAATTGTGACGCTTAAGGGCTTCGCGCATCTCGGCTGTGGATTCCGGGGACTCCCGGCGTCCCGAAGACTCGATCAAGAATGTGTCCGGCCATTTGAACTTGGTCCTTCGACCATGTTTGTTGCTGAGAATGAAAAAAGCTCGAAAATTCGTTGTTTGCGATTTTGAACGATTAATGAAATTTAATCGGACGCGAAGAAAAGTCTCTGCGGCGTGTAATATTTAATGCCAAAGCGACTATCGAGTGCTCACTTGAGAAAAAGTTTTTTGAACGAGCGGCCGTCCATCTGCGGCGGAGTTTCGACACCGGCAATGTCAAGGAAGGTCGGTGCCAGGTCGATGTTCAAAACTATGTCATCCACTCTGCAAGGTGAGGTAAAAGTGAAGAATTAAAATTTCTCCTTAGAAACATTAATCTCGTTTTTGGTTTGGCAAGAGAAACCGTGGCCCAGGCTAAAAATCCACTCGGCTTTTAATTAAACTCGCGAATGGCAAACTCGAAGCTGTTTTACATTTTAATTCCGTGTCTGAGGCCAAGGGATCGCGTTAAATATGTACTGCGAGATTTTTCCTTTAGTTTCTTGAGCCTTTCGCTTGCCTGACATTTCGATGGACCGACTTTTGAGGCGACTCCATTAATTGTCAAACTTTATTTCCTCCTTCCCTCGCTCTTTGCTTCTGTTTCTATTCTCCAGGGAAAAAAAAACTCGTCGAATTTATTTCGTTGCAGTTTCTATGCATTTTATTGCACGTGAAGGTGCGCGAGTTAAATTTTATAAATGCAGCGACGAGGCTCTAGAAATTTGTCATTTTTTGTCAAATTTTAAAAAAATTTCATTTTTTGTCAAATTTTTGAAATTCGTCAAATTTGATGGACCGACTTTTGGGGCGACTGCACTAATTGTCAAACTTTATTTCCTCCTTCCCACGCTCTTTGCTTCTGTTTCTATTCTCCAGGGAAAAAAAGCTCGTCGAATTTCTTTCGTTGCAGTTTCTATGCATTTTATCGCACGTGAAG
This sequence comes from Hyposoter didymator, assembly GCA_037952995.1. NCBI lineage: Eukaryota > Metazoa > Arthropoda > Insecta > Hymenoptera > Ichneumonidae > Hyposoter > Hyposoter didymator. Next base: position 3,944,659 of record JBAJMU010000011.1, read on the forward strand.
GTGCGCGAATTAAATTTTATAAATGCAGCGACGAGGCTCTAGAAATTTGTCATTTTTTGTCAAATTTTGAAAATTTGTCAAATTTTGAAAAATTTGTCAAATTTTAAAAATTTGTCAAATTAAATGGACCGACTTTTGGGGCGACTTCACTAATTGTCAAACTTTATTTCCTCCTTCCCTCGCTCTTTGCTTCTGTTTCTATTCTCCAGGGAAAAAAAAGCTCGTCGAATTCATTTCGTTGCAGTTTCTATGCATTTTATCGCACGTGAACGTGGACGAATTAAATTTGATAAATGGAGCGACGAGGCTCTAGAAATTTTTCATTTTTTGTCAAATTTTAGAAATTTTTCATTTTTTGTCAAATTTTTGAAATTCGTCAAATTTAATGGACCGACTTTTGGGGCGACTGCACTAATTGTCAAACTTTATTTCCTCCTTCCCTCGCTCTTTGCTTCTGTTTCTATTCTCCAGGGAATAAAAGCTCGTCGAATTTGTTTCGCTGCAGTTCCTATGCATTTCATTGCACGTGAAAGTGCGCGAATTAAATTTGATAAATGGAGCGACGAGACTCTAGAAATTAGTCACAAAATTATCATCTCTGCATGAAAAAATGAGCCGCAACTTTTTTCACCTGCGTCGCAAGCTTTTCGTTTATTTATTTATTTTTTTCTATTTTTATTCTCCATGTCATTTCTTCGAGATCCAGCGACACGAGTACGACATGCTCGTTACGCTTTCCTACGACGTCGACCACACTCGCAGCTCGCGGATCAATTCGGCTAAATTTAACTCGCGGAGACGAGCTTTTACTTCATTCTGTGTTTTCCTACGTTTCGTCTCTTTTTTTTATTCGCTCGAGCTCGAGCTCCTTTCTTCACTTCCTGACTGCCCGGCAGATTTCTCTATCGCTGCGCAATCAAATATTCACGCAATTCTCTCAGACATTGAATGGTGAAAAATTTTATTCAGGATTTTTCGAACTCGCTACGATTTTGCATCACGTTCACGAATTTCAAGAATTCAGTTTTTTTCCTCGTACAATTTTTTGAAATTCATTATAAATAAATTTTAAAATTTATTAATCAATTAATAAAATTAATTATTGATTTATTTAGTAATTAATAATTATTAATTAATTAATTAAATAAATATTGAATTATTTATTTAAATAAATAAATTTATTAATTAACTAAATAAATAGTAAATTATTTATTCAATTAATAAATCAATTAATTTTGAAATTTATTTATTAATTAATTTTATTCATTTGTTGAAAATTTTATAATAATTTTTTTGTAAATAAATTCAAAATTCAAGAATTCAGTTTCTTCCTCGTACAATTTTTTCGAAATTCATTATAAATAAATTTTAAAATTTATTCATCAATTAATAAAATTAATTAGCGATTCATAAGTCAATTAATAATTATTAATTAATTAATTAAATTAATAAAATTTATTAATTAATTAAATAAATGTCGAATGATTTATTTAAATAATTAAATTTATTAATTAACTAAATAAATAGTAAATTATTTATTCAATTAATAAATCAATTAATTTTGAAATTTATTTATTAATTAATTTTATTCATTTGTTGGAAATTTTATGATAATTTTTTTGTAAATAAATTCAAAATTCATAATAATTTTTAAAAATTATGATTTTTTTCACAAAAACGTAATTTTTGGAGTTTCTTTGTTCAAAATTTTTACTTTATGAACAATCGCGCTGATTTTGCTCCATTCTGGACGCAGAAATTTGGATCTGCATTCGTTGAGAAATTGCGATGTAAAAATTGCGATAAAAAATCGGGAAAAAAAAAAATTGAACTCGAAAAATTCGAGTTATGGATCGCGTTGAATTTTGGTTCGTACTTACACTGATCCAGGCTCGATCCCAGGGCCGCGTACGAGACACGGTACCCGGACGTCGAATTCGAACGGAAAGCTTTTGCCCTTGATGAGACCAAACTGTCCGAGGTGGTAGCCATGGTCGGAGGTATAAATGATGTAAGTGTTTTCGAGTTCGCCAAGATCTTTGAGTTCTTGATAAATCTGTATGGGCGAGAAAAAGAAAAAAAAAGATTTCTTTCGAGGCAAAAAGTCGGAAAATGAATTTGAAAGTGATTTTGAATTTTTGGAATCGTGTTAAAAAAAAAGCTCGACAAAAACGTGGAGATTTGGTACAAGAATCGTTGAGACTCACTCGGTCGACGGCAGCGTCGACGCTCTGCAAAGTTTGCAATCTCTTGGTCATGAGGAGATCGGTAAATTGGCGATGGATCGGTTGCATCTTCTGAGTCACTTGGAGGATCCATTGTTTGTCGAGATTCGGCGCGTAATCGTAAGCAGGAGTACTAAAAAAAACAAAAACGTAAAAAAAAAGTTTTTTAAATGAAAAAATAGCACGTGGCCGTAGAAACGCGGGTGGTAACGAGATTGGGAACGTCCGGGATGGACAGCAAGCTCGCCACTCGAGTCACGAGGTCATAATGTCAGGAGGGAAAGGCGCTAGGAAGCGAAGAAGCAACTCGGTGCTGCCACGTGTCGGTTCTATAAATAATCTCGTTGGATGCATCCGGTTGGAAAAGTTGACGAGAAAGATGGAGAAATGAGGGGATTGTGAATATTGAGTTGGGCTGGTGAAGGGATTGAACGAAAAACCGAAAATCAAGAGCGTTGGCTTTTTAGTGGCGCGAACATCATCGCCGAGCTAGACAAGCATTGCCTCGTTGCATGGCGTGACATCAAGTACCTTGCGGAGTATCTCTCGCCGCATCTCCCTCTCCTCGGGGCTCGAGAGCCCTGAAAAAATGCACCCTCGCCATCGCCATGGGCCTCTGAGCTCCGCGCTGCTGCCCCTTTCCTCATTTTTCTATCCTCGTCCTGCACTAATCTCGAAATACATCAACACACACGTACTCCAGCAGCATGTATGCTCCACATCCATCCACCTGTCTACGAGCAGTTGGAGTCTGCGTCTCACTCTTCTCGCCTCTTTCTATATCTTCGTTCTATGCCTCATCGAGCCTCTTACATACTTGGCTTCGTTTCAAGAGAGGAACGAGTTAAGCCAGTCTAGACATTTTCCTTTAGACAACTCCACTCGAATAGGCGAGTACACAAATTATTATTACGTACATTTCGATCGTTTCAAATATATTCATTTTTTTTCTTCATTATTTCAAGCTTTCCAATTTCATTTTTACAGTACGGTAAAAAAAGATCGGTTGCAATCAGGAGCTTTCGTGAAAACTGCAACGTCGCTATGTACGTGGAAGTAAAAAAAGACGAAATTTGGAGCGAAAATTCTGAAAAAAATTTCAGCGTGGGCAGAACTCAAAGGAAATAATTCATAAATATTGAAAATTGATCTATTTCATTTTATTAATTTTGATTATTTTATTAATTTTATTAATTTCATTTATTTTGTTTATTTTATTTATTTCAATTATTTTATTTATTTTAATCATTTTATTCATTTCATTAATTTCATTAATTTCGTTTATTTTATTTATTTCGATTATTTTATTTATTTCATTTATTTTGTTAATTTTGTTTATTATATCAATTTTAATCATTTTACTAAATTCATTTATTTCAGTTATTTCATCTATTTTGTTAGTTTTGTTTATTTTATCAATTTTAATCATTTTATTAATTCAATTTATTTCAGTTATTTCATTTATTTGGTTAATTTTGTTAATTTTATCAATTTTAGTCATTTTATTAGTTCAATTTATTTCATTTATTTTGTTAATTTTGTTAATTTTGTTAATTTTGTTAATTTTGTTAATTTTGTTAATTTTGTTAATTTTGTTAATTTTATCAATTTTAGTCATTTAATTAATTCAATTTATTTCAGTTATTTCATTTATTTTGTTAATTTTGTTAATTTGGTTAATTTTAGTCATTTTATCAATTTCATTTATTCCAATAATTTCATTAATTTTATTAAAAAACTCATAAAATGAAAAGAACGGGCAAGTAATTTTGAAAAAAAAAAAATAAATGAATAAAAACGGATGCAAAGCTTCCGATCCTGTTTTGGTGACGATCTTATTTATTGTAAAGAGAACGATGTTGAATGATCGTACTTACTGATGTGTGGTGACGTTGAAGAAGAGATGTGAGAACTGCGGGGCGGAGTCTTCCGGGCCATGGGGTGCAGGAAAACTGGCGACAAGCATCACCGGCTTCCGAGCGAAATTGTGCTTGCTCTGTCGCAAAAACGCAACGCTGTCGTTCGCTATCAAGTCCGGATAATAATCCTTGCTGTACTCGAAACCGTGCTTTATCTTCTTCCCATTCATGTTGACGCTATAGTTGTAGTATTTCGAGTTCATTATCAGGCCACCCCATTCCCGCCAGCCCGGGGGTATGTAAGACCCGTTGTACTTGTTTAAATATTTTCCAAAATATCCTGCAATTTCATTTTCGTTACGAAGGTGCTGAGCAAATGATAAAGTCATTAAGGGCGTGATCCCTTTTAACGAGTTTTGTAATTTTTAGGGATATCCTTAAAATCGACCCTCCAGGACTCTTATCCGTAGAAAGTGCAACACGTGGATGCACCCAGTGCAAAATTTACGTTACGAAGGTGGTGAGCTAATGAAAAAAAGAATTAAGGACGTGGACCCTTATAAGGATTTTTTAATTTTCGGGGATACCCTTAAAATCGGCCAGCCAGGACTTTTATCCGTAGAAAGTGCAACACGTGGATGCACCCAGTGCCAAATTTACGTTACGAAGGTGGTGAGCTAATGAAAAAATAATTAAGGGCGTGGACCCTTTTAAGGAGTTTTTAAATTTTGGGGTTTCCCTCAAAATCGACCCTCCAGGACCCGTATCTGTAGAAAGTGCAACACGTGGATGCACCCAGTGCCAAATTTACGTTACGAAGGTGGTGAGCTAATGAAAAAGTAATTAAGGGCGTGGACCCTTATAAGGATTTTTTAATTTTCGGGGATACCCTTAAAATCGGCCCTCCAGGACTTTTATCTGTAGAAAATGCAACACGTGGATGCACCGAGTGCAAAATTTACGTTACGAAGGTGGCGAGCAAATAAAACAGTAATTAAGGGCGTGGACCCTTTTAAGGAGTTTTTAAATTTTGGGGATACCCTTAAAATCGGCCAGCCAGGACTCTTCTGTAGAAAGTGCAACACGTGGATGCACCAAGTGCAAAATTTAAGCTTGAGAAGAATTCCAAAATGGCCGCAGGAAGCAAAAAGTTGAGATCCCAAAAACCCACGAAGATACAAAAGAGGATGTGGGCGAAAAATTGACGGTCCATTCTTGTCGCTTGGACAAACGAGGCATAAGAGGAAATTGAAGGAGGAGAGCGTAGAAGGAAAAAGAGGGAAATAAAGGAGAGAAAGGAACGGCTCGGAGACGCCATTCTGGTCAGGGACATACTCGAGAGTGAGACGAGCCTGCGATAAGGAAACCAGTTCTTCGTGAATCGTCTTTGCAGCACGCGTTCACAGAGCGCACTCGAATCACCAGACTCCATATTCCCGACGACCCCCCATACGATTCGCAAAACGCGAATCTCCACAATAAAAGGACCCAACGGGCCGACATAAAAATTCATGCTACGATGCTACGAGGAATTTTCAACGGGATGATTATTTATTTTCAACTAACACGGAATCGAATAAATTTTTTAAGGCATGCAAATCGAACGAAAAGTCTGAAGCCAAATTGCTGGCTCCGAAGAAACGAATTTCAAAAGACTTTTGGGTCACCCTGTATGCATCGGCACATAGTACGATTGAGGAATGTACAGTACGTGATACGTTTGCGCGTAGCAACGTGGCTGAGTATAAACTCCGGACCCGAGCATGGTCAGTACGAACGAAAAAAAAAATAAAAATAAAAATGAAACGAGCGGACAAACGCGAAGAAAGTCTTCTCTCGTTGTTGCCCGGCGAGAGACACACACGAAGGAGAAAGGACCAAAAAATCATGTCAGAGCCATGTTTCCTTTGCCCTGTCTCTCCCTCTTGGCCAACGAGCCACTGTACTCGAGACCAAGAGAGGCGAGTCCTTAACGACGAATGTACGCAAAGCAGACCAAAGAAAAAGTCAATTTTTTTCTTCATATTTTTCAATTTCCATCTGCTTATTATTATTCTCCATCCGCAAATTTCCTATTGGTCGAAAATGCCGCTCGAGAAAATTTCATTTTTAAGCAAGTTTTACCAGTATTAGCAGAATCATGTTTTTTCTGGGTCTCAGAGACCCCCAAGCAGTCAGCATCGATGTTGGAATGGTATTCATGTGTAATTACAAGTTAATCTTTTCAGAACCATAACAGTACCCTTTTTGTCATGCATTCCTCTACACTGGAAATGAAATTTCGTTAAAAATCGTCGATATTTTGTTGAAAACGTTAAACAAAATATTTTTCGACAATTTCAAATTTTTTGTTACTATTTTGACAGTATATTTGGTTTCTAACGGAAATGTCAGCAAAATTTACGAGTCGAACGACAAAGATTTGCTTCCGGAGAGACTTTCTGAAATATTTTTTGCTGCAATGACACGATTTTTTGGATTATTGGGAAAATAACGTTTAGTCGAACGTATCGAACAGAATATCAATCTTTTTCAACAACATTCTGTCTTAAGTGTAAGGATTTTTTACTCACAGAGCTCGAAAACCTTTGCTCGGTGGACAATTATCATGACTGAAGTTTCCATCGTTGGAATGCAACGAAATTCTTTTTATACTTGGAAAAAAAAATTGTTCAAATCCAAAGTGTAATTCCGATGATGAAATGATCGATCTTTAGAAACCGAAAAGCACATCGACTCGAAAAATTTCGATGACATTAAAAATTCAACGAATTATCAGAAAAATGAAATATTTTTCGTTGCATTCCAACGTTGCAAACTGCAGCATCATACAATTATCAATGAAATGTTGACTTTTTCACGAAGACGTTAAAACAGGCACAAAAGAGGAAAGAATGACGTTAATTGAGGGTCTTACCGGTTCGATAGCCAGCGTTGCTGAGGTAAGCAGCGAAGGAGTGTGGCTCGTGATCGCGTTGCCATTGTGGGCTGCTGCAGTTGTCGTTGTTGGTGAAAACCTCGTGGTTATGAACGTAGCGACCGGTGAGTAGGGAACTGCGACTTGGACAGCACATCGGGGTCGTTGTGTACGCGTGTCTCATTTCAGCCCCTTCGTCGCGAATGCGCTTCAAGGTACGCGGCATAAAATTGAGAGAGCCTGAAATTTTCCGGCGAGAAAAGAGGAAAATGATGAAAAAAAAAAACGAGGATAATCCAAAATTTCACAGGAAGGGCCAGTCGTTACCGAGTTCGACATCCTGGTCATCCGTGAGAATGAGGACGATGTTGGGTTTCCTTTCGCGACTTTGTTGATACGGAGGAAAAGGCAGATTCGGTTGTGCGTTGTTGTAATTGTTATTTTTGTGCAACGAGCCACTGGGACTGCGTCGTTGACCACCAAAAACGTCGTCGGCCCGAGGAACATCCTCGTTTGGACGTCTGGCGTTGGCTCCCACGACCAGAACCAAGATCACCCATCTTAGCAAGTCTCTCATGTTATTCAATCCTTTAAAAAACGTCGTCGAATGATTGAGCGAGAAAGAGCAGATTCTGAAATCCAACGTTGATGTTCCAGATGTTGAATAATGTACGAAAATGAATAAAAGTATGAAAATTATGAAGAGAAGATTGATTGATTGATTGATATACATTTTTAAGCCTTTAATGATTCCGCAGCGCAAATAGAACAATGGCCAATGTAAAAAAGTGTAAACAGGACCTAAAATAAGTATAACGAAGATAGAAAACAAATTGATTGATTGATATTTTTATTATCTGGATTTATCCATAAAACACGATGTTGAAGTTTGCATCGTTGAAATGCAACGAAAACTCATTATTTTCTATAGCATCGCATAGAATTTTCTTACAGTGTTTGTTGACAATAACGAGAAAGTCTTTTTTGCCATTCGAAAAGTAAATTTACCAGAAAAAAAGGGAACGAGTCGATTAATTATCTAAATAATGAATAAAAAATATATATTTTTCGTTGCATTGCAACGATGCAAACTTCGTGTGAAAAAAAAACATAAAATCAGAAGCAGACATGAAAAAATAAAAGTGGAAATAAAATTGAACTTGAAAGAGAGAGAGAGGGAGATTGATTGATTGATTGATTGATTGTTTATTAGTTTTCTCAGCTATGTTCATGTGCAATCGTCTTGACATGTTCACTCACATCTTTCCATTATGGAGAGAAAGGGATAAAACAAATGAAAATACAACAAATCTGCTGCAACAAATTGATATGCTGGTTGCGTCACGTCCGAGTGCACAGATTGTCCGATTGTTGGGTTGCAGTTGCTCAGGACAATGAAGCCGTATGCTCGCAGTATTTACGTATTTAGGCCATACCGTTCATGAGGCTGATATTCGCGGGGTGTTCCGAATATTCGTCCGGAGAGCAAGAGCGTAACGAGGTCAACGAACCTGAACCTCATTGACGCCAGTTCTCATGATTTACCACGCATAATGATCGCAGCGATGATTGATCGTTACTCTGTCTGCCTTAGTAACCGCGAGGTATATCGCACACGATTTCGACACCTCAAAACTTCCCTCTTTGGGGAAAGAGGTATACGAGAGTACGATTAAGAGATTAAAATTATATTGAAGTTTGCATCGTTGCAATGCAACGAAAAATCAATTTTTCATTTTTTATTTTGATAATTAATTGACTCGTTGTAATTTTTTTAGTAAATTTACTTTTCGAATGGCGAGAAAGACTTTCACGTTATTGTCGACAAAGACTGTATGAAAATTTGGTGCGATGCTATAACGAAATAATGACTTTTCGTTGCATTTCATCGATGCAAACTTCAACGTCATAGATAAAAGCTCCTTTTTAAAAAAAAATCTCAAAACTTTCGATTTTACGATCCCAGGATGTTCCGGATCATTGTAAAATCAATAAAGAAAATCTTTCGCTTCCCTGCGTAGTGAGATTCTCAACGAGCTACACGAATTAATAAAATAAATAGTTTCTACGACGCACGAACATTCGGAAACGATCGCAAACGCCAGACAGACGTGCTCACGATTCCAAATTGAAAACGCAGCTCCATGTTCCTAAGTAGTAAGAGTAAGCGTCGTGTCAGACAATGGGAATCCCAACAGGAATCGTTGCGGTTGTCAGTGGATTGAACGAGAAGGGAAAAAAACAAAAGAGCATGTTATATCCTTTTGGCGTGTGGAATTCGATGGATTGAAAGCTCACCGATACCCCGAGGGGTTTTTTTTTTCTTTCTTTATTATTGTTTCGCTCTCGTTCCTTTTTCAGTTGCGAGCATTCACAGAGCAGGAGATATCGCGAGCTGGCTCTCCTCCACCACTCTCCTTGTCTGCTCGTTCCCCGTCTACACGGTCCAAGCCGCAGTTGTGGCGAGTGGATTGGGTATATCGAGAGGAGACACGCGAGTCATAAATAAATGTGAAAAATCGAGTCGTTCATCGGACAACCGAATGAACGAGCAATTCAATCCATACGACAATCTCGAACCAATAAATTGTTTTTAATCCTGCTGTGACGAGCCCACCAGCAAAAGGGTGAAAAGCAACGTGACTCATTTAGTCGATTTAAAATATTCTCCACCAGTTCTATCCAGTTTCTCTTTTTCACTTCAACTCCATCCTCAGGCACTAATGTAATTAGCATTAATGACATTGTTGTCATTCTTTTGTTAATGACATGGTTAATAAGTTTGGCGAGTTATTTGCTGATCACCATTTAAAATCCTTACGATGCTGAAGTTTGCATCGTTGGAATGCAACGAAAATCTGTTTTTTCTTGAACAGAACTCTTCGTTATTATTCAATATTTGGTCCGGACAATAAAATGATTCTCCCTTGCCACCCAAAAACTCAATCTTCAGGAAAACTGGCCACAATTTTTGAAATCCAGTAATAATTGAAAGATGAAATATCTTTTGTTGAATATGAACGTTGGAAACTTCGGAATCGTAAATCCTTGAATTCCCAACTCATTTCAAATCTTCCTCGCTCTCCGAATGTAGTACATCAATTTTTATGATTTTCTTGTCGTTAGGGTGACAAAGGCGGCACAAATTTTTTTCACTATTTTTTGTGACGCATTCAATTCGGAAATCTTCTCAGACCCCAGGGCTTTCTTCCACATTTGCGTCAATTAGCTAATCGGGAGACATTCCTGACTGTCTCCGGACTCTTGACTGCGTCTCCTACCAGCATTTTATGGAGGCACTAAATAGCTCAATGCTATACGAAGTTATTTCAATGCAGATGGACTTAATCTTGTCATTCTATAGGATGGAGAATACGAGCAGGGGAATTTCATGTTTTATTCGCTGTTTTCGTCTGGTTTCTGGTCCGATGCTGTTGCCCTGGGTCCATTATGTGAGCTGGACGTTGATGCGATGCTGCGATACACTCTCTCGCTTTGATGTGCACTTTGGCTAATGCAGCGGTTTGCGGTAGTGACTTGGTATCATCGCTGGAGCGCTGGACGTTGAACGGGGCGGAGGAGAAATTAATAACGAAGAATAATCAGACAGCTCTGATGAGGAGCTCATGTTTCGTTTTTTTTGTTTGTTTTTTTTGCTGATGTTGAGGCGAGCGTTAGAATTTCCGGAATGAAGTAGGAAAATTACGACACGCGCTGCTCTCCTCACTGCAGAGCTGGTCGAGTCCATGTTTGCCAAGTCTGTGCCGAGACGGTCTTTTCATTTGGCCACTGCGTCAGTTTTTGTTTATAATTATGAGCTTCCGGCTGGTTTTTAAAAATTGAAGCGAACAATAAATAGAAAGAATATTTTTCGTTGTATGCCAACGTTGCGAACTTCAGCTCGATTAGATACGGACGTATGGTCGGTTAGGCTTTATCAAGGCAGTGTAGTGGATTGCAGAAAGTGCGGCGAAGGTATGCAGCCGTTCCGCACCTGTTTACGATCGCTGGCTGAATAAGCGTGGGCGAAAAGAAGAAAATATACGTAGTGAAGAGGAAGACAAAGAGGAGGGAGTATCGGATGTATGTCCAGCACTCGAGTCTGGGGAGTACGTGAGTCCGGCCTGGTGCTTCGGTTCTGAATCGATCCTCAACCCAGTTTTTGTCTCGTCTCGGTATTTTTCTGCCTCCATGTAGATATGAGGGGCAACAGAGGGCGTTCGATGCAGGCTGAGCGTATGCTGCAAGTTGGCGGGCTTTTTTTTACAATATTTTTCGTTGCATCGTTGCAATGCAACGAAAAATATATTTTTCTATTCATTATTTCGATAATTAATGGACTCGTTCCATTTTTTCTAGTAAATTTACTTTTCGAATGGCAAAGAAGACTTTCTCGTTATTGTTGACAAAGACTGTATGAAAATTTGGTGCGATGCTATAAAAAATAATGAGTGTTGGTTGCATTTCAACGATGCAAACTTCAACATCGTCGTTTTTTCTATCATTTCACAGAATCAAAAATGGCTCGAAATCGAGTGAACTGTTGGGGCCTGAGCATGAAAAGTTCACGTGGCATTTGGTCAAGGGAGGCCAACATGAATGAAAAAAAAAAAACGGCACAAAAAGGAGCAATTCGCTTCGTAGGTTATTGGACGAGTTCGTAGGCAGGCAGGCAGGCGAGCAGGCATCCTTTTACTTTTCCTCGTGCTGTGCTCCGAGGCGTCTCTGATCCTCTTGATCCTCGGCATCTCTCACTCCCTCCCACCCATCGCCTTCCTCCTTGATCTTGCGATTTTGCACTCCACCCCTGACCAAGCCATACCATCGACAGCTGTCTGTTACTCTTGTAATCGAACGATGAAGACCGAGCAGAAGCACTACCGCTTAGTCCACTTCACATTATTTTGTGGATCAGCTCATTTTTACGTGGGATATCATTAAAAAGTATTAAATATAGCGTCATTAATATTATTATTATTATGATTTTTATTGATGGAGTTATATCCTTCCTTTGAATATTATTTTAATGATTATTATTATTATTGAATGCTTCAAATTTAAATATTATTTATTAGAATATTAAACGTTAATTTTAATAATAATATTCATTTTCAAAATTTATAAAAATGAATGAATTATTACTATTTCATGGAGAATAAATTTCAATATAAAATATAAATGTTTAAGAAGTTTGCTTATTGATGAAGTTGTATCATTCTTTTTTAATATTATTTTAATGATTATTATTGAATAGCTTGCATTTTATTATTATTAATAATAATATTAAATGTTAATTTCAATAATAATAATATTCATTTTTTAAATTCATAAAAATGAATGATTACTATTTCATGGCGAATAATTTTCAATATGAAATATAAATATTTAAGAAGTTTGCTTTTTGAGATGAAGTCTAAAGCCACCAAGCAAGACAAACTTGACGTGAGAGTGGCGGCGTGGCGATCCCACCAGCGGGCCAGCCATACGGTTGGCTCATAAATAATACTACAGGGTCTTCCAGTTGAATTTTTCAGGCCATCATACGTGACGATACATTTTTCAAACGTTTTTTTTTATCATCGAAGATTTAAAAAAATCGCCCACTTTTGTATTGAAATAAAATTTCATGGCAAATTTTTGTTACGACGTCTTTACTTCAGTCAGTCGGAACGTTCTCGCGATCCAATCGAAGAGCTGTAAGCATCAGCCACACCTTCCGGAAGTCATGACCTTCGATTTTGGTAAAAATCGAATTGAAAATTGACTCCACCATCTGCTGGCCACGAAAACCCGTTCGCCAACACGTGGCCTTCCTGATGCCCGTCTGCCCAAAGTCTGCCTCCCATTTCTTCATAATTTTGTCGATTTTTTCGCATCACCAACGACTTAGTAACTGCCAATTCTCAGGCCCTTAATATTCCAATATTTTCTTCCACTGAATATTCACTTTCATTCGCACAACTCTTGTCTCCTCGGAATCCATGTCTTCCATACGTCATTAACGTTGTACGATTCTCTCTCTTAAGACGCTTCGGAATACTTGGCTTAAATAAATAGTATGCGGAAAAATTGGTTTCGCACGAAGCTTCAAGCATCGCGAGACTCTCAGCCAGAGTCTTGGAAACGTGGTTTCGTTTCTACGCGATGTTAAGTGAACACGGACACGTACGAATATTGCGTGGGTTCATTGAACGTTTCTCTCGAAATAAAAAGTCAGGTCGAAGGCCTGCAAATTGAATATAAATATTTTATTCTCCCACGCTCAAACGGAAATCCAATGAAAAAAAATTGAATCCGAAAATACCGAAAAAACGTGATAAAAAAAGTTGGAAAAAACTTTTTAAAAAACATTGACTTGGACTGGTATGTCACGCGTAACGTCCATTGCATTGCGACGCCTACAGATTGAATAAAAATATATTTCCTCCCACGCTAAAACCGAAATCAAATAAATAAATAAAAATTGATTTAAAAAAAAACCGAAAAAAGGTTTGAAAATTAAGAAAAAATGAAACATTGACCTCAACCGAAATGTCAGACGTGACGTTCATTCAACGCTCGACGTTTCCGTTGTCAAATTTTTCTCCATTGGAGACCTTCTCCTCCTCCAAATAAAATCATAATTGAAAAGATTTTCCCAACGAGCCACGAATTCACGCGATGGAAAATGTCATTAAGGTTACTGGGATTCCCTCATGTTGTGCACAGCAGAAAGACAGAAAGAGAAAGACATTCCCACATTATTTATGCCCTGTTGGCAGTTCGCGTGTTTCACAAGCTGTTCATTTCCTTCTCATTTTTTTCAGAACTGCTACGTGCATAACGACATTAGAGATAATACACGTCCGTCTCGAGGCTCAATTTTAAGCTCAATATATTATTATAATTCTCGCCTTTCTTTGCCTTTTCTGACTTGCAACATACGGGTGTCCCAACAGTGGACTTCCGGAAGAATTCATAACAAAAAAATCACTGATTCCCATGGCACACGACAAACACAAAGGGACAAAGTGCTCCTGAAATTCATCTGCAATTGTCCATCGTGTCTGGGAATCAGGAATATTCGTTTTTTCATCCAATCTCTCGAATTTAATTCGTTCCAGAACCAGTACCACTTCCGGAAGGATTGATAACAAAAAATCACTGATTCCCAGGGCACAGGACAAAGAAAAAGGTACAAAGTGCTCCTGAAATTCATCTGCAATTGTCCATCGTGTCTGCGAACCAGGAATATTCGTTTTTTCATCCAATTTCTCGAATTCAATTCGTTCCAGAACCAGTACCACTTCCGGAAAGATTGATAACAAAAAATCACTGATTCCCAGGGCACAGGACAAAGAAAAAGGGACAAAGTGCTCCTGAAATTCATCTGCAATTGTCCATCGTGGCTGGGAACCAGGAATATTCGTTTTTTCATCCAATCTCTCGAATTTAATTCGTTCCAGAACCAGTACCACTTCCGGAAAGATTGACAACAAAAAATCACTGATTCCCAGGGCACAGGACAAAGAAAAAGGGACAAAATGCTTCTGAAATTCATGTGCAATTGTCCATCGTGTCTGGGAACCAGGAATATTCGTTTTTTCATCCAATCTCTCGAATTCAATTCGTTCCAGAAACAGTACCACTTCGGGGACACCCTGTGACGAAGTCTCGTTGCATCTCACTAGGATGCTGGGCAATTATCTCGTAAATCATCATCTCTTTACGTTTTTACTATCGTTTTGTACGTTTCTCTTTTCTTTCTTTTTTTCTCCAGTTCTTAGGACGTGATTCTTCTAAATTGTTCGAGTCCAAATGCATGGGCGAAGAGCTACGCACCTGCTATGATCACACGTAATTTTAGGGAAGAGAAAACAACAGCCTCGATTATCATTTTCAATGATAGTGTTGTTGCTTCTCTGTTTTTTTTTGCAAACATCTCACTTTGTTTGTTCTCAACAAACACGACAGTCGTTGTTCTGATTGAAATGGAAAAGAGGAAGCTTTTTATCATCGAGCTTTTGTCTTCATCGTGTTTGTAAAGTGAGTGTTTTGTTTTTATACTTTTTTGTTATTTCGTTTGGTTCTCCATAACACTTCGTGTCGATGGCCCTCGTGGTATGTTTCCTATCACGTATAGGAACGACAGAGTGACGTGAAAGGGACTGGATGTATTGGATGAGCGAGACAGAGATAGAGAGCCGGGTAAAAGGGAGTTTGTTCGAGCGTGAAATATAGTAGCAAACTGCACACGAGTCTCTTCTGTTTTTTTTCTCACATTTTTTTCACTACAGCCGTTTTTATCTATTTGCATAGCAAATATGTTGCATACATGGCGCACCGATCCAGAGACGACGGAATTGGAAAGAAGAATTCAAACGAGGCGACGATATTTTTTTTCACCGTGCCAAAGTTCCTTTTGATGCAATTTTTCTCGATCGGTTGGCATCGAACCTGAATCACCTCCAATGAGGAATTTGAGGTCTCTCAAAAGTTTGCAACGATGATATTCATCGTAAAATATTTTATCTATTAATTTTTTGTTGAATTTTAAGAATTGCGGGAGTTTTTCGTGTCGATGGAGTTTTTGGGTGGCATGGGAGGATCGTTTTATTGTCCAGAGCAAAGATTGAATAATAATTACGAGTTCTGTTCAAGGAAAACCCGAATTACGTTGCATACGAACAATGCAAACTTCAAATCAATTAATCACAAACAGTAGCAACAGAAAAACCCAGAAAGTTGATGAAAATAATATTTTTTCGTCTAAAATTGCAATTTTTACGTTTCTCAAGTTTGCAACGTTGATATTCAATGAAAAATATTTTATCTATTAATTATTTATTGAATTTTGAAAATTGGGGCAATTTTTCGTGTCGATGGAGTTTTTGGGTGGCTTGGGAGGATCGTTTTATTGTCCAGAGCAAATATTGAATAATAATTACGAGTTCTGTTCAAGGAAAACCCGAATTTCGTTGCATACGAACAATGCAAACTTCAAATCGATTAATCACAAACAGTAGCCACAGAAAAACCCAGAAAGTTGATGAAAATAATATTTTTTCGTCTAAAATTGCAATTTTTACGTTTCTCAAGTTTGCAACGTTGATATTGAACGAAAAATATTCTATCTATTAATTATTTATTGAATTTTGAAAATTGTGGCAATTTTTCGTGTTGATGGAGTTTTTGGGTGGCTTGGGAGGATCGTTTTATTGTCCAGAGAAAATATTGAATAATAATTACGAGTTCTGTTCAAGAAAAACCCGAATTTCGTCCAACGATGCAAACTTCAACGTCGTGGAATTCGTACCTATTTCTATCGACAATTTTTTACCCTTTTTCTGAATCCACTTGAGTTTATTCGTCAAGTTAATTTTTTTTCGCGTCCACGACGAGATTCCAAAATTACGAAATAATCACGAAAGTCTGTAGATCGATTCTTTTTTTTTTTTTCATCGATCTACATCAGTTCGTTATCGTTTTCGTGGAAGATTGAATCGGCAGGATGAAACGACGTCCGGGATAAATAAATGGAAATTATATCTCGTGTCATGCGGCGATTAATTGCGTTTGAAACGGTTCCAAAACCACGAGAGATTCTCCTTGCTCCGTATACATAATCGCATGGTACGTGAAATATGGCGGACGTCCGTGGCCAGCAATACCGCCTGGTTTATAGCTTTTTGCTCTCGGGCGACCCAATAACCGAGCAACTTTGTAAGGTTCACGATATATATACGTGCACGACTTGGTACGTAACCCAGAGAGACGAAGAGCGGAGTTGCTGCTGACACGAAGGACGCGCCTCTGCGTGTTTTGGCCAAAACATCGAAACCCGCGAAACGACTCGACAAAAGCGCACTTCCGGATTTTTCCCTCGTGAGCGTAGCGATCAAGGGAGAAATCCGGAATCGCAGAAGCCCCAAAAAAGCCCGAGAACTCGAGAAACTCGAGTCTGGAAGTCTGGAACCTCTGTTTTCGTAACAGCGTCCCTGGCGCCTGCAGATCGCGAATTTCTAGGTTAGAAATTTTGCCAACTCGACTCGCGATACTTTTCCCGCCAAAACGGAAGCCAAAATCCGATCCCGCGGGGAAACGACCCCCCGGAGATGCCGCCCGAAGGTTTTTCTGACCTCGAAGCGGTCCCGGAAGTTTGTCACAAAAATTATCGATCGCATTAAACTTCGAGGAGTATATCGACGCCGGACCCTCACGATCCTACCGGATCGAGGACCTTAACGTTCAAACGTAAAAAACGCCCTTAATATTTCCCTTACGAAAGTTTTCTCTGAGACGATAAAAACCTCGAATCGTGCGATCGTAGTTTTTCTCGAAAAAAAGTGCAGGCTCAATAAAAATTTTACGAAAAATCGAAAAACATCGAAAAAAAAAAATGGAAATCGTGCGAATTCGTTCAATTAAGAAATCTGCATCTTGCCTCAATCGTAACTGACGAAAAAAGCGACGTAAACATTGTGAATTTCAAGGAAAAGGGAAAAAAAGCGAGTGGCGCATAAAAGCACATGGTAAGAACGACGAGAGCTCATTGGCTCGGTTTCGTTGGTTGGTTGTTGTTGTCATCACACTTACCCGGAATTTCCTGCGGCTCGGGAGCTCGTCGCGTATTTTAAATCTTGATGTTTTCCGATTTAAAAGATTTAATGAAAAGTTCTGTTTTTTACGAAGGTCAGCAAAGGACGATTCACAAAGAACGTGTCGAGGTAAAAAAGCGCATGGGAATAACGGTGATGAGTTGGCTCATCATCGTCTCTCAAGAGAGCCTCGTGTTTTTATTTTTATCGGAACGCGATCTTGCTCGATCGATCAAGTTTGGGAATCGCGTCATTGATTTTCGATACGTCGCGACGCCGAATATCTCGTTGTTGTTTACCGTCGTGGGATCATGGGAAAGATTTTATTTGAGATTCACAATTGACATGATGGAAAAATTGCAGCGGAGAACGAACCAGTCGTCGTTTTCGAACGGCACGAATGTCTTCATTCTTTCGAAACCCAAAACGCACTTCCAAAGCCTGATTTTCAATTTAAATAACGGCGACCCGCATCGTGACGATCGTACGCGATCAAAAAATCCGGAAAGAACGAACGTATCTCGTTAAAACGGAAAAAAATCTCCCCCAGAACGTACGGAGCTGCGAGGCTGCGATGCGACACCGCCGGCGGTCGCAGCGAAACTGAATTCCAGTCCGCGCGCGCGGAGAAGCCTCCGGGCTCTCTCCTTCTCGCTCTCTCTTCCTTCATCTCTGGAAACAGCTGCTGCTGCTGCTGCGTTCGCTCGCCGCACCGCACGTTTCGTATCAATGTTCTCAGTGACCGTAGCCCCATAGTATATTCCGAGAGTTATTCGGTGTGTGGCTTCGAAGGGATAGTACAGTCGATGCTTCGGTCTAACGAATAAACGAGAAGTGCATCTCGTTCGTGCGGCTCGTTCGAATTCGATGGGGCGGGGGGAACCTTAGTCGCGATATCGAAAACGATTTTTTTTCTTCGTTCACTCGATCGATTCGCCGAAATTACGAAAAGCGCATCTCCGCAACACAAAATCGTCGGAATTTGTTTGTTGTTTTTTTCTTTTTCAGAACGAATCTTTAGGGATTTGCGTAAAAGGAACGTAGAAAAATTCTCTCGTCCGTTCGGGTCGATGCGCCGAGCACATTTTTCTTCGCAGGAATTTAGCAACTTTTTAAAAAGATCGTAGTTTGTTTTTTTTTTTCTAGAAAAAAAAAACCGAGACTTTTTTTTAAAAAGATTTGTAATTTTTGATGAGAACGTACGCGATGTGGAGGAATTTTTTGATTTTTCCGTGATAATGAGATTTTTTCGGAATTTCGTTAAACACGAAACGCCTTGTACGCTATACAACTGACGCAGGTCGTACATTTACACCCTTCGTTCTCGAGGATATGCGAATAGGAAGGGTTCAACCAGGACCATGTATTTTAAGCTCTCGTTTCTTATCCTCTCTCTGTCTCTCTCTTTCGTGGACATACTAAAGTTTCTCTATGTATATACCTGAACCTGCTTTTTCTGCCCACCTGTACAAAACGAGAGAGGTTCGCAATGTGAGAAGATTGTCGAGTACCTGAGCTGCTGTTACATTACGATACAAAAATCCACGAAAAAACGTGCAGGACATTTTTTCACGAATATAACGAATTCGTTGTTATTCGCGGAAGCGTGTCCGCCATTTTGTCGTCGCAGAATGTCGATGTTTGTTTTCTTTCGCGGCCGATCGCTCAACGGTCGCAATTTTCCAACCCCCTGATAATTTTTAGGAACACGGACCCTTTGAAAGGCTTTTCAATGACGAGAAGGGCAATTTTTATTTTTTTTTTTGGACTGGGGGAAATAAAAGGCTTCGAAAATATGAAAAAATCGAAAAATCTTTATTGACGAACGCCATTTTGTATCTTTTTCGTAATAAACTGTTTGTGATTGAAATTTACGGATGAATGTAACTCCTGACCCTTGTTATTCGTCCGGGTACTATCACCTGGCTGTTCGGACGCATGACCTTGACCTTCATTCGTCCGACTGCCACCCCCGACCATCGGGAGGAATAACCTTGACCTCCATTCGTCCGGATACAGTCTCTTGACTATCCGGACACATAACCTTGACCCTTATTCCTCCCCATATTGCCATCCGGACGAATGACCTTGACCTTGACCCCCTGAAGGCGGAAGCTGCGTAGAAAAAATCAATTTTCGAGGTTAGCTCTCCCCAGAATTTCGAAAACCCATATTCTTCAGTTTCGTTCGATTGACAAAAAGTCTCCGCCCTTTTTCGCCTGCATCCCAGCTGTGAGTCGATTTTTTCGAGCAAGACGCGCCGTGGGAGAATTTCTGTTTGTAAATACGCCGCCATCTCTCTCGCACTCGTGGCAGCTCGGTCGGTAAGACAAAGGGCTCAAGACCGATGGCATTTTCCATACCGCGTGAAAAATACCGTAGCGTTCAGATTAATGGAAAAAATGTGGATGACAATTGTTTTTTTTTCTCTGTGGATTGAAATGTTTTCATGAGCCATCAGCAGTGCGCGTCGACATCGATTCTTTTGTTTACGTTCGTCAAAGCCTTAATGTTCGTTCTAGCTTCAGAAACACGATGAGGCAAATGTCTATGAAGAAAAAGACGAAAAAAAATGGTGAAAATGTCGGAATCGCTGACATTAACGAAACCCTTAACGTTTTGTTGGACGCAGAGCTAATTGTGTGTGCTCCTCGTTTCGATGGTCAGCCGAGAGTACAATAGATCTCGAGACTGATAAGCGAGAGTCCGGCGTGACAAACTACTGGATTGCGTGTTAAGAGCGATTGAGAGGATTCTCTTCTCTGCTGCTCTCGTTGTATTCATCAATATAACGAAAAAAAGATGGCGGAGGGAGAGAGAGAGAGAGGGCGAGAGCGCGAGAGATAAAATCGGGAGCGATGAGCTTATGGGTCTGAACTCTGCTCGAGTGTTTTCACACTCCCTGGTACTCGAAACGATCCACACATTCACTCAAACATACGAGGCGTTCCATGCAAATGGGACCGAGTCCGATCGAGTAGGAAAAACAGTCAAAAATGGCAGGGACCGTTTTGCTTACCGACTGTCGGTAAAAAAGGCAAAGATTCCCATAGTACCAAAAAATTCCGTTGAAAAAAGTAGAGGCGTCTCGGTCGGCCGGGTTTTCTGCAGTTTCCCTGGGCCCTCGTGGACCGCGATCCAATAGAATCTTAGAAAAGAGTCGCAAGAGGCAACACCTTGAGGAATCCGACGAAAAATAGCGAAATAAATCGAAATAAATTCTCAGACTCAAAACTTTCGAGGGAAACCGTTCCCCATGGACAAACCCATACGCATAAATGATTTTTTCTTCCCCGCTACTCATCAGCACTCCGTATGAATAAATTATACCGAGCCATTGAGTGCCAAAGACCGAGTCGCGAGTATTTTGCTGATGTCGTGACCAATCGTCTCTCAAATACTCGCAATATCACTTATGCCCATTGACCCTTAAACGAGGCCGTGCGTCCATCCATTACACAAAATTTCGAGCTCTCTTCTCCTCCAGCCCGTCTCCATAAATATTTCTCTTTCATTGAAGGGACCCCATTAATTTCGACTGTAGAAAAATCGTCATTTTTCACCAGCAATCGATTCGGAGCTTCTTCACGCGGACTGTACAGTGTAGCAACTGTTTCAACTCTATGTCAACGGCACTAAGTGTCTTACTGCGTCATGCATAATGCAGAAGCATTGCTCGAGACTGTAAAAAAGGAATAAAAGTTGAAGATTTCTTCTCCTCCTCTCTCTGCTCAACCGCCGAGTTCTATTTGTTGCTTCTGCATTCGTGGCTTTCAGTATCTTTGGAAAAATCGCTTTAATCTTTTATTAATTGTCCTGCATGTTTTTCCTTGCCTCATGCAATTTTTTCAAGGTATAAATTAAAAAATCAATCAATCAATCACTCTCTTCTCAGTCTTGGCGTCGCTACTCGAGCGCCCTCTATGCACAGAGTTCCCTTACGTGTCTGTCGGGGGGCAAAGTCAGAAAAAAGAAGAAAAGGCGTGGGAAAATGTTGATAGCTTCTTGGGTCATGTCGTGGGAAACGCAGGCATCGGTTTCGACGTGTTTCTCGCCATTTTGTCGATGCTGCGAAAAAATTAGGCAGTGCTGAGTGGCTGATGAAAAAAAGGAACAAATCCACGTGTTTTTTTTTTACATTTTCACGACGTAATGGCGGATTCAAAAAACATGTGCAATTTTTATTCCATTTTTGGGCATCGTTTCCGGTGGCTGATGAAAAAGAAAGATGGCGGACAGTTGGGATCGAGAGTGGGTGAGCGCGAGCCGCCGCGAATGAGAGGATCGAGCGGCGTGGGGAATGGAGGAGATTCTAACGGGAAATTTGGATTTATGGCCTCAACCGGGACGTCTTCTTCGTGCCTCTCATTCCTCATCTTCTTCTTTTAGTTATTATCATTATTATTGTTATGATTATTGCTCTGACCGTTGGTCGCGTATCCCGGATGAAACAATTACCGTTGAGCACGCATAATGAGGCGGGCAAACGGATCGGGAGACGTGGTAGTTACCCCACGCCTCCGCCAGGGGGCCCACGTCGTTTATTTACATTTTATCGAATCTCTCTCTCGTTTCAGCTGGAAAATGTTTGAAAAAAATTGAAAATTCTCATGAGAAGTCTTCTGCGGTTTAATCCAATGCGACAGGTACAAATATTCGTGGAAATAACTCAAGCCTCGATTTTTCGTAGCAAAAGACAACTTCCGGTTTGTGCCGTCGAGAAAAAACTTTATGTACAAAATGGCGACCATCTCCGCATCGATCTCCAGCCACGGTCATCGCTACAACGTTCAATTGGGTCCACAAGTCATTCAAACACTTTGGCACCGTTCGTTCGTACAAAAGCATCGGAAAATACGGAAAAAAAAGAAAAAATTGGGAAAAACCGCTCAGAGCTGCTCCACTATGTCGTGGTCGTTTACGAACGTTTTTCGCACAATGTCCTTCTGCGAATGCTTCGTTCGTTGCAACTCCTTCGCGAAGTACGTTATTGTCTTCTTCAGACCCTCGTCCAACGGAACCTTCGGCTCCCAATTCAAGTATTTCTTCGCTCTGCTTATGTCCGGCCTTCGCCGCTGAGGATCGTCCTCTACCGCTGCCAACTCGATTATTTTACTCGTCCCTCCTACTAGATCTTTTATTATTCTCGCAAATTCTGCAAACATCAACGGACTATCAATTTCACTTAATTGCACGCGATTGCGCTTAATTACTCTGGCTCTCGTTCATTCGATCAACACGCTCATTCATTCCTTCCATAAATAACGTGAGAATCTTTTTCATCGCGGACCATAAACAGGCGTTTTCTCTGTTTCAACCCAAAACACTCCTCAAAATTCAATTAATCCACGAAAACTCAGAAAATTTTCGTAAATCTTTAAATAATAAAATCCATCAATTGCGAACCGATGAGATCGACATTCGCAATTGGTTTGCAATGGATTTTCCAAAAAAAAACTTGAAGGAATGAAAAAATTGATGGAATAAATCTTTTTTAGGAAAAATCGTCGATAAATTCAACACGATCGACGACTTCAATTGGTTTGCATTCGTCCATTTTGGAAAAAAACTTGAAGGAACAAAAATTTGGTAAAAAAACGTTTTTTTTTTAAGGAAAAATCAGCGTCGCATCGGATATTATCGCAGGCAACCCAGAAACTCCGAAAGAGCGCGGAAAGAGTTCGAGGATCCTTGTATTTTTGGTCGAAAAGTTGAAAATAAAAATAAAGAATATTTTTGGTTTAAAATTTGGCGACTTTTTCGAAAATTTTGCATCGATTTTTGGTTCCAATTTGAATTACCGATCACGTCGTGTCAAAATTTCGATTGATTTTTGCATTTCGAGCCCGCAGCAGCGAGTAAATCGCACGCAAGGGAATTTGTTTTTTTAATACCTTCGATTGTGTGTTCCACGGGGTTGCCAATATTTATGGGCATCGTGTAATTCGATGCCATGAGGGAGACGAGCCCATCGACGAGGTCGGAGACGTACTGGAAGGACCTCGTTTGTCGACCGTTGCCGTAAATCGTAATGGAGTCGTTTTGTAACGCCTGGAGAATAAAATTCGACACGACCCGACCGTCGTTCATGTGCATCCTCGGACCAAATGTGTTGAATATTCTGGCCACGCGAACTTGCACCCCTTCCTGGCGCATGTAAGCGTAGCTCAACGTTTCGGCGACTCGTTTGCCCTCGTCGTAACACGCTCGTGGGCCTGCCAAATAGATAAAACTACATGAGAGACCCCGGGGATAAAGCAAACAAAGGTAATCAACGCGATTTCCGCCAAAATCGCGTTTTTTCGGCGATTTGAGGTCAATTTCGATTTGAGGGGTTACTGTAAATAGCAAAATAGACGAAACTGCATGGGAGGCTTGGGCAATGATGTAAACAAAGTAAATCAACGCGATTTTCGCCAAAATCGCGTTTTCCAGGCGATTTTTTGACGCTATTACGAAAACAGAGGTGAATTTCGATTTGAGGGGTTAATTAAAATAGCAAAATAGAGGAAACTGCATGGGAGGCTTGGGCAATGATGTAAACAAAGTTAATCAACGCAATTTTCGCCAAAATCGCGTTTTCCAGGCGATTTTGACGCTATTACGAAAACAGAGGTGAATTTCGATTTGAGGGGTTACTGAAAATAGCGAAATAGATGGAACTGCATGGGAGACTCGGGCAATAATGTGAATAAAAGTAAATCAACGCGATTTTCGCTAAAATTGCGTTTTTTAGGCGGTTTGAGGGGAATTACGAAAACAGAGGTCAATTTCGATTTCAGGGGTTCCGGAAAATAGCAAAATATATGAAACTGCATGGGAGGCTTGGGCAATAATGTGAACAAAAGTAAATCAACGCGATTTTCGCCAAAATCGCTCTTTACAGGCGATTTTGACGCTATTACGAAAACAGAGGTCAATTTCGATTTCAGGGGTTCCGGAAAATATCAAAATATATGAAACTGCATGGGAGGCTCGAGCAATAATGTAAACAAAAGTTAATCAACGCGATTTTCGCCAAAATCGCGTTTTCCAAGCGATTTTGACGCTATTACGAAAACAGAGGTGAATTTCGATTCGAGGGTTTACCTATTGGATTGACGTGTCCCCAATAAGTCTCGGTCTGCGGATGTTCGTTCGGATCTCCGTAAATCTCCGAAGTGCTCGCAATGAGAACTCGCGCCCCTACGCGCTTAGCGAGCCCCAGCATGTTTATCGTCCCCAGAGTGTTTGTTTTCAGCGTCTTCACCGGATTGAGCATGTAGTGCGGCGGACTGGCCGGACTCGCGAGATGGTAAATCTCGTCCACCTCCAGATACAACGGCCTGACTATGTCGTGGTGTACCAGCTCGAAATTCTCGTGGCCCACCCAATGCTCGACGTTTCTTTTCCGACCGGTGAAAAAATTGTCGACCACGATGACCTGCGATCGTCAGGGAAACGTACAAACGAAATTATCTCTCGATGCAAGTCCAGGATCGTGTTTCAGGGTCAAGGAAAAGGTCCTTCGGTTTTTTCGCTCATTTCAAAATTTCAAAACGTTCGAAAAAATAGAAAAAAATAAGAATGTCACGAAAAATCGCAGAAAAATTAATTCAGAGCTTAAAAAAAAATACCGACCTCGTGGCCGGCGAGCATGAGACGATCGACTAGATGAGATCCGACGAATCCAGCTCCTCCGGTCACCAGGATCCTTCGTCTGTTTTTATAATTCAAAAACTTGACCACAGGGAAGTTTTTTGGTATTCGGTCGTTCATCTTGGCCTCCATGCCGCTGAGTTTTTCCTCCAGTTCCCGAATCTTCGCCCGCGCATCCCGAAAATCGCGAATCTCGTTGCCGCTCGGCTCGCCTTCCTCCCAAATGAGCTTGTCGCTCGATTCCCTGTCTGCCGTTTCATCGTTCACTTTCTTTTTCAACCCGCCGCTGCTCCAGGCCGTCGACGCTTCTTCCGAGTTGACGATCGTCTTGTAAAAGCCTAAAACTGAATGTTCGGTCAAAATTTTCGTTTCCCAACGAATTTCTCTCTTTTCGCGCGTGCGTGGCAACGAAAATGCCGCGCGAATCAATGTCGTTCAGATTTTCACGCTCTGGGGACGAAATTTCGAGTATTTTGAGGCAAAAAGTTACGTAAGACTTACCGAGAAGGAGGCACAGGACGAGAAACGCAATTTGCTTTATTTGACGCTGCGTGAAGACCATTATTTTGTAGGATAGTTTTTTATTCGAAAATCTCGTTTTGCGGGTGCGTCGTATCGATGCCGTGCGGCATTCTTACGATTCCGAAAATTTTCTTTGTTTTCGTAACGATTTTTGTAACTCATGAATATTTCTCTGTCTCGTTTGTTTATTTTTCTGGGCGACTGAATTTTCGATCGATGGGCATGTCGGGTTGGCAGGATTTTCTGTTTTAATTACGAGAATTTTTCGCTTTTCGAATTTTCGAGATCGATCGAGATCGACCGTTTTACGTTTCGATGTAGAAAAAAAGGGATTTCCGTGTCAAAACTCACGCAGTGTCAGAGTGACGGACAAAATTGGCGAGAAGCCGAACCGACTGACCTTCTCGAGAACATAATCATCGTCGTCGCCCAATAACCTCGTCGCACTGCTCCGCGTCACGATTTTCACGAAGAATCGAATAAAAAAACACCCAGAGAAAAAAACTATTTCACATATTCCATTTTGTTTGGTTAGTTTTTTGAAAACTCGTTTCTCAACACGAGTTCGTTAACCTTCACTCTTTGTTTTGTTCTTTGTGCGATTCGCACATTATTCTTTCTTTTGTGTCATTTGACAAGCGTTAGAGACTTCGATAACAATTTTTACACCTTCGACGAGCTCGACGACACGATTTACACGCATTTCGACATTTCTTTTATTTTTTTGAGGTTATCGAGGCACGGGATGTTTTTTTTTCGTGTATGCGAGCCACCGACACGCGCTGATTTAGCGATTGACCGCGAGGTGCAGCCAAAATGGCGGGAAAATTAAAATCTGATTTTTTATTTTATTATAATCAATTAATTTCGATTTAAACATTTTTTTTCTATCCTTCATTTGGATTTTACAGAAAATGCTTTTGAAATTTGAACATATCGTAACCCTAGAACGGTAACCTGGGGTCAAGAACTACCCCAGACGATTGTAAAAACCTGCGCCCTTGCTCCCGTCTTCGTTTTTTATCGTTTTACCGCATTTCTGACTAATTTTTGTCTTCGAGCTAAATTGCCCAAGGCCCACGAGATTCTGCATTAAAAAACGAAAAGAATGAGCCCAAGTGCAAGTCTTTTCGTTGACTTTTACCGGAGATATGAATTTTTCAAAATTGGGGTCATTCGTGACCCCAGGTTACGGGAAAAGGTAAAAAAAAGAAAATACGGTTACCAACAATTTGAATTTCATTATTTCATGAATAATATTAATTTCCTAGTTAACATTTAGATTTTACACAAAAGTTTCAATTAACTGTAAAATAAATCATAATTTTATTGGCAAAAATATAATAAACTTTGGAGTTCTAATAGAATGAAATATTTTTAATTTATAATTAATTCGAATCGAGAGGAAAATTTTTCTACAGCTTCTGATCGAGCGGAAGGAATTTTCCGTCGACGCAATATTTTTTTTTCTAAATGTTTTGACGTGCATTTCGGAAAAAAAAGAGAAATCGGCGAATCCAGACGAAAGCGACGCCCAGCGGTGGATTTTGGAACCACACAGGTGTCTACTGGAAAAAAAAGATGATAAATACATGTCTCGCCCCCTCGACACTCGCAGGCAGTCCGATCCATAAGCAATTTCTGCTGCTCCTGGCTGATTTGTCACGTCACTCTCCCCTCTCGCCCGCCAGCCCCTATTTAAACCAACAAACGAGTAGTATAGTCGCCCAGTACACGAGTGAGAATCGTTTAGAGTGCGAAATAGTCTTGTTTTGTGTAGTGTTTATAATCTTAATACAAAATTCGCTTATTATAAACAAAATCCTCTAATTTTCTCTCCAACTCAAGAAAACTTGGAAAAATCAAGTTTCGCCTTTGGAGCGGCGTTTTGTGACGCTCAAAATATTGTATAAAATGGCAGACGTCGTGGATTGTAATTTTCCTGTATGGGGATTATTGCCGAAGAAGGAGACCGGTGTTAATCAATTTTTAATTAAATATCCCGAGTACGATGGACGTGGTACGGTTATCGCAATCCTCGATTCTGGCGTCGATCCTGGAGCCCCCGGATTACAGGTTTCCATCAAATTTTCATTCAACAATAAACAAAGCACAAAAAACAAAAAACAATAAATACACACAAGTTCCTTTGTATGCAGCGAATCTATAGACATATATATCCTCTGGACCGTAAAATCTATTTCGGGTCTGCGAGACCCGAGTCTAAAAAAAAGGAATGATTCGTCATTTTTTCTTAGTGAAGCATTTGTGACGTTTTGAGCATATATACTTGGCGAAGTACACACTTGGGTCTGAGAGACCCGGACCGAAAAATTCATAAAATTCAATGATTCGTCCAAAAATAATATTTTCACTCGAAAAAAAATTTTTTACCTCCCCGGGTCCCACAGACCCAGTGCGTACTCCAGACTTTTTTTTCATCTAAAATCAACTGTTTTGCTTTACCAATCGCCAATCAATAGTTTGATTCTTGGAATTTCGAAAATTGGCCAAATTAATTGACTATTTTAAGCAACTTTGAATACCCGTTTGGAAATTTGGTAGCGGAGCCTTTTAACAATAAGATTCCAGATTTTTATTGCTCTTTGGTACAGGTGACGTCCGACGGAAAGCCAAAAATCATTGGACGCTTTGATTGCAGCGGAGCCGGAGACGTCGATACAAGCACCATTGTACAGGCCGAAGAAGGTCTCATTATTGGTGTCACAGGTCGCAAGCTCAGGGTAAACGTTTTATCATTTTTTTCCATTAATTTTCATTTTATAGAAATTTTCTTATTTTTTTGAGGAAATATTAAGGATTTTTCGAGGAATTTTGGTCCGCAATGAAAAACAACGGTCGGACTTTTTTTTAGCGTCCAAAACGACGACAATCAGCAAAAAACGTTTTTTTTTCTTTTTTTTTTCTTTTGGAAAATCGTTTTGGGGATTATGAACATTTTCGATGGTTTCAGCTCCCGTTCAAATGGTCCAATCCGTCCGGAGATTATCACGTAGGAGTCGTCTATCCTTACTCGATTTATCCGTCCAAATTGGCGGAGAAGATAACCGCGGAGAGAAAAAAGCGTTACTGGGACGACGGGCAAAAAACTGCTCTCGCCGAAGCGACGAGGAAGCTGCAGGTGAGGATTTATTCGACGTTAGAATTTGGGCATTTCCAAAGTTTGGGAAAAAGTGAAAAAATGGGAATTTTTAGCGACGATATCGAAAGATTCGCGGGGTTTATGAAATCGTTTTGTCATTGAGTCTCGTTAATTGGAATTGTAAACCGAGTCGTCCAAAGATACACGCAGGCTGGCGCCTGCGGTGCGTTGAACTGTTTCACTTTTTCTCTCTCTCTCCCTTTTTTTCATCAGCCTGTTTTATTTCTGTCGTTTCGCGGCCCCCTTTTGTTGCTATATTCGGCGTTTGGCATTATCCAACGACACGGATCCGTCTAACGTTCGATTCGCACCTAATCATTGCATAATCCTCATCGACGTTTCGATCATTTCGACACGTCACACGTTAAACTAACGCGACAACATTTTTTTCTCTATTTTTTATTCCGCTGCGAATTTCGACGTTGCAATTTTTTTCGAGGGACATAAATTCGACGTATTTCGTGAGTCTCGCACTCGCTGCTGGTCTCGGGATCGGGAGAATGGATTTTTACGACGTCCGGGGTTGGTTATCGATGTTGAGAAAATTTCGGGCGATCGTCGAGTAGCCAAAATATGAAAAAAATCCAATTTCCCAATTTAGTAATTATTTACGATCGATAATGAAAAATTCGCGTAATAAACGCAGGAATTTGAAGCGAAAACTCCGCAAGCGACTAGTCCGCAAGAAAAGCTGGAGAAGGAAGAGCTCGAGGCGAGAATCGAAGTTTTGACGAACGCGGAAAAAAAATACAACGATTCGGGGCCGGCGTACGATTGCGTCGTTTTCCACGATGGATCTGAGTGGAAAGCCTGCATCGATACTTCGGAGGAGGGGAATCTGGAGGCTGGTGTTACCCTCGGGGAATATTCCGTCAGCCAAGAATTCGCGCCGCTCACTCAGGAGGATCAATTGAATATTTCGATCAATATTCACAACGAGGGAAACATTCTGGAAATTGTCAGTCTGTGCTGTGAGTTGATAATCGATTTTCCTCAAAATCGTAAAAAAAAAAAAACAAAAAAAATTGAAATCGAATTGAATTTTCGACGCATTTTCTTTGAGCGATTTTATTCGTTTCGGACATTTGAATCGATTGATTTTAACCCTCCGAGGATCGTATGGGTCTTTTGGACCCAAGCGACAATTTTTCTTCCAAAATCTTGTTTTTTAAAACGTTTCTTTCTCAAATAAACAAAAAAATAACGAAAAAGTCCCGGGGCGCCGCAAAAAATCACATGATCCGCGGAGGCTTAAGGAAATGGTGAAAATTTGTGTGGAAGCTTCCCCGAGAACCTCTACTTTCGTAACGGCAACCCAAAGTCCTGGCAACTTCGAAAAACGATGGAAATTACGATAACAGGGGTTAGGAAAATAGAGTTCTCGGTGGACTCGCTCGCCACTGCCCCAGAGAAAATTCCCCGAGTCTCCAACTCTGTCCTCTCAGAAACTGGCCTCAATAGAGAGGAAACTTAAGAAAATGGTCAAAGTTTGTTAGAGAGATTCCCCGAGAACCTCTATTTTCGTAACAGCAACCCAAAATCTTGGCAACTTCGAAAAAACGATCAAAATTACGATAACAGGGGTTACGAAAATAGAGTTTTCGGTGCATTCGCTCGCCACTGCCCCGGAGAAGATTGCCCGAGTCTCCAACGCTGTCCTCTCCGAAACTCGCCTTAATAGCAAATCGGAAACGAAATTTTAGCGAGCCACGGAACGCACGTGGCATCGATAGCAGCTGCGAATTTCCCCGAGAGCAAAGAGCTCAACGGCGTGGCTCCAGGCGCACAAATAATTTCGCTGACGATCGGCGACGGGCGGATCGACCCCATGGAAACCGGGACCGCCCTCGTCCGCGCGATAATTTGGATCATGCAGCGACGAATAAAAGTTCACGTGATAAACATGAGCTACGGGGAGCACGCCAACTGGACAAATACCAGCAGAATAATGGAGCTGATGAACGAGGTGATCGACAAATACGGAGTCTCGTGGGTCGCCGCTGCCGGAAACCTCGGCCCAGCGTTATGCACTATTTGCACTCCGCCGGATATTAATTCCTCCAACATAATCAGTGTCGGTGCTTACGTGTCTCCGGACATGATGGTCGCTGAATATTCCTTGAGAGAAAAATTGCCTGGAATGCCTTACACTTGGTCCTCCCGCGGGCCGATGGTCGACGGTGGAGCGGGGATCACGGTATGCGCACCCGGAGGTGCTATTACCAGTGTGCCTAATTTTACTCTCAGAAAATGTCAACTTATGAATGGCACGAGCATGGCGAGTCCGCACGTCGCTGGCGCGGTCGGTAAGTTCGATAAATCCTTCATTTTTTTCTCCTAATTTCCAGATCCGACGAAAAAATCACCAACGGAATTTTCACTGACGAAAAAACCTTCAAAAAGGAACGAACAAAAAAAAAAACATTTTTTCTAAACATTGAAATTGAAAACTGGAAAAAAATAAATTATCACCGTCACTCAGTTTCCTCCGCGAATAAGCAAAATCATAAAAATCGATTTTTCATGCTAAAAAAATTTCTCGACCAAAAAACAAATGTTTTCCATCCATTAACGTGCCTCTTCGCTCCCCCGATCGACTCAGCCGTCCTCATATCCGGACTGGAAGCGAAAAACATCCCCTACTCGCCGTACAGCATAAAGCGTGCCCTCGAGAACAGCGCGATGTACATAGAGCAATTAGATCCGTACGCTCAAGGCTGCGGACTCTTGCAAGTCGAACGAGCTTTCGAGAATCTCGTGGAATATAGCGACGCGAGCGAGAGAGACGTTCGATTCGCGATCAGCTGTGGCGTAAATGCCTCGAAGGGAATCCATCTGCGGTCCGGCGTAATCGATCGACCGAAAGACTGCACGATCACGATCGAGCCCGTATTTCTCGACACCGAAAATACGGGTCAGTAAAAAATTCACAATTTTTTTTCTGTTTTTTTTTTTTTTTTTTTTT
>JBAJMU010000011.1:3976552-3989431 GCA_037952995.1 Hyposoter didymator
TTTTTTTCGTCGGTTCTCAGATCCTCAGAGAAAAATCGACTTCAGTCTCCGTTTGTCTCTCATTTGCGACGTCCCTTGGGTCCAATTTCCATCCCATTTCGAACTGATGAACATGTCGCGAGCCTTCGCCGTCAGAATCGACGCTGCCAAGCTCTCCGAAGGAGTTCATTCCGCGACCATCAGAGCCTACGACGTAAACAACGTGGAGAAAGGCCCCGTTTTCCGGATTCCCGTTACCGTCGTCCAGCCCATGACTCTTCCCAAAACTGCCAATCTCCCTGATTTCCATTATACCAACATGCCCTTCAAGCCAAACACGATCAATCGTCACTTTATTCTCGTTCCTGACGACGCCACGTGGGCAGGTAAGAATTTTTTTTATCACGATTTTCCAGGAACAATTTTGAGAAACTCACGAAAATCATTTTTGCAAAGTTCGAGCGTTTCTCAATTTTTCTCTGAATTATTTCTTGTAATATTTCGAAAATCAATCAATTTTCGCAAATTACGAGAAAAACGTTTTCTTTTTGTTTGAATTTTTTTTTTAACTGTCGAATTTCCATTTTTTGCAGTTTTGAGACTGAAAGGTACGGAGAAAGAAAAAACTGGGAGGTTCGTGATTCACACGGTCCAGCTGAAACCACGACTCGTATGCAAAACCCTCGAACTCAACAAAATGATAAACGTCACTTCACAATCGGAAACCGTCCAGGGTTTTGCTGTGCAGGTAATTTTTTTTTCTCAGTCATTAAAAAATGAAAAAAGGCGATTTGTTGCTCGATCTAAAAATCGTGCCGGGTTCGTTTCTGGAAAGCTGTTTAATTTCCCAGGAAATTAAAATCGTGAAAATGTGTCAAGATTTTTTTTTCTCCATTTCGAACCTTCAAAATGCTGAAAAAATAATTTCGCACTGTTTTTCAACTTTTAAAATACACTGGGGCCTCAGTTTCCGCAGCCTCTGTTATCGTAACGTCGATCAACCGCCTCGGACAGTGGTAAACACTCTCCAGTTGCGGGAAAAGCGTCCTGTTACGAAAACAGAGGTTCCAGGGCTTGCGGATGTTTTTTCGTGTAAATGAGGATTGAAAAAATGTTTGCAGGGCGGGCTGATATTGGAGGTGGCGATAGCAAAGTATTGGGCGAATTTGGGTGAAATTTCGGTCGATTATTCGATCGAATTCCACGGGATTCACGTGGTGGATGGAAATATGACGATGCAGTCAGGCGACGGAATCCATCGTCTGGAGCTGCGCAGTTCGTTGCGTCACGAGGAAGTCGTGCCGAGTATAACGTTGAAAACGGCAGTGCAGGTTTTGCGACCGAACGAAGTGAAAATCTCGCCGTTGGGCGAACGCGACGTTATACCTCCGGCGAGACAAATCTACGAGCTGCAACTTACGTACACATTCCACGTTGCAAAGACGACCGAGGTCACACCGAACGCAGCTTTGCTCAGTGATTTGCTGTACGAGAGTGAATACGAGTCTCAAATGTGGATGATTTACGATTCGAACAAGCAGCTCATTTTCTGCGGCGACGCTTATCCCACGAAGGTCCGTTAATTTCTTTTTCTAAACTCTCCTCATTCCACCCAATCGATTATTTCAGATTTCAGCAACAGAAAACCCCATTTAACTCGATTTTAGAAGCTGAAATGGCGTTAACTTTGATGTTAAGAGCCAAAAGGTGCCTCGAACTCGATTTCATAAGTTAACAATCGCCTAGATCGATCGATCGATTTTAGGAGCAAAAAAATTTCGTTAAAATTGAATCGAAGAGCTATAAATTGACTCGAACTTGATTTTAGGAGCTAAAAACTGCGTGGATCTCGATTTTGGAATCTAAAATCGCATTAAAATTGATTTTAGAGGCCAAAATCACGTTAAACTCGATTTTAAAAGCTAAAAATCGCCTAGAACTTTATTCTCGAAGCATAAAATCACGTTGAACTTGATTTTCGAAGCAAAACATCGCGTTGAACTCGATTTTGGAAGCTATAAATCGCCTTGGACTTGATCGCAGCAGCTAAAAATCGTCTAGAACTTTTGGAAGCTGAAAATCGTGTTGAACTCGATTTTCATAGCGGAAAATCGCGTTAAACTCGATTTCGGGAGCTACAAATCGCCTTCGACCTGATCTTAGCAGCTAAAAGTCGTCTAAAACTTTTGGAAGCTGAAAATCGTGTGGATGTCGATTTCCATAGCGAAAAATTGCGTTAAACTCGATTTCGGGAGCTATAAATCGCCTTCGACTTGATTTTAGGAGCTAAAAATCGTCGCGAACTTGTGGGAGCTGAAAATCGCGTTGATCTCGATTTCCATAGCGAAAAATTGCGTTCATCTCGACTTTAGAAGCTATAAATGGCCTTGAACTTGATTTTTGGACCAAAAAATCGTCTAGAACTTGTGGGAGCTAAAAATCGTGTTGAACTCGATTCCCATAGCGAAAAATCGCGTTAAACTCGATTTTGGCAGCTATAAATCGCCTTGAACATGATTTTAGGAGCTAAAAATTGTCGCGAACTGTCGGGAGAAAAAAATAGCGTTAAACTTGATTTTAGGAGCAGAAAATCGTGTTGAACTTGATTTCGTCATTGTCGTTTTACAGTACACGGTTCACAAAATGGAAAAAGGTGATTACACTCTGAAAATGCATGTCAGACACGAGAGGAAAGATTTACTCGATCGTCTGACGGAAATGCCGATTCTGCTCAACCAGAAACTCGCATCACCGATAAATCTCGACGTTTATGCTAATCAGTGCCAAGCTATTATCGGTGGGAAAAAAATGGTCACTGCCTCAGTGCCACCAGGACACGTTATTCCCGTTTACATTGCGCCCATCTCCAACGAGAACAAGTGAGTTTTTTTCCCAACATACAAATTCCCCACAACGATACGACC
Source organism: Hyposoter didymator (assembly GCA_037952995.1). Lineage (NCBI taxonomy): Eukaryota > Metazoa > Arthropoda > Insecta > Hymenoptera > Ichneumonidae > Hyposoter > Hyposoter didymator. The sequence goes on from JBAJMU010000011.1 coordinate 3,979,456, forward strand.
TCGAATTTTCATCAAATCGTCAAAATTCAATCAATCGAAATTATTTTTTCACAATTATGCCAACGTCGAGTCTTGATTCTACGAAAAATTTATTATTTCTTATTTTCTCTGTTCTCGTCCTCTTCCCCGTCCCTCCCTTTTGCCTTTTTCCTCTCGCAACGCAGCTCAGAGTCCAAGTGAGTCGCAATGTCATCTCTTTGGGAAGAAAGAATCGCACAGTCGTTCGCAGGTTTATTCGTTGATTAGAAAAAAAAAGAAAAAAAAATGCTGCTCGAAATTCACGCTTTGCATGTTTTTCGTTGATTTTTAGATTTTTCTATAAATTCGCTCAATCGTCTCGACGTCTTTGGGAATAACAATGATCGATCGTTGAAATCGATTCTCTGAGGATCGAATTAACGAGAATTCGCGCCATTTTTTCCACCGGAAACGATAAAAAAAAAAAAAAAAATTTCCCCGGATCCTCAAAGAATTGCCAGTTTTTCGTTTTTTGTTTTGTTTTTTTTTCGCATCGCTTAGACGTAACGATTTTCTACGTCCGCTAGCTTGGCAATTTTTTGCTCGCGTCCATTTGCTTTTCCTCAATTTACTGATCACTCGTTATTTCTTTTTTTTTTGCTCGTCTCCATTTTTCCAAACCCATTGAAAAATGGGCCGAAGAATCTCGAAAGGCGCCACCTTGGGAACGTATCTCCAAGGCTCCGCAACGTTCTGCAAAGATGAGATAGGGAAAAAAGTCGATTGTCACACTTTCAAGTACGTGCTCTGCGAGCCTGGAAAAAAGAACAACTCGAACGCCAAGAACGATAAGGAGAAGGTCAGCAAGTGGGACGAGTACAAAGAAACCCTGAGAGACGTCAAGTGCACCTGGCTCGCTAAACTCGGTGAGTTGGGAGAAGAATCTAGGAGAATTAACCCTCCGGGGATCATATGGGTCTCCTAGACCCGAGCGATCGACAATCGTGCCTATAAAAACTATGGAACCGTAAAGTAGAATTAATGGAGAGTATTCCAGAATTTTTGCCGATTTTTTTCTCTTCAAATACGTGAGAATCAAGTGGCAGGACGAAAAGGATCCTTAGCACCATAAAAAATCATGTATTTGGGTATAAAAACTATGCAACCGTAAAGTAGAATTAATGGGGAGAATTTCAGAATTTTTTTACATTTTTTTCTCTCCAAATACGTGAGAATTAAGTGGCAGGACAAAAAGGACTTTCATGATCCTGAGCACCATAAAAAATCATACATTCGGCAATAAAAACTATGGAACCTTAAAGTAGAAACTCCGGAGAATATTCCAAGAGTTCCTCCAGATCCCATAAGATCCGGGATGCCATAACAAAATCATATGATCCGCGGAGGGTTAATCGCTGATTTTTGAGAATCCACGATTCACTTTTTTTCGTTCGAACATTTATCTATTCTTTTCATCGAAACTGAATTAATTTTTTTTTCTCATCTCGGCGCGATCTTCTAGCACCTTCGATAAGTAAGTCTTGCAACGTAACGTTTTTGTTGTCGAGAGATGTCAGCTCGTAATTGGAATGAGAATCCTGACTGACGACCCAAAAACCTACGAAAAAAAATCCTCTCTGTCGTTACGATCGATTTTTTGCACTATTCTCGTTACTTTTTTTTGTTTTTGTTTCAATTATCAGTTTTATTTGCTCCGTTGTCAATAATTCTGTGTCGTCGTTCTCCCGCGAATGTCTTTTCTCTCACGTTCCTTTCCGGGGGCTGCGTACAGCGTATTGTTTTTTTTTCCAACAAACAAAAGGAACAAAAATAAAGTTTTTCGAAAAAATTGAAAGTTTTTGGAAAATCGATTCTCTCGAGCCAGTCAGGCGTACGCAGTCCTCTCAAAACTTTTTTCTCCTCCCCACCAAATAAAACTCTTTATCGTATTTTCACTCTCGACGATTCAGGCGTAAAAAAAAAATAAAAAAAAACGAATTTTTTAATTCCCAAAATTATTTTCGCAAATTTCAAAATTTTGCAGGAAAAATCAATTAAAAAAAATAAATTTCGATCAATTTTTGAATTTCCGCTCGAAATAAATCGCCGAGTGTGAAAATTGCGACGCGATCCCAACGAGCCAGTGTCCAGAAAGTGTAAATGAATAATTTCACGTTTTTTGGGGCAGAACCGGGAGAGCACGCGGTGCATTTGTACAACGAGTTGAAAATCGCGTACCCGGACCATTTGCCAGTGCACACGGCGATGTTGACGTCGCTAGATTCGCCGGAAGCTCGTCGTCACTTGCCGCACGACGATCTTTCGGAAAGCGCGATAAGTTTTGCGGACCAAATGATCGACGTCGCTGACGCGGTGATCGGGGCGATCGATCAGGAAAAATTATTGGCTTTTTACGGGATGAAAAACGACCAGCGAGCAGACGCTTCGAAAATAAAAACGACCATGGACAAACAAAGAAGTTGTTTGATCGAGGCGCTCGTAAAAAAAGGTTGTGCCTTGGCCCGAATGTACGTCAACGCTGAGAGGAAGGGACAGCGCGAGGCGCCCAATCACCTGCGACAGTGCGGCGAGACGTGGAACGAAGTTCAAAAATACACGGAGCCGACCGATCTAAAAGTAAGAATTTCAAAAATCTCCTTTTCCCTCACAATCTCCACGCTGGATTTATTTTTTATTATTCTTTTAATTATCTTTCGATTTTTATTATTTTTATTTTTTATTTTGTTTATTTTTATTTTTATTTTTTGTCAATTTAATATTTTTAATTTAATTTTCATTTTTATTTCGTATTTTCAATCTGATTTTTAAATTTTATTCTCATTTTTTTTTAATTTCATATTTTTTTGAAAGTTTTATTTTTTATTTTTATTGTATTTTCCATTTTTTTCATTTTTTATTTTATACCGCGGATGCACCAGTTGTGGGGGCAAGTCGTCGTGGCTGCGACATGGCAATGTGACGAAGAAAATGCGAATTCAACGAGATTCGATACTGATTGTATTTTTTTTTTGTTTTTTTTTTTCTAATTTATCAGGTAATTATTCTCTCGTTGTGGCACGCTCACGTGAACAAACATTACGGGCGTTATCTGAAGCTGCTGAACCGTTATTACGAGGACAAACCACTGAGGGAGATCGACGAGAAGAGCGTTGAGATTTCGAGGGTCCTTGGCTGGGAGCATTTCGTTAGGCACATAACCAACAGAATACCGACACATTATCCCAGTGCATATAGACCATTTTGAATAACGGTAAACACGATTTTTTTCGTCCCAGCAAAAATTTTCGAAAAAAAAACGAAAAAAAAAATTCTTATCTTTTTTTTTTGCAGAATTGACAAAAGACTTATTCGATTATCGTCTCGATTGGCGAGACGATTGAAGAACTGAACGTGAATTTTCCTCCGTCTGTCTTTCTCCCGAGGACCCTGACTTTCGCGGTCGATTGTCCGAGGGAAAAGCAAACGAGAAAATAAACAAACGAGTGTAATAACTATTTCAAAAGATATTCGTATTTTATCTTTAATTATGTACCGTATTATTTTACAATGAACAAGAAACGCTTTTTTCATTAGTTTATTATTTTTCGGACTTGTCGTCCAACTGAATTTTTGACCAACCGAAAAACTTAAGAAAAAGGATTTTCCTTGTTCATTAGGCTCATTAGAATTCTTCAAAATCGATTCTCCTCAACGTGTGAAATCTTCGAAGATTTGTAACGTTTTCAAATAAATAAATAATTTTAAAAAATCTACAGATCATAAAAAAAAAAGAAAGAAACTCGGGGGCAACGCGAAGAAACTTGGAGACAAATTCCAATTTCTTCCTCTCCATTTTTTGACGAAAACTAAACCGCCAAACAATCGAGAAAATTCGTCGGGGTCAAATTGACCCAGTGTGTACTCGAACCGTGGAAAATGTTTTTTTAACAGTCTCGATGGAATGAATAATTTTAAAAAATCTGAAAAAAATCTACAAATCATTAAAAAAAAAAGAAAAGAAACTCGGGGGCAACGCGGGTCAAGAAACTTGGAGACGAATCCAAATTCCAATTTCTTCCTCTCCATTTTTCGACGAAAACTAAACCGCCAAAGAATCGAGAAAATTCGTCGGGGTCAAATTGACCCAGTGTGTACTCGAACCGTGAAAAATGTTTTTTTCACAGTCTCGTTGGAATGAATAATTTTAAAAAATCTACAAAAATTTGAAAAAAATCTGCAAATCATAAAAAAAAAACGAAACTCGGGGGCAACGCGGGTCAAGAAACTTGGAGACGAATCCAAATTCCAATTTCTTCTCCCCCTCCATTTTTTGACGAAAACTAAACCGCCAAAGAATCGAGAAAATTCGTCGGGGTCAAATAGACCCAGTGTGTACTCGAACCGTGAAAAATGTATTTTTCACAGTCTCGATAGAAAAGAGTCACGAGAATAACAACATTTCTTTCAAAATCATTATTCATTTAGCTTCCCTCTCATATTACAACAATTATTTATTTACATTTGTCTAAAATCGCATATTCCCTCTAAAGAGAAAGAAATAAATGAATTAATAGTAAAACAATTGTCCGAGTCGTTTCGGCGTGGCGGAAAAAAAGGGAGAAAATAAAAATAGAAATAGAAGAATATTTCATGAAAAATAAACACGAATTGGTCATGTTGAATATTTCGCATTTGTTTCGTGTGTCATTTTCCGATTAGTACGATCGAAGGACTTAATCAAATATCTACATTACGTATTACCGTTTTACACGTCTGAAAAATCGTCCATTCGCTTCACTCGCTATTTTTATCATTTGTATTTTTTTTTTTTATTTTTTTTTTCAATTATTTTCTTCATTTTCGAGTCTCTGGCTCGTTGAGTCTCGAATAACGAATTTCATGACGCACCTTCTTCTTAACTTTAGTCTGTACAGAGTTTCGTGCTTTTCACTCGACGATTTCCACCGGCGAACGCGACTCATTGGCGAGCGAGGCTTCGCAAAGGATCCCGAAGAAAAATGCCGCCACACTTTTTCCTCCATTGCCGAGCCAGCCCCCCACCAATCTTTGCTTTTCGATCTACCATCGAAATAAACTTGCCTAATGATAAATAATAATCGTAACGGAAAGGAAAAGATAATGAGAGCAACGGGCGGCGCTCGAGCTCGGGCTCGATCCGCCCTTAGTCCCGTCGTCAGACATCGATCTGCACGTCGCTGTCCTCGGCCTCGCTCTCTGTACTCACTATCGCGTCCTCCCCCACCAACAACGCCGCCGGCAAATTCTGCGGCACGTTGTCTATGTCCAGACGAGGCGTCGAGTACACGTTCAAAACTTGTATCGTCGTCGGCGACGTGGATAAACATTGCTGCACCGTCGCCAATGGATCGGTCTCCAATGAATCACAGTCCAGGGGCGCCGATAACTGCAGTTGCAAATTGTGCAGCTCCGGTATGTGAGGACGAATCTGAAATTCATTCATTAACGTTCTCAACTCATTCCCGATTATTGGAAAACGAGTTTTCTCATTTTTTCGAGCGAATTTCATTTTTTTATTCACCGGACGTAATTCACGGAGAAAATGTAGATTTCTTTTTGTAATTTACGAATTTCATTTTGTTATTTGGAAATTTTGTTTTTTTATTCACCGGAATGAACTTTATTTCGTTGTTTACTGGAAAAAATTTCATTCAGTAATTTACGAATTTTGTTGTTTACAAATTTGATTTTTTCAGTTAATTGAATTTATTTTATTTGGTTATTGATCCGAACAAATTTCGTTCGATAAATTAACGGAAAATTTCGCATTTACCGAGAAATTACAAATTTTATTTCGTTACTTGCAAATTTCATTTTTTTATTTACCGGAATAAAGTTTATTCCGTTATTTAGCGGAGAAAATTTCATTTTGTCATTTACAGAGAAATTACAAATTTCATTTCATTTTGTAATTTACGAATTTCATTTTGTAATGAAATTAGAAATTTCATTTTGTAATGAAATTCTAAATTTCATTTTGTAATGGAATTCTAAATTTCATTTTGCAATGAAATTCTAAATTTCATTTTGCAATGAAATTACAAATTTCATTTTGTAATGAAATTACAAATTTCATTTTGTAATTTACGAATTTCATTTCGTTATTTAATCGAATAAATTTTATTCCGTTATTTGGCGGAGAAAATTTCATTTTGTAATTTACAGAGAAATGACAAATTTCATTTCATTTTGTAATTTACGAATTTCATTTTGTTATTTACAAATTTCATTCTGTAATGATATCAGAAATTTCATTTTGTAATGAAATCAGAAATTTCATTTTGCAATGAAATTACAAATTTCATTTTGTAATGAAATTACAAATTTAATTTTGTAATTTACGAATTTCATTTTGTTATTTACAAATTTTATTTTTCAATTTACCGTAATAAATTTCATTTGGTAATTGATCCGAGTAAATTTCGTTCGATAGTTTACCGGAGTAAGTTCCATTTTCGCATTTACCGAGAAATGACAAATTTCATTTTGTTATTTACCGAGACAAACGTTATTTTGTAATTTCCGATGAAAAATTGAAATTTTTTCTATCGATTGATCTATCAACATTTTTCCGTGTGTCGGAATCTGCGTGAATTCCCGAGTTCGATCAGCACGCTCGATTACCTTCAAGCCATCGGCTGTGTGAGGATTTCTGCAGCCTCGACATCGGCACTCGATGCAGGGTTTGCTCTCAACGTAGCAAGGGCATCTCTGCCCACAGCAGGTAAGTTTGCCAGGAATAGCTGTCGCGTTGCCGCATCTGCATCCCTTTCTCTTGCTCCTGGTGGAGCTCGACCTGGGTTTTTTGAAGCTGCCGGACGCCTGGAACGAAAGCACGTCAATGGCATCGTGTCCGAGCCTTTTTTTCAACCATAAATTCCCGCATTCGTTCGCCATCGGAGGAAAACGATTTTTCGACGAAAAAATTCGAAAAAAAAAGGAAATTAGATCGAGCCATTACTTTGCTGCCTTTAGAAGATTTTTTCGGAGATGTGTTTCCGTATGTGAGGTGCGATGAAGGAATGCACTTAACTCCTCCGACCGGTCCCCTCGTCGCGACGTCCACTTCCTGATGGACCAACTCTCCTTCCTCGATACTCGTTGCTGCTTTCCTTTTTATCGTTATTTTGTTACCGGAACCGGCGTACATGACAGAGTATATCGAAGATCCATTGGACACTGTTCTGATGGCCGGTGAATCTTGAATAAACAAAAATAACAATAACTATAATAATAATGATAATAATAATAAAAAAAACAACTTTTTTATCGCTTTTTGTTCTCAAAAATGACAGAAAATCAGTTTTTCTTCGACAAATATTATAAAACTGTTAGAATCAGCATTTACCAGGTACTGTTTACAAAAACGTGCAGTTTTGCTTCTGAAAAATCGTCAGCTTTTAATTTTTAGTGCTTTTTGTCCTCAAAAATGAGTAAAAACCATTTTTTTTTCAATAAATATTGGAAAACGGTAAAATCAGCATTTACCAGGTGCCGTTTAAAAGAAAATGCAGTTTTCCTCCCAAAAAATGGTAATTCTGCCATTTTTTACACGTTTGGTCCTCAAAAATGAGTAAAAATCAGTTTTTCTTCAATAAATATTGGAAAACCATAAAATCAGCATTTACCGGGTACTGTTTACAAAAATTTGCAGTTTTCCTTCTGAAAAATCGTCAGCTTTTAATTTTTAGCGCTTTTTGTCCTCAAAAATCACTAAAAATCAGTTTTTCTGCAATAAATATTGGAAAACCATAAAATCAGCATTTACCAGGTACTGTTTACAAAAATGTGCAGTTTTCCTTCTGAAAAATCGTCAGCTTTTAATTTTTAGCGCTTTTTGGCCTCAAAAATCACTAAAAATCAGTTTTTCTGCAATAAATATTGGAAAACCATAAAATCAGCATTCACCAGGTACTGTTTACAAAAAAATACAGTTTTCATGCTGGAAAATCTTTAGCTTTTAATTTTTAGCACTTTTTGGCCTCAAAATAAACTAAAAATCAGTTTTTCTTGAAGAAATATTGTAAAAGCATAAAACGAGCATTTACCAGGTACTGTTTGTGGGGCCAAGTTTTCAACAGCGGGTATGGAGTTGGCTTGAGTTTGTGTGGAGGTGGTGCTGGTATAAACGCAAGGTAGAATGCTGTAAGCGGATTTAGAGAGTCCGGCGTTGGATTTGAATTCGTCTTTGAATCCGGCGCCTTCCTGGAGCAATTCCATGAGGCTATTGGCGCCGATGGCCGCCGGAGAATTGTTGCCGGAGTTGGAAGCGGCGACGGAGAGAATCAAGTTGCGATAAATGGCGGTGCTGCGTAAGTATTCGCACAATTTTTTGTAGCACTGGAGCAAGATTCTGAGTTGAACATTTTCTATGTATTTGTCGTAATCTTTGCACCAGCCGCACGAGGGTTTCAACTTTTTTCTCCCGCCGCGGCAACCACGACAGACGTGATGCTGACAATTTGTTTCGGTCGGTGTGTGAGGCTCGATCAGGAGATTCGAGCAAACGGTGCAACTCAAACTTTGACGCAAATACGGGACGAGTCTGTACAGATCTGTCCAGGAGTTCGGATCCTCGGCGTCGGCCTGGAGGACGAGCCGACACGTCGACACGTACAAACTGGTAGCGTTCATTTTTATACTTTTTTCTTATTTTTTATTGTTTATTATTGTTTTCCTAAATTAATAAACGCGTCGTGCAGCTTTTTTCCCTCCTGTTTAGAAACTTTGGCAGTCTCCCCTCGCCCCCGCCACCCCCGCGCACCCTCACCGACCTTTAACCTGTTTTCCACGCTCCTGTTTCGCTCCCACTTGATTTTTATTGTTTAAACGAACTTTCTTTTCTTCCTCTTTCTCCGATCACGATAAACTACGCTCGTACGATACATTACCGAACGGCATAACCATCTTTGCACACAAACAAAACATCCGCCATGTTTTTTTCACTTTCCATCTCCCTTGCTCCTTCGCATGCGCCTTTCCCCCCGCCCGCCGTTCAGGGATTTAGTTTTACGTGAGTTTTACCCTCTCGCACGCACTATTATTCGCAAATAAACTGCCGCGGATACCAAACATCGACGCTGCCTCCCGACCGCAGCGACCTCCACGCGGAATCCTACGCCGCGACGCGCCAAAGTAGTCGCTGTCAACACACCACCAGCACACAAAAACGTGAGTAGTTTTGTTTCTTTTCTCTACGCTTCCAGTCACGAAAGCAGGAAGAAAAACCCATCGCGATTTCCAATGTCGAGGATTTTTCCAACAACCGATCGTTTCCTCGCGCAGTTTTTTTTGTTTATTTACTTTTTCCCCGCGATCTTACCGCGTACCATCAGTCGATAAGCAGTCCCGTTCGTCATGGCTCAAGCGTTTTAGATCTCCCCTGAATTTGAGCCCTTAAGTCAGCCCGAGCATCTATTATTTATCCAATTAATCGTCTTGTCCGCTCAATCGGAGCAATTCAATCGAAAAGACTCAAAAACGAGTTTCCCTCAATTTGATAGCTCCGATAAACTTCAATTGTACCAAACTCCAAAATTCTTCAACTGCAAACCTCTCATTTTAAAAAACATTAAAAATTTCAAAATAATTAGAATTTAATAAAATTTTCTAAATATTCGTTAGTATTATGCATGACAATACTATTTTTTCCGATTTTTCTTCTACCAAGTTCTCGAGTTATTCAATTATAACATTATAACATTATATTATAATACATAATATATTATAATTATATTATTATTATTATTATATAATTATAATTACAATATAATGTAATTATGTTGTATTATATAATTACATTATAAATATAATAATATACATTTTATATATATATTATTATATATATTATAATATAAATATAAATAATATAAATATAATATAATATATTGTAATTATAATTATAATATAATTATAATTTATAATTAATTATAAATATAATTATAATTATAATTATTAATATAATTATAATTATAATTAT
>JBAJMU010000011.1:3989653-4028451 GCA_037952995.1 Hyposoter didymator
TATATTAATTATATATATATATTAATATATAATTATATTATATAATTATAATTATAATATAATTATAATTATAATATATTATATATTATAATATATTATATAATTACAATTATAACATTGAAGTTGACGTTTATAAGCATAGCGTTTTCATATAGTACACAAGTATATATTCCGCGCATAAGAATTCTGCTTTAGTGCTGAATTACTCGATAACTAGACGAATGAAAAATTCGAAATTTTCAAAATAATTTTCTCAATATTTAGATTTTTTCTTACCGAAATAGCTGAATTGGTAAATTTTAAAATTCCATGAATAAATTCGGGGCGTGGTGAAGAAATTGGAAATAAAATGGGAAATTGGCGATTTCCGTTGAGGCCACACGATGTATTAAGCATTAATCTTGGTTTACATGTACTCGCGATATTAAAATTTATTAAACTGTGATGTTGTCGTGAAATCGGCATGATTTAACGATGAAACGGGTGCATCATACGGTTCATTAGTTAATGAAAGATCCAAGAGCGCTGGTGATGGCAAAATGACGCTTCCTCGTTGAATATTCATCACTACACAGTGTACACAAGATTATACAATTTGCGAAAGCTTCGCGCGCTATTAAACAAACAAATGGAAGAGAAAAAATTCGAATTTTCTTAAAAATATATTATGCATGGACGAAAGAGAATTTCTGATCGTTTTGGTCCGCTGCTCGCGGCCGGTTGACAATATTCGTCATACGAATAATGGCAACAGAAGGAGGCTTGTTAATTAAATTAATTAATACAATAAACAACGATATTATGCAAATAATGCGTTAATATAATAAGTACGTCGATTCCGGTTGCTTCTCCATTGCTTTTTCGTAGCGACAATTCGGGGCTCGTTGATTCGACGATCGAGGGAATGTGATTCGTGTTTTTTGACGATGCTTCAAACTTAAAATTCGTCCGTTTCCATAGGAAATGGAAAAAATTCTTGGCTCGTGATAATCCGTTCGGTCGCGATTCAAAAACATTTCAAAGTAGAAAAAGATGTTGGAGGATGCTGCGATGCTCTTCAACCTTTTTTTCTCACTCGCTTCTCTTTTCCTCGTTTCTCGTGAAAAATTCACGCCGTTTTTCATTTTTCCGATAATTCCCACGCTTTTCGATTCGTTACTCCTTCCCTCAAACAAAACAAAATATTCCAACAATCACCTTCGCAGTGATCTGACTAGATTCCCCCCGCAAAATCAATCCTCCTTCGGCTTCACTTTCCCGTTCGCGTTGTCGTTGCTCTGACGATTTTTCGCTTGCTGACGCAACTGCGCTCTCTTCAAACTTGTCATCAGTTGACTCGATTGGTACAACCAACTTGCCTTAAGAAATAAAATTGAAAAAAAATTAAAAAAAAAAAAGAAAAAAAAAAGAAAAATGTTTTTAATCAAATTTTGCGATTCTTTCCAAAAAATACGGAATTTTTATCAATTGTCAATCATCTTGGAATCTCGCTCGACATATTCATCAGCCAACATACTATCCAAATTGTAATTTTCGCCCCTGACTCGATTTTATTTGCTTTATTAAGGAAAAAAATCAAATTTTAATGAAAAATCGATCGTAAACAAATTTCGGGCTCGATCACGAGGCCCCGGAATAGATAAGAAACGAATTTTTATCGTTTTTTGTATTTTTCAAGAATTTTTGAACATTTTTGTCGGGCTCTTTTCAAATTTTTGATTTCTCTGATTCGAAGGAACAACGTTGGGAAAAATCAGTGAAAAACTTACCACCATTATCATACAATTCATTAATATGGGAACGGAGAAGACGATAGATATGAAAAGTCCCTTAGAATCGAAATATTGTTGTCTGGAAAAGACCCTGAAAAAAAAAGCGTTGAGGAAGCGTAAAGAATAAAATTTGACGGGGTAAAAGTGAAATTCTTACATCCAATTAGTGGCTGCGACTTCGTTGATGCTCTCGGAGAAATAAACGAGTAAAACTGTGAATCAGAGGAAATGGATTATCCGCAAGATTTTCTCCTATTTTTTGCTATTTTTTTGAGCGTCATAGACTCACGTAACACGAGAAACAGTAAAATTTGGAAGTTGGCATGATTGCGCGTCATCAGAGCCGTCATAGTGACGGCGACATGAAACGTCAGTAAGAGAGCGAGCCATGGGTCTCGCCATTCGATCTGCAAAAAAGAAAACAAGCTTTGACGACCAGATTTTGTGTTTGACGACAAAAGTTTTGCCATGCCGTCAAGTTTGAACAAAATGAGATCGAGCTGGAAATTAGTGTCAGTGGAAAAAGAATGCGATCACGTGATTCTGCAAAAATTTTGACAGTCCCGAGTTGACAGCGTCACGAGGTCAAAGTTTTGAGGTCGCGATGCCAAAAAGTAACGAAAATGGAGGTTGCGCCATAAAAACGCAACTCGAGAGCGATCGACGACGATTGATTGACATACGACGAGCGATCAGCATCAATTGACACTCGACGGTCCGTCAAAATCGTGTTTCATTATTTTCGCGACATGCACCCGTTGGAGAACAAAGAAAAACAAAAAATTTGCACAATTTCCGCAACGACGCGGCTCAGTAGCGAATTAATAATGACAGAGTGGAAATCATGCTCAAAATTGACAGCTGTCATTGTCAGATTTTAGAATATCGCGTAAAAATCATTGCGGATGTTCGATGACATGTGAATTTTCAAGTTTATCACTCGTGTCTCAATAGCCGCCGCACATAACCTCCAAAACTGCAAATGTTACGCGAGAAGCTCAATCGGCGAGGCAATATAACCAATAAATGGAAAAAAGTGGCAAAACCGTTGACAGCTGACTTACACTTTGCAAAAAGGGCCAAATTCCGTCTATCAAGTCCGTAGCGATAAGATCCGGTCTTGACATTTCACCGTTTGCTTTCTCTGTTATTATTATGCTTTATGTCGCTACATGCGTGTATATAATGTCACGATATATATCAACGCGAACACACGTATGCATTAAATTCTTTTATCCGTTTTAACGTAAAGCAGCGAAGCCGCACTCGTGCATTTCGTATTCTACGATTCTACCGAACTGCCGTAATCTCGCGATAACATATATTTACATATCCGCAAGCTATACAGGTTTTGACGTTAAATCTCGAGCGTACCAAGTCGCTAAATATTGCAATTTCATTTTGGAGCGGATCGAGTCGGTTTTTTCGAGAATTATGATTGTAGGCGAAAGGTTAAAAGTTGCGACAGCGTTGGGAGGGATTCTCCTCTTTGCGCAGACGTTTTGCGCTGCGTCCGGAGCGTTCGAGAAGTTGCAAAGTCCGTCTGCGCTGAGAAAAAAAAGGGAGACCGCGACACACACTGTACGGATCGCGGCGTTTCGAGCACGCGAATTACGTGAATGCTCAAAAGCCTTTAAAAAAGAATCTTCGATGTCTCATCGATTATGCTGAGCGTTCAAAATTTTCAACGCGATCGGCAGAATTATTTAAAGCGACAAACAAAAATTGTGCCAATTCGACAAAACCCGAAAAAATTTCCGCGCCTTTTTTATTCCAGCGTATATGCGCATGCGTGCGAGCGAGAGATCGCTGCGAATTCGAAGACCTAAATTACACAAAATGACATTTTATTTATAGATACTCAAGGAAATCGAGAACTTTTCGATTTTAGGTTACGTTTCGATCTTCCAGTTTATCTCCTCGAGTGCACAGCTCATGAATTTTGTGTCAATCTGACCCGAGGCATTTTCCAAATCGTGGTATTGCAGCGAATTTGCATTTTTCAATTTAATTTTTTGTCGACAAGTTTTTTTGCAGCAAATTATCGAAATTTTATAATGACGAAAATTGTTGTGATTAAAAAAACGGAATTCAAACGTTCCCGCCATTTTTTTCTGCGCATGCGTCGCTGATCGAGCGCTAACCGTGTCATGCGCACGCATCGCTCCATTGTAATGAGAACGCAGCGAACTAAATGTTTATAATCACTCGCGTGTGACATTGTCCACGCGCTGAATCAAATTCCTGAATCGGCACGTCCAATGGCAAATGTGCACTTTGGAATAAATGTGTCTCGTTCCGATTAGTCACAATTTATTTTTTTATCTTATCATCTCGAGTACGTACAATCGTATATTTCATTTACGTACGAGCGTTTGAAATGCGTGCTCGAATTTGCATTCGAACGCGCAATGCAGCGTTCTACGTGTTTTCTTTATAAATAATTAAAAAATGATACAGTTTTTTATCTGGAAACTTGAGCGCCGTCGTCTTTTTTGTGAATCAGCTGTTCATCGGCCGCCATTGCAGAAAATTGCTCGAGTGTCCGCAGCGCTAGAAAATCGAGAGCTAACAAAGGAGGAAAAACAATAAACTTCATTTTTCCCTGTATCCGGAAATGATGGAATCGATAAAAAATGATGAAATCATGGACGAACGTAGTTCAATTTTTCTCAAACAGATTTACACATTCATTTTTCCATTTATCGGTCTTGCTAAATTTTAAAAACACTCTCGGTAGCTCGCGGGGTTCTCGAAAAATTATGCCGCTAAAACGGCAACGTTTTGGTCATTCTTTTCGAAATTACTGTCGAAAGATCGTTGCGAGCAACGAGCCCACAAAATTTTGCGGCTAGTAAACGCGATCGTGGCAACCAAAAGTGACACGAACGATTCTAACCCCACTTTTTTGCACAAAATGGCGGGAAACTTGCCAGAAACGAAAGCAACGACAGCCCAAATACAAACAACATGACTTTTCATTCCAATTCCAAACTCTCTTTACGAAAATCGTCAATCGACGATTTCTTGCTCGATCTTTACCAACGAAAAATCATCGGAGAAGAAAAACCTCCGAAAAATCATGCTCTCGAGGAAAAATTGTACGAAAAATACATCGCGAACGTTTAATTGATGAAAATAAATGAAATTAATGAAATAAATGAATCGGGACGTAATTAACGAACGAATCGAAAGCCAATGTTGGATTATAACGTCATTGCTCTCTTTCTCGATATGGACAGTAGAATTACGAAGATATCACAGCAACACATAGCAAATAAAACACGCACATATGTCCGATGATTCCTTCGGATCCGAGAGAGCCGATTGGACTTTGAGTATGGTCAAAGATTGTGTACTGAGATGCGGTGAACAAGTGCCTTCCCGTGGTACTCGATCACAGATATATTCCGGACGTTCGTCCGCGAGGATCGCAATAAGGGTTTACAGTTTTTTTTTTCTCCACCGAGTTTCGCGCATCAATAAAAACAAGGACGCAATCTTTTTTTCCAATCGGAAAATTCTTTCGGTCTTTGCTGTCGATCTCTGAGCATTTTCTCGTCGCGCGAGGTCATGTCTTTCGACCTGGAGGTTGGACCGCTCGACGAGGAGACGAGGGCATTTGCCGAAAAGGAGTTGCGAGAGACGGAGGAAAATGTGAAAAACGGAATTGTCGCGTTACGGAAACTCTTGGAGGGTGAGTCAAAGGGACGATTAAAAATTGGAACCTCTCTTTTCGAAATTATCATTTTTTCTCATTATTTTTTATTGTAAAAAATATCCGGACGACGGATTCGCGAAAAAATGGGTTTCCGAACCTCTGTTTTCGAAATTATCACTTTTTCTCATTATTTTCGATAATAAAAAATAACCGTACCGGTGGGTTCACGAAAAAATGGGTTTTCGAACCTCTGTTTTCGAAATTATCAGTTTTTCCCAGTATTCTCGATCATAACAAATAACCGGTCGTTCAGATTCACGAAAAAAATGGTTTTCTCTGGATCGCGTTGGTGTTGCGATAATTACTAAGGTCGGGCCTCGGTCATCTCGGTCGCGCGCTTATCTTTGTCAAATTTTTTTCCTGCTCACACGATCGCGCGAAATTCACACATTTTTTCCTCCATCTCATTGAAATTTGTATCGGGATATAAATCGAAACGAAGCTCTCAAAAAACACAATTTTCAATTGTCGTGAATAAAATGATTTGCGTGCCTCCGGCCATTAAATCCTAACGCAATCACGTCTTCGTTATTTTCTTCTTGGATGACTCGAGTTTTTTTTTGTCAGGATCGTAAAAAAATAACGAGCTTCTCCGATTTTCATTTTAACGAGCCGACCATCGTCCAGCCGTTTCGAGAAATCTATCAATTTTTCTTCCTTGCATTCTCGCGATTGCGGAACATCACGCCGCACGAAAAATCCTCGTTCCATATGGAAATTGGGCTAAGGATTTTTCTCTTTTTATACTTTCGAATTAACCCTCCCCGAATCTTACGGTTTTTTATGGCTCTCAGGATCATATGAGTCCTTTTCGTCCTGCCACTTGTATCTCGCGTATTTGAAGAGAAAAAAATAAGAAAAAATTCTGGAATACTCTCCATTGATTCTACTTTAAGGTTTCATAGTTTTTACAGTCGGATCTAAGATTTTTCATGGCGCCCAGGATCATATGAGTCCTTTTCGTCCTGCCACTTGTATCTCGCGTATTTCGAGAGAAAAAAATCAGAAAAAATTCTGGAATACTCTCCATTGATTCTACTTTGAAGTTTCATAGTTTTTACAGTCGGATCTATGATTTTTCATGGCGCCCAGGATCATATGAGTCCTTTTCGTCCTGCCACTTGTATCTCGCGTATTTGGAGAGAAAAAAATCAGAAAAAATTCTGGAATACTCTCCATTGATTCTACTTTGAGGTTTAATAATTTTTACAGGCGTAGCATTTGTTGATTTCCAAATAGAACGTTTGAAAAATCAAGATTTCACATAACAAGTTATCGTTGGGGTCTGGAGGACCCAGATGTTCCGCGGAGAGTTGAGGGCGAAAGAAAAAATTTCAAAAGCTCGATTTTTTTTTTTTTTTAATCGTTTCAGAGGACAAGACACTTTACTACAGACTGGACGATGAATTCCTCACAATATTTCTTCGTCCCTGTAAATTTTATCCCGAAAGTGCCTACGCCCTGATGCAGAGAATCGCCGATTTCAAAGTGAAACATGCAGCTCTGATCGACAACCTCATGCCCTGCGACGAGCGGGTCGCCATTATGGAAAACAACGTGGTCAATGTCTTGGTCAATCGCGATCACAAAAGGCGACGAATTCTTTTGGTAAACGCTGGAAAATCGTGGGACCCTTCTAAAGTCACCGCCGATCAAATGTTCCGAATTTTTTATCTTATCCACGAAGCCGCCGTCCTCGAGCCCGAGAGTCAAGTGAGTTTCTTCCATTTTTTATCCATTTCGATCGAATTCCAAGCGAAAATGTCGATTTTTTGCTCGATTTTTCGACATTTTCGTCCGTAACACGGCAACAATGAGACAGAATGAAAAATCAGTTCGTTAGATTTGTGGAGAATTTCACGACGAAAAAAATGAGCGGTCATACGTCAAAATCGGTCGAAAATTGACGAGCTGAAGTTGAAAAAACCGAAAAAGTGTAGAAGTTCGAAAAAACGCAAAAATCGGAGCATTTCTTCGTTTCCTCCATTCCGATTGGTCGAAAATTGATCGTCTGCTAGTTTCGAGATCGACAAACAGATGGATCGAGAAAGGGGGCGCCACTCAGTTTCGAAATCTCTCGCCAGGGGTCGACGATCCCTCGGGAGCCATTTTTTCCCACAGGAAAATAAAAAAAGACACGAATCTGTCGGACTATTGTCGTGTGTATAACGTAAAATCGTACTTTGAACCTCGATCCATGCATCTACGAAAAAATATCACGCATAGTTGGGAGATATAGAGGAGAAAATATATGTCACGTTTGTACGATAAAAGGAGGGGTCAAGAGTCACTGATTATCGAAATTTGGTCGAGTACGTACTCGAGAACTGATTAAAACACAAGAATCACAAGGAATAGAGAAAAAAATAAATAGAACGAGAGCAAACTTCCCAAAAGTGCTTTGTGACATAATTTTTATCGTATTAATGGAAAAGGCCTTGGGAATTTTTCGATATAAATCAATTGAGCGCTCATGGGCAACTGATCCAAGATTTGTGGGAATTCGTCTTGTAGAAAAGTATAAACGAGCAAAGTCTAATCGTCACTTTCGATAAGATAACGACGAAACTTTAAAATTCCACATTCGTATGATCAACACGAGTTGACGATCGTCCGGGATTCGTTTTAATTTTCGTTCACATTGTTCCAAATGAGGGGAGCATCGCGGGAGACTTTGGAAATTCATTTTTTTGTCGATTCGAAAAGATCGTAGTTGTGGGAAGAAAATGAACGGGTTCAGGGTTTGAAATACTCCCGAGCGATGGCGCCACCGGTTGGTTCCAGTCGGTGGCGCCATCTGGCGGATTATTGCGGAACTATTCGGGTTTGAAATATTTTTCTTTTGTTCTGCCATTGTTGGGAATTCCCGTTGAGAGTTTTTGATCGATAGGAAACGAATTGAGGGTTTTATGGCGTGGGTCGACAACTGCGTGAATGTTTTGGTCCGTTAGTTGGAATAAAGTTGAAAAATTCATTTGTTCGATGATATTTATTCGTTCGCGATGAAAAAATGATTTTCAGGTTCGTGGGGTTGTTGTGATAATGGATTTCGAAGGTTTGTCGATGAAGCAAGTGATGGGTCTGACTCCGTCCTTCAGCATGAGACTTTTGTCGTTTATCCAAGACGCGATGCCTCTTCGATTGAAGGAAGTGCATATCGTCAAACAACCCTTCCTCTTTGATATTGTTTGGCGCATGTTCAAGCCTTTCATTCGTGAAAAATTGCGGAAACGCATGTTCTTCCATGGCTCCAAAATGAATTCACTCCATGCCTATTTGCCGCCGAGCCACTTGCCCAAAAACTACGGTGGAGAATTGCCTGAAATCAATTACACCGCCGCCGATTGGTTCCCAACGATCGAAAATTGCGCGGACAACATCAAACGTTAGTAACAACATTTCAAATAATAATTAATGAACCGAATATAGTTTTAAGGTCTTGAGGAGATCCATGGACCATGAACGCCTTGAACGAACTTTTCCATCAACACTATTAGGACCTCTGTTTTCGTAACCTCTATTTTCGTAACCCCTGTTTTCGTAACCCCTGTTTTCGTAACTGCCGCTTTTCTAACCCCCGTTTTCGGAAGCTCCGTTACCTATGCATGTTTTCATTACCCGGAGGCAAAGCTGTTACGAAAACAGAGGTCCTAGAGTTTTTTTTCGATATTTAGGCACAAAAATGTGCCTTTTTGAATGAAAATTCGAAGTAATTTTTCTCTTTAGCAAACACAAGGATTTATCGGAGTTTCTCTTTCAAAAACAATAATTGCGCAGATCCTTGTAAATTTCTCTGGGCCAAAGCAAACGGGTGACATATAACGTAAAGATATATCGAAATATTCAACCCCGCGATAGCTTTGAATTTCAAATATCGAATAATTAAAAGCACTGAAAACAACTTTAATTAAAATTCATTGAATTCGATTAATTTTAAACTACGACGTCACAACGTGGTCGCGAGGAAGTTTCCACTATTTTGACGAGATCATTCAACAATAAACATCCATTATTTTTCCAGAATGGAACACTTACGGACACGTCAAGCCGCAATGATCAAACGATCGCCAGCAAATAGAACGACTGATATTTAACTAGTGATTACGATAACAGGGTAATCACGAAATTTTCTCAATAATGAAAAAAAAAACGAAGTCTAATTAGGAAATTAATGAATTCTTTATGGGCAGGACCGGTGCATTCCATTTTTTCATCTTTGCCCGTGGCAATTTTTTTTTTCGAGATCTTAACACAATTTTTATTAATTTTGAAAAAGCAGGCCCCGATTTTTACGATAACAGAGGTCAATTCTGCCGGAGGCCAAAAAACACGAAGAGGGATCGATAAATTTTTTTAAAAACCTGCATCCTCTTCGATCTTTCCACCATTTTTAGACAAAACGACGAAAATATGTTCGGACCCATTTTTTGAAAAGTTACGAGCAATCTCACAGTGCCCCTCAAACCAACACCCCGACGTCCCTCAAACGGTGGCAACTTCGATGATTTTTTTTTGTACCGAATAAACTTGAGTTTTGAAACAAATTTTCCATCATTTATTTTCCTGTTCCTGATTTTTCTGCCCATCCCCATAAAGGCCTCTTCACATCCTTGGCCCATGACCTCGCCATATGAAACGAGTGCTCCGTTCGTTCACTCACTGCTGAGCCTGACAGCGTCACCGAGAGGTAAGAAAATAAAAAGAAACAATTATTTTCTGCAGCTCAAAGTTTTGCCTCGGAAAAGAAAAAATTACTCCAATTTCCCGTCACCATTTACACCAATTAATGGCAAACTAAAAGCCACCACCATGCTGAAGAGTTCCCTCGAAATTTGATGTTGAGTCGTGATCACTTTTGCACAGAATTATTACGCAGCCAATACACGAAGAGACAATTATATTGGGAATTATTATAACATCGTGATTCCCTGGTACCTTATCGTCTCTCTGAGAGATTTTAGTACATACTTCATCATTTTTTATCGGAAATTAGACGAAAAATGCAAAATTTTTGCGAAAAATCTAAAAATTTGACAAAAAATGCACGGAGAGAAATGCGGGGAAATTTATATCACAAATTACTATGCCACCACAGTTTTCTGGTAACAGTTTCGTCCCTCTGAGAAATTTTAGCAAAAACATGGTAATTTTTATTCAAATTCTATCGGAAATAGCGGAAATTTGACATTTTTCGCCCAAATTCAGATGAAAAATTACTATGTTTTTACTAAAATTTCTCAGAGGGACGAAACTGTCACCAGAAAATTATGGGGCATAGTAATTTTTGATATAAATTTCTCCGTATTTCTCTCCGTGTGGGGAAAAATGTCGGAAAATTCAAAATTTAGCGAAAAATGTCAAAATTGGAGGAAAAATATCGAAAATCGTCAAAACTTGGCGAGAAATGTCAAAAATCGTAGAAAACAGTGAAAATTTGGCGAAAAATGTGAAAATGGCCGAAAAATTTCAAAGATTTCGCCATTTTCAATAAAACGAATAAAAAATTATTATGAATTTGGTAAAATCCCTCAAAGGAGCGACGTGGTACCAGGGAACTATGACGCCATAGTAATTTTCGATTTTACTTTCTCTACGAGTATTGCGTTCGGAGGAGGTAAACAAACGCAAGAAATATCAATTATTCATGGAGCTGAAAATGGTCGAACGCGTACAATGTTCGATCGAAGCTTTGACACTAGACCTCATTTAGCATTTCATTGTTAATTTTATGATACGAGTCTAGCAACTGCTTGAAATTCTAATTTCCATTTCACAGGCTGCCCCGATTCTTACCAATGGAAAGTCTTCGCTCAACCAAGATCTTGCTTCGTAGGAAACTGTTTGTTCAATTTCTTCGAAAATTCGTGGCAGTGCCTTGAGAAATAATTTTTCAGCGTCCATTTATTTTCTCGATAGCGATGAAAATGTCAAGGACTTCGTTTTCTTCAATTTTTTGTCGGGGCACGAACTGCGATGCAGAGACCTCGAGATTAGGCCATTTCCCTCACTCCCAAACGTCAAATCGGCTTCCCAAGGCGTCATTTTTGTTGCTTTCTCTTTCTAAGAAAAGTTTATTTAAAAACGATATCCTCCTTATAGTCACGAATTTCCGAAGGTTGCGATTGAAGCTTCGGAATTATTTTGGAACGCCATGGCCGAATGTACGAGCTCGTAACACATTTTTTTTTTACTGAAGATCCAAATGTGCAGCGAGATACAAGTGGCAGGACGAAAAGGACGTATATGTTCCTGGGTACCATAAAAAATCACAGATCCGACTGTAAAAACTATGAAACCTTTAAATAGAATCAATGGAGAGTATCACAGATCCGACTGTAAAAACTATGAAACCTTTAAATAGAATCAATGGAGAGTATTCCAGAATTTTTCCAGATTTTTTCCTCTCCAAATACGCGAGAAACAAGTGGCAGGACGAAAAGGACCCTTATGATCCTGGGCACGATAAAAAAATCATGAATCCGACTATAAAAACTATGAAACCTTAAAGTAGAATCAATGGAGAGTATTTCTGAATTTTTTCCGATTTTTTTCTCTCCAAATACGCGAGAAACACGTGGCAGGACGAAAAGGACCCTTATGATCCTGGGCACGATAAAAAAATCGTGAATCCGACTATAAAAACTATGAAACCTTAAAGTAGAATCAATGGAGAGTATTCCATAAGTTTTTTCTCTCCAAATACGTAAGAAACAAGTGGCAGGACGAAAAGGACTCATATGATCCTGGGTACCATAAAAAATTAAAAGATCCGCGAAGAATAAATTTCGCACAGTAATGAACTTGCCGGTTTCGACTCGATTCGACTGCAGGCCAGTTTCGATAAGACGGTGAAAAAGTCTAAATAAATGAGAATGTTTAACGCACAGATTCGAATACATATATATAGAAAAGCATCCGTGAAAGTTGTTAAAGTTCTTGGACAATAAGAAGCAACGAGAAAGCCCTCGACATTTCATACGCATCGTTGATTAAATGTGAATTACGGAAACAGGGGTGAGGGACCGGAAGGGGCAGAGGCGAGCGAGCGAGCATTGTTGAACGGGGTCTCTGAGTCAAGAGCCCACGCCGCGATGTAATCGCGTTGGCGCGAGCGAAGAAAAAGGAAAAAAGGAGGAAAAAACGAGGAGCGTCACGAGAGTGGGGAAATGATTCTGCTTTCCTGTTATATATCCGGAGGAACATTGCGGGGCCAAGCTTTACAAACAACGTCGTACAAACGTCCAAGTTGAATCTTGCGAGCAGTGTTGCGCTGTAGCTCGTCGATCGTGCTGGTCAATGACGACGAGTGTGTTGATCGTCGGCTGTCCCATTTTCATAAAAACTGAAAAACACTCAAAAAAACCGTCAAATAATCAAAAAGAAAGTTGCAACGTGTAAAAATTTCAAAAATCCCAAACTTCGCGCTCGCAATTACGAGCGAAATCATTTTTTCGACCAGAGCTCGTGCTCATGTCGAGCACTCTCGTGGTAAGTGCATCGAACTGCATTTTTTCGTAACTTTGAATTAATCCATTCATCGACAAAGTTGATCCTTGTTTTTTTTCCCTTTTCGTCTTCATGGGAACGAATGAGAAAGTGAATCCAAGTTACGATCGTAAAAAATCGTCTTTTCTGAATCGAAAGCCTGCTGCACTCTTGTACACAGTAAATATGCGTTTTATGCGTTACAAACGCGAATGTGAAAGTGATTTTTTATATTGTCCACACGCGAGTATAATTTCGCATTAAAAAATGTAGCAAATCGCGAAGGCAACGTTGGAACGCCCCTCGATTTGCTGCTGCAAGAAAGTTCTCGTGCTCTCTCCTTCCATTTGTTTCTCACTTCACGATCCATTTTTTTTTCTTTCATTCTTTTGTTCATTTCGTTGCTGCAATTTTCCATGCAGTTCTTGACGTTGCAACTTTCACTCTCGCATTGCAGAAAATACTCGTCGGTATCGTTCGATCGTTGCTTTGCATGACATTTCCGAAAATTTATTTTCGGTCATATTTCCATTTTTCGAAATTTTTGGCCTCGAGAGCCACAAAACTCGATTTTCTCGCGAAAATTTCATTTTTTTTTAACTTTTGGCTGCACACGACGTGTCCACGTGCTCTTCTCTAGTTTTTTCAATTTTTTTTTTTTCGATACAAATGGAGACTATAAAGAGGTTTGTAAAAAATAATAGAACCCAACAATGGCGACCTTCGAATCAAGCGAGCCCACGAACGATCGAAAAGTCTTACTGGAACGGGCGAAGAAATCGGCGAGCCTCAAAGTTGGCGACGTCGAGATGAGGTTCGAGCCTGAGGATCTGGACGAAGAATACAGGATCAGAGCGAGGGAAGAACTTCGCGAGACCGAGCAAGTCGTCGCCGAGGCACTCGCAGAAATCCGTCAATTGCTCAAAGGTTAATCACCATTTTTTTCAAAATCTCTTCGTTCGATCAAAAATTTCCATTTTTTTGGTTAAATAACCGGCCGCTAGTGGTCAAATGACCGATAAATTACCACGATGATTTTTCTCAATTTCTCGCGCAATTTTTAAGCGATTTTCATGCACGACCTCTCGTTCCATTCTTCGGGATATTCCCCACAAACTATTCACCAGAAAAACCCGAAATTTTGATGCAAAAATTGCAGTTTTTGAAAAAATAAATATTCGACAAAAAAATCGACGCAAAAAATTCATTAAAAATGTCTCGACGAGTAAAATGACGCTAAAAATTGAAATTTCCCGAGACTTTTATTTCTCAGACACTAAAACAGACATAAAACGATAAAATCCATTTAATTTTCCTCCCGATTCGTCATCACGCGGAAGAAGAAACTCGAAGCAGTCGAAAAGAGTTTCTCATGCGAGCCATGACCCGGTAAATGAATAATTCAACGTCGCACGCACATCAAGTTCGCCAGTCAAAATATTTCGTGTCAAAAAAAAGCCAGATCCTTAAAAATTCTTCGTAATTCGCTCGAGAATCCTTCAGCAAGGATTTAATTAAAAGAATGAATCACTGGGAGGGAAAGAGACACACGTACGTTAGCCTCACGGTTAAGATACTTGGGAAATCCAAGGGGAACGCAAACAGAGGTGATTCCGACGAGAGATTTAAAAACCGGTTTTGTACCTGCGCGAGATGACGAAATTTTGAAACCTTCGCCACGACCTACGAGGCGTTTCATGTTCCATCGAAAATTTTCTCTAAAAAAAAATAAATAAATAAAAAAAACATTCGAATATTTAAATAAAGAAAAAAAAATGGACCTCGAATCGAGTGAGATTCACGTTAATCGTTGTTTTAGTTTTAACAATAACTTATTCATGAATTTCCATGTGAAATTAATTATTGGTGAATGGAATTTGAATTGTTAATTGGGCGAGACTCGAAGGTTAATGTTAAAAATAAATTGACGCAGTATTTCGTGACACGGGGTCTTGGCTTTTCGGTCTCTAAACGACCACCTCCAAATTCGTCGTTTCCGTTTGTTGGTGACTTGAAAAAAGAATTAAAAAAAAAGAAACTAACGTTGAGTACGAAAAAAGCTGGAAATTGAATATTTAATTTTTCCAATCAGGCCACACGGATTGAGACACAGTTCGAAGAATGTGCAGAGCTCGGTGCATGTTCCTGCGATCGTTTCGAAATCGTTTTCCTCGTCTCCAGAGACAGTGGCAGGAAAAATTCAATTTTGGCGAAAAAAACCTTGACTTTTTTTTTAACACAACGAACGCAATTGTTTTTGCAGAATTTCTGTCGTCACGGTCCCATTTTTTTTGCCAGTCTCCGGAAAAATAAAAAAATAAAATTCGATGCAAAGAATTTCGCAATTTTGGCCTTTTTTGAAAAAATCTTTAAAAATTGACGAAATTTTCCAGGCGAGCCGAACCTCAAGCTGCCCGAAGACGACGACGAGTTTTTCAAAAAGTTTCTCAGGCCCTGTAAGTGGTACGCGACTCCAGCGTTTAATCTCGTGAGTAATTGTCGATTTTGATGGAAAAACCGATTTTAAAAAATGGAGTCGATTTTTTTTTGCAATTTTGACGAAATTTCATTTTTTTCGGGTTTTTAAAGATGAAACGTTTTTATCAATATCGGCTGAATCGTGAACGAGTCTGCAAAGATTTGGTGCCGAGTAAAATGCGCACGGTATTGTGTTCCGGCGTCGTAACCCCGTTGCCACTTCGATGCAACGATGGAACGAGACTCTTGCTGATCGAGGGTGGAAAAAAATGGAAACCGAAGGAATTGACTTTGGAACAAATATTCCGAGCAGTAATGCTGGCTCTGGAAGCTGCTTCCTCCGAGCCAAAGACACAGGTCAGCCAAAAAGTAGAAATACGTAATTAAAGGAAGAAAAAAATGAAAATCGCCCCGAGCTTTCGATGTTTATGAAGAAAAATTGAATCAAAAGAAATTTTGCTGTTTTTTGGGCTCAATTTTGATTGTTTCATTTTTTTTTCTTAAAAAGGTCGCTGGGACTCGCGTCATTTTGGACATGGATGGTCTCACCTTGACCCACGTGACCTACTACACACCGAGCTATGCCAACATGGTCCTCGAGTGGGTACAAAAATGTCTCGCCGTTCGGCTCAAAGGAATTCACATTGTTAACCAGCCCTATATTTTCAACATGGTATTTGCGATATTCAAACCTTTCATGGAGGTACGTACAGCAGCCGATGGTTTTGTCGATTTTTAAGTCAATTTCTAGCAATTTTATTGTTGCAGGCGTTTTTACCGAATGTTAAAACGTTTCGGAGCGAAAAAATCCCCTTAATGATGAAAAAACCATGAGATCACTCGATAAATATCACCCTCTACACTCCCTAGCCACCATAGACCCCCAGGATACACCCCATAACGTCCTAAACCCGTTTTTTTGGCTCTGTTACGATAACAGAGGTTCTCGCGTATCGCTGTTTATTTTAACGCCAATTTATCACCAGAAAAAACTTCTAGCGACGTTCCAGAACGGAAAAATCCCCTTAATAATGAAAAAACCATGAGATCACTTGATCAATATCACCTGCTACACCCCCTAGCCACCATAGACCCCCAGGATACACCCCATAACGTCCCAAACCCGTTTTTTTACCCTGTTACGATAACAGAGGTTCTCGTGTATCGCTGTTGATTTTAACGCCAATTTATCACCAGAAAAAACTTCTAGCGACGTTCCAGAACGGAAAAATCCCCTTAATAATGAAAAAACCATGAGATCACTTGATCAATATCACCTGCTACACCCCCTAGCCACCATAGACCCCCAGGATACACCCCATAACGTCCCAAACCCGTTTTTTGACCCTGTTACGATAACAGAGGTTCTCGAGTAACGCTGTTGATTTTAACGCCATTTTATCACCAGAAAAACTTCAAGTGACGTTCCAGAACGGAAAAATCCCCTTAATAATGAAAAAACCATGAGATCACTCGATAAATATCACCCTCTACACTCCCTAGCCACCATAGACCCCCAGGATACACCCCATAACGTCCCAAACCCGTTTTTCGACCCTGTTACGATAACAGAGGTTCTCGTGTATCGCTGTTGATTTTAACGCCAATTTATCACCAGAAAAAACTTCTAGCGACGTTCCAGAACGGAAAAATCCCCTTAATAATGGAAAAACCATGAGATCACTTGATCAATATCGCCTGCTACACCCCCTAGCCACCATAGACCCCCATCACGTTCCAAAACCGTTTTTTGGCCCTGTTACGATAACAGAGGTTCTCGAGTATCGCTGCTGATTCTAACGCCAATTAATCCGTAGGAAAAACTTCGCAAACGGATTCACTTTCATGGCACGGATCAAAAGGCATTGCTGTCACATGTAGATGCGTGTTCGCTGCCTAAACGTTACGGTGGGCAGCTCGACTTTCCTAACGAACCAATAGGCGAGCCTCTGTGGCATTATTTCTGTAATTTCGAGGAGGATTTCCAACGTGAGTATACCCTCCAAATCCCCCTTAACGTAAAGCACGAAAAAAAACCACATAAACAAAAAAAAAGAGTTTACGTCCCACAGAAAAAAAAAAGAAAACTCAAAATTCAACTAATACGATCGAAATTTCTGAATTTTCAGTTGCGAGTTCCTACGGCTACGTGAGCAAGACGTAGGAGATTTACGATGAATAAATATAAAATAAAAACAAAAAATTACAAATCCAAACGATTTTTTTTTGCATTTTTTTCCCATTCGAGCTGCTGGACCAATATCCAGTGAATCGATCATCTTTTTCTCATTTTTTCATCAGTTTTTAATGCAGTAACAAATTCCACCAAAAACGTATCGATAAGAGCGAAAAAAAAATGTTGAACGATCGAAAGTTTCTTCGAAGAGCAAAGGGAGCGGAATAATGCAGAAATAAGTTCGAAACCGCATACCACAGGATTTTGGCAATCGATCAACGTTGCATTAGATTCGAACCATCACAAAATAATAATCGAAATAATTACAACAATAATTACAATAAAACATTAACATTAATAATAATAATAATAATAATAATAATAAAATATATTTATAATTAATATCGTTTCTCACTGTACTAGAATACGAACTCTCACTGAGGCTTCACTTTCTCACTCGCACTGTCTCATTTTTTTTTGTAGCCATACGAGTTGATCGCTGTAAAAAAAAAAAATATTTCCATGTTTTCACTGCAGTTGAGAAAATATTAATTACTCAGTTCTTTTTTTTTNGGAATCAAAAAAAAAAAAATTGATCGCAAAATAACGATTTCGATGAGTTTTTAGCATTTTTAGAGAAAATCTCGCTTACCGTCGTATTCCTTGTCGCACATGAGCAGGAGCTCGAGCCACTGCGGTCCAGTAACACGAGGGATTGACAACGTACCACCGTAACATTCGGGAAGACTCTTGGGCGACATGTGCTGATGAAGAGATTTTCGATCGGTCCCATGGAATATGATCTGATGGGAAAAATCAAATAAATCATCCATGAGATTCTCTACGAAAGAAATCGCCAAGTTTTTGCTCGGGGAATCAATTTTTTATCACGGAATCAAGGATTTTAGAAAAATTGACATTTTTCGTCTCTTACTTCGTCACACTCGGTCTGACGGACCGAGACTTTTCGTCTCTTTAAAAATGATGAAAATTTTGGTTTTGGGGGGAGGCAATTATTGTTTATCTTCGAGAACGTTGTACTCACTCGGCTCTTTAGTTTTGGCTTGAGGAATGGCTTGAAAAGGGAAAAGACGACGTTGAAGACATAAGGCTGGTTAATGATGTGAATATTTTTGATTCTCAATGGCACAGCGTCCTGTAACCAATCGACTATTCTCTTGGCAAAGGGTGGAGTGAACTGCCACGTCTGTTGTATGCTCAGACCGTCCATGTCGAAAATAACTACTGCTCCAGCGATCTGGGTCGTTGGCTCGAGCATCGCAGCTTCCAGGTACAAAACGCATCCCTTGAAAACTTCGTCCAGGCTGCATTTGTTGTGCTTCCACTTTTTACCGAGCTCAATTATCAAAATACGACGACCGTGCTGGTCCCGATTCGGCAAAACTGTCAAAATGTTTTGCTCGAATATGTTCCTCTCTCTGCTTGGCTTCAATCCCTCGTATACGTTCGAGTGACGCACTTTGAAACTGTAGTATTCCTTCACCAACTTGACCGAAGACTCTGGATAATACTTGCATGGTCTCAGGAATCTTATCAGCCAAGCCTCGTTGTCCAGTGGACAGAGCAAATCTTTCTCAGCTGCGAATCAATTCAACAGATTACAATCGTTATTACTACTTTGTTATCATCGGGTCATTGACTCTGTAGGAATCATATGATTTTTTTTCGCCCACAGGATCATGGAGGTCCTTTTCGTCCTGCCACTTGTATCTCGCGTATTTGGAGAGAAAAAAATTATGGAATACTCTCCATTGATTCTACTTTAAGGTTTCATAGTTTTTCTAGTCGATTCTATGATTTTTTGAGGCGCCCAGGATCATATGAGTCCTTTTCGTCCTGCCACTTCGATCCCGCGTATTTGGAGAGAAAAAAATCAGGAAAAATTCTGGAATACTCTCCATTGATTCTACTTTAAGGTTTCATAGTTTTTATAGTCAGATATATGATTTTTTGTGGCGCCCAGGATCATATGAGTCCTTTTCGTCCTGCCACTTGTATCTCGCGTATTTGGAGAGTAAAAAATCAGAAAAAATTCTGGAATACTCTCCATTGATTCTACTTCAAGGTTTCATAGTTTTTATAGTCAGATATATGATTTTTTGAGGCGCCCAGGATCATATGAGTCCTTTTCGTCCTGCCACTTGTATCTCGCGTATTTGGAGAGAAAAAAATCTGAAAAAATTCTGGAATACTCTCCATTGATTCTACTTCGAGGTTTCATGGTTGTCACAGCCGTTGCATTTGTTTATTTCAAGATAAATCGTTTTAAAAAACAAGATTTCCGAAAAAAAGTTGTTGCTCGGGTCAAAAAGACCCGTATTAACTTCGTGGCAGGCCGAACAAGGAAGTTTCATGTGTTTCCACAGGCAAATTACCTCCGAGCAATTCCCTCAATTGTGCGACCGCTTCTTTCTGCAGCTCCGGAGTCTCGCGGAGTTCCTTTTTCGCAACTTCTTGAATTTCAGCACTCGGCGGTCCCAACTCAAACTCGAGAGTAAAGTCCCCGAGCTTTAAGGACGGCATCTGATCCAGGTCGGTCAACATGGTTTCTGCAAAATCAATAAAAACGACGTGGTATTCGTTAACAACGAAATTTCGATGGCAATTGGTAAAAAAAAAAAAACTCGATCACGAGAAAAATATTTTTTGATCATTTGGTAAATCTCAGATTTCGCAAAATTTTGAAAACCTGGATTATTAACGTCTGACTTATTTTTTTACGATTGACATGAAATACATATTGTATGGGGCGTCGATTCGATTCTCGAACTATTCCGATATCGAAATTATCGCAGTCGCCTCGTGCCGGATGACGAGACGAGCGTATGCGGCGGCGATAACGTAATCTTCTCTGTCTCTCTCTAAACTCGAATGGTGCAAGAGCATGCCCGAGAGGGCAACAAAAAATTTCCTGTCGGAATGTCACGTGTCCGCATCCGATAATATTATCCGATTCAATAATACACACTGATTATACATTCTATTTAAGAAATCTTCATATGCAATCAATTTTATTCATTTATTTATTTGTTTATTTATTTATTTACTTATTTAGTTATTTATTTAGTTATTTATTTATCGATTTATTTATTCATTCATTTTTCATTTGTTTATTTATTTATTTATTTATTTATCTATTTATTTATTTATTTATTTATTTATTTATTCATTTATTCATTTACTTATTTATTGATTTATTGGCTTATTTATTTATTTAGATATTCGTTTATTTATTTATTTATTTATTCACTCATTTATTTATTCATTCATTTATTTATTTGTTTATTTATTTATTTATTTATTTATAATGGTAGGATTTGTTCGACGACTCAATAAGTAAACAAAATTTTCAAGTTCCAATAATAACGTGATTTTTTTTCCATGAATAAAAAATGCGACGAAATTATCAACGAAATGTGATTTTTTTTGTTCATGAAATTGAAAATCAAGAACGTATTTCTCGAACGAATAATTAGTCGGAAAAAATCGTAGATTCACTAGCGTGCAGTGAGGAATTCATGAATAAATATTGTTGGGACGAAAAAATGAGATTCTCACTGTGTCAATCGTGAAGAAAAGTGCTGCGAAGATAAAACGACGTTGATTGTATAGAAAAATCAATAAAAAGACGGGAATTCATCGAAGAATGACGAGCAACGATTTGATTATGCGAGAGGATAAATAGGCAAAAAAATGACGAAAGAAAAATTTAATTGTGCAACGACGTCGAGCCAGGATCAAGGCTGTAAAAAGACGCCGCGAAGCACAGACCCGTGGCTGTCTCGAATGCTCTCAGCATGCAGTAACGTCTGTAATTACGCGATAATAATTGAATAACCCGATCGAACAAAAAATTCTGCTGCGTCGAGTGGAAAAAATATTGCGTGAGCGCAACGAATCAAGAACGAGAATAACCCGCGAAAAAAAATAGAAAAAAAAATGAAAAATGATAAAGAAAAAAAAAATCGAGCGAGGGAAAACGTCGAGGTTGAATATACGCGAATTATTTCTTTCGCAGTTCCTGTCAGTCTCTCCCTCTTTCACGAAATGTCGCTAAGGCAAAATGCAATATTTCGTGCACGCCCTCCACCGCGATGTGGTCAGCAACCGGGTCTCGCGTTGCATAATCGCATTCGAATGTTGGTCACGTACACATTTTACACAATTTTGATAGAGCATGGAATCCCATTTTGTAAGTAAAAAAAAAAACATTTGGTCGAATCGATTTTAATTTGAAAATTATTGAATTCTTGTTGTTTTTACGTTTTTTCAATAATATTTTTTTTTTAAGAACAGTCTCGATTGAAAAATGAATTTTTTCTCATTTTTTCCATTTGACCACGAATTCCCATTTTTCAAGTGAAAGAAAAAACGTTAAAAATTTCGAAAATTCAATTTTAGTTACAAAATTACGAATTTTTGTTATTTTGACGATTTTTTGAAAATATTTTCCAGTACGAAGTGCCTTAAAAACAATTGACAGTAAAGAAAAATATCCATTTGATGAAAAAAGAGAAAATTGAATTTTTTTGAATTTGAAATCGACGCCAAAAGTGATTTTTGATTTAATTTCATGATCAAATAAAATTATTATTTGACGATTCTCGTTATCACAGTGTATGTCGTTCGCAACGTTATTCCAACGTCCTCATGCAAGTGCATTGTTTATATGACGAATATTACATTTGAAATCTGGTCATGCATGGCTAACTAATTTTCTATACGCAATGCATTCGCGATCTGCATGAAAAATCGTCTGCGTTACAGTCTCACGATATCCTTGGACGTTGCTTCGAATATCGCGAGGAAAATACAGGCAAAGAATGAAGATGAAAAAATAATTCTCACGAAATAAAATCCGGAGACGATTTCCCAAATTTCTAGACAAAATTTCCCTCGCAGTTGCTTCAGTTCGTAAGAAAATTTCGAAAAGCGATTTTTTCGGACAGAAACACGAGATTTCGTCCACTTTCCCGCAAAAATTCCTTTTTCCATTTTTATTGCCAAATTTTTCTCAATTTTTTGAAAAAACTTCACGAAATGTGACGAAACGAAAATATTTTCGAGGCCCCAAGAATTTTCCGAATTTCCCTCTCGCCCGAATGTTTCGAAGCCACGATGTCGTAAGTTTTCGTAAATAATGAAAAAAGCAAATAAACAAAGCGGAAAAGAGCGACTAAACAGTCCACATATTTATTAAGAATAATAATAATAATAATAATAATAATAACAACGAGTCGAAAGAAGTAAAAAGTATTGGATGTTGAAAGCCACTTCGTCTTGTGCATTTAAAACACGAGGCACATGCGTACAGTCCACGTAATGTAGTTTCTGTTGGTTTCGCATTGTTTAGAATCCCCTCACGTGCGTAGCGTACGAATGGGTAATCAAGATTTTACGACGAGCCTAATCAAATATTACCATTTTGCATAATAACAAAAAAATCTTTGGAAAAACAATTGCTCAATTTTTTCCTCAGCAAATAATCGATATTTCGATTACGAAATAAATTTCCAAACGAACGCGGAGCGAAGGTTAAAAAATTAGACAAAACGGAAGTGAAAAAAAGAAAAAAATTGAAAAAAATGAGGAAAAAAAAAAAATTTCGTAATGTGGGCGTCGGAGGCCGTATCATTGGGAACCGAACGATCGGAACGTCTACCGAACGGTTATTCACTATTAACGCAATAGCGTGAAGAGNAAAAATGATTGACCCAGTACCGCGAGTAATTTCTTGCTTTTTAAGCGTGTAATTTATACTTTTATCTAACGTCGAATAACGCGAGTTACAGTGTAGAATTAAAAAAACATGCTCGACTCGTGCGTACCTCGTGGTGCAACGAAAAAAAAAAGAAAAAAAAAGAAAAAAAAACACACACAAATGAAGCGAAAAAAACGAGGTAAAAAAAGCAACCGTCCTCGCATGTCTGTTTAACGAGAGGGGAAAACCGAAGGTCGTCTCCTCTCGTCCTGACCGAGATCGTTTTGGCCCTGGAAACGAACAAAATATTTCTACGATCCGATTCATCATCGACACCGAGTTCAACGACAAATATTTGAGCAACGCAAAAAAAAAGTGACGAAAAACTTGCCAAAGAACGACGTTAAAAAAAAAAAAATTAAAAAAAAGAAGAAAAAAAAACGATGAATAATTCTAATCGATTTCGTATTTTTTTTTCAGTCACATTTTACCAACTTACCCACTCGGATCTTTGCCATTGTTGCCCAAAAAGATTTTCAGACTTTGCTCGTTCTTTCCAGTCCCTGCGACTCGTAAAACTCGAGCAAATTGTTTTATTCGAATTTTATTGAGTCACTGGGTCACTATATGTTCACCTACTGCTTCTCTGACTTGCTACGAATTTGTTTTACACCGATTTTATTACGCAAAAATAAAACAATGGCGTTGCCGGTCACGGATGGTCGAAAGCGACCAAATAAATGCTGAGGACAGCTGTACACGTTTCTTTATACGTATTTTTCCCCTCCCCTTCCTCGGACAAGACTACAGCACAGGGGAATCTTTCCACGTCCACAAATCTCCAGACATCCAACGTTTTCCAACTTTTGCTTCATCTCTTCACAATCCTTCACAAACAATACGACTACATCCGTTCCTACAAACGAGTACGAAGCCTTCCAGGACAGTCGAACAAATTTGGAAGAAAATCGTTTTTTAAATTACGAAAAATTCAATAAAAATTCGAGGCGAACATTATTTTTGGGTTTTTATAAAATTTTCATTGAAATTTTATCGTTTTTTGTGTGGATACAATTTTTCAAGAATTTCTCGCTTCTCTTCATTTTAAGGAGACGATTTTTAGCATTTTACAAAAATTACTGCACGTTTTTTTATCGTAGCGAAAGAATTTTTGTTTAAACCTGGAAATTGTTTTATTAAATTTAAATTTAATTCATTAAACAAACAATTATTTTCTCCAGAATAAAAAATTTCAATGAAAATTTATTTAAAAACCATTTTCACAAAAATAACAAATTTCAATTCAAATTTAATTTATTAATGCATCTCGCTCGGTCGATTTAAATCGGAATGCTCCATATGTACGTATAGAAAATTCCCAGGACGCCGATTGACGTGCTGTTCTGGACACAAGAGCAATTTTATTGTCAGTAATAGCTTCTCAAGTGTCACGCAAATCGTGCCATTGAAGGTGAGAAGAATCTCGAGAGGCTTATGACAAAAATGATTTGCGATTGATCGATTTTTTAAAATGAATCGATAAAATGATAAAAACATCGAAGAAATATGTGGACGCAGGGAAATTCATTGACCGATTGATCGTGGCGTCTAATTTATTCGGAGATTTGAATCCGTGAACGAATTTCTAGGGTCAAAACTCTTTGGCTGTTCACCTGCTGGCTGTGACTACTTGCAAAAAGCCAACGATCGTTCCCATCGCTCTTTTCCACTAATATTTCCACTTGCGATGTTAATTAGCGATAAGACTCGATTGTCTGTCACGGTGTGGCAAGTAATTCCTCGTTTTAACGCGACGTTCTTTGCTCCGTTGTATTTTTTCGCACCTGTTTCTTTGACGAGCCGAAACATTGTTGCAAATCGTTTTTTTAATCGCTTTGAAAATGTAACCGCCCAGAAAATCTGTAATTATTGCCTTCGGCGTAAGTCTCGTTCTTGCCTTTTTGAAAAACATTTTCCTCGAACCTGCACTACGTTATGTTTTTTTTTTATCTCATCAATTATTCAATCTTTTCAATCGAACAAAAATCACAACAATCACGATTCTCTCTGCAGACGTTTTTTTAAAACTCCACACGCAACGAATCTCGCTGCGCTTCCGGTATGGAACGAGCATTCAAGCAACAGCGATGAACTCCGCATCAGTCGCGAACAGTTCGGTCTTTCATTTGATAGGAAAAAAGCAAGAAAAAACAAAACAAAATTGTTTCGTAACGGTAGGCGAGTCATCGAAGAATATATTTCCTTATTCTCTGACCGTCGACGTGAAAATAAATCATTCGAAATCGAAATTACGGAACGATTAAGAAAAACAACAATTTTCTTGATTGATGGCTCGATAAATTTATAAATCAACCAAAATTTTCAATTTTCAATCAATTTTTAATTCAATTAAAACATTTCATAAAAAGCAAAATTAAAATGCTCAGAATTCCGAATACCCGTCAAGTGTTTTGACTCCAGGCTCCGTGCGAATAAATTTATTTTCCTGTTCGAGGGAATCCCCCTTACGTCAATGTGCCGAAAAAACGAAATATCGAATGAATGGTTGATATTTTTTACTACTTTTTCCGGCTTGGCGCATTTTAGGCTAAATCGGATTGCCCTGCGGAGGTCCCGTGCCCGGCAACCGGGATTAATCGAGATTACGCTAAGAGGGGTTACGAAAAGAGAGGTTACGCTAAGAGGGGTTGCGAAAACAGAGGTTACGCTAAGAGGGGTTGCAAAAAGAGAGGTTGCGCTAAGAGGGATTACGATAATAGAGGTTACGCTAAGAGGGGTTACGAAAATAGAGGTTCCGATTCAAAATTCCCACAAAATTCGTTCCTAGGTTATGTTTTGAGTTTTACTTGCCGGAGTTGACAAACATCTCGATCGTATTATCCAGGAAAATTTGAATTTGTTTATAAAAACTTCGCGATTGACAATTAAAACGAAGTAATTTCGTTTTCCAGCCAAAAACGATCGAAAACACTTTCTTCCGCTGTTTCGCTTTCCTTCTCGCTCGCAAGTACGTGTGAGTGCGGCTGGGCTGTCGTCAGGTGTGTCGCGAGCGGAGTTGAATGAGTCATGTTAATTTCTTAAGCCAACGTGGTGATCGGTGAAATTTAAAAATACAGCTCTACGCACACGAATTCATACGAACAATGCAAAAATAATAATAACAACGATTTCAATGTCACAAACTCTTTAAGGTGATCCATCAGTCTCGCGGTCGGTAAAAAAGTGCACAATGTTTTTTTTTCCGCCACGCTTATTAACATGTCGAGAAAATCAAGACTCACGAAAACAAAACCGCGAGTTGCTCGCCTTTTTTTTTCCAGATATCGATCATGCCCGTGAGCGAAGTTTTCCTACTTTTTGGTTATCTCTCCCGTACTCGCTGATTGATCACCTCGTAATTACAAAATTCCCACACCGAAAACTCGATTTTATGGATTTTCTCGTTCGCACACAGTGTCACAATTTTTCCGGCTCAATTGGTATGAAAAAAAAATGGTATCGGTGGTGGAGTGACTTGCACACTCGTTGCTGATGATTTTATAAAAACTTTAGTAATTATCAACAATTAATAATAATTGTTTAATCATAATTTGTAATAATCGATTAATTACGAATAAAAATAATTAGTTAATTGCAATTAATCATCAATTAATTAGAATTAAGAATGATTTATTAATCACAATTGAGAATAATAATGAATTAATCGGGAAAAAAATTATTTTTTATTGTCACAATGAAATGAACGAGAAAACGAGGAAAATTTGAATTACTGTGAAAAATAATTAGTTAATTGCAAATAATGATTAATTAATTGTAAAAAAAAAAAAAAAATTCATTGGCACAATGAAATAAATTAGAAAAGGAGGAGCCAAAAACGACGAGGCTGAGAAAATTTGTACTCCCCTCAATCTACCAAGATAATCGATTCGTTGCACGAGTTTTGGGAGAAAAAAAATTGCATGTTTCTCACTCACCTGAGCAGTTTGGGAAATTTCCCTTTTTTATTAAACGACCGTTGTAGAAAAACGGTTGGTGCTCCTTAAGGGCAGGGAACGAAGGTCAATCACAGAATAAAATTCACAGTCGTTGGATTAATCAGTGGGTAAAAAATAAAAATGAAAATTATTTTTCCAATTAATTTTGGATGGACTGTCGCCTCGGATCGCGACGAGAGACGAAACTGAACGAAATACCGTTTGCATCAGAAACATATATAAGAGATAGACAGCCCGAGGCTCTCTTTATTTAATTCTTTGGCTCTCTCCCTCACTCTCTTTCTTCCAAAGCGCTCGGGAAGAAATCTGAAGACAAGAGGGGGAAGGAGTATCGCGTTGTATGTTTGAGCTCTGACCTGCGGGCTTCCCCTTCCTCGGAAAACCGTCGTCAAGCTCCTGTTCGTTTGCTTACTTAATTATATACGTATATCCACTATTTTATATGAATATTTGTGTGGACGCACGAGAAAAGAGGATCGCGACGCGCATCAACATATCTCTCAATGAGAATCCCGTTCACCTTGATCCTGACGCCTGTCCTCAGCGTATTAAGGACCTTCGAAAACCACTTTTTATCTCTCTTTCTCTCTCTAGCTCAATTTCCCCTTCTGCTGGCCACAATATTCCACGTAAATCGACACTTCCCCATGGCAAATTTTCCAAACTCATTTCTTTCCATCCTTCCTCCTCTTTATCTCCATTTTTTTATCACTCCATTTGTTTTTATCGCGATAGAAAAAAATTTAGCAAAATTTTGATTGCGAGGATTTGATTAATTCTCTAAAACTTTGATTACTTGCATCAATCAAAACGTGTCGATGAATTGCATTGAATTTATTTTCGTTCAATTAACTAATTTGATGTTTCTAATTTAATTTTTCAATTTTTTAAACTATTTCTTTTTGTTTTTTTGAATTAATTACATTTAATTTCATTTTCTAATTCATTTTCAATTTTTTGAACTAATTTTTTTTGGTTTTTCGAATTAATTACATTTAATTTCATTTTTTAATTGATTTTTAATTTTTTGAACTAATTTTTTTGGTTTTTCGAATTAATTACATTTAATTTCATTTTTTAATTGATTTTCAATTTTTTTAATTCAAATTTTCAAACAAATTTGTTAATTAATGTTTAATTTTTTGAATTGAAGTTTTTTAAATCAATTTTGTTGGTGTTTGGCGAATTAATTGTTTGGAATTCAAATTTTCGTATTAATATTATCAATTTTTCAATTTTTTAATGGAATTGTTTTTTTTTTTTTTTTTTTAGATCCACAGAAATTATTGAGTTGCCTTTGATTTCTGATTTATTCACCGTAATTAATAATTATTGTGTTTCGTAATTGATCGAACGAACAAAAATCGGTTTATCATTTTTTTCAGCCTCGCGTATCTCGCCTCGCACATCTTGTGTGCGGCTTTTCTAATTTTTTTTCCTCCTCACTCATACTTTTGCCCAGCCCACCGTCATAGAGAATAGGTCCACGGACATCGAGTTTTTTTAAAACCATTATCACTCAGTGGAGGTACGAATCAAAGTCCGGGGGTCATCGCTAGACACTATATCCTCATCTGCGTCAAGAATCTGCTTCAATTCGCTCTTATTCAAATTCGTTGGCTCTGAGGACAAGAAAGACCGAGGAAAAAAAAAAAAATCTCTGCGATTTTCAAATTCCTTCGTAATATTTACACGATTTTAATTTTTTTTAGCAACAATAAAAATCGATGGAATTTTTTTACTTGTGCAACGAACGCAGAAGATTTTTCGTATTTCTCGATTTTTAGGCAATCTTTTTCGACGTCCCAAGATTTCACGATCAACATTTTGATAAAAATTAATTTGCGAACAATCGATTTATGGGATTTTGAACAAAAATCGTCGAAATTTTTTTATTTTCGACAAATTTATCGAACGGGATGAAATGTGTTTGTTGCATTTTGCGGAAAAACGATTTTTTGTTATTTTGAAAATGTCAATTCGTTGGGAAAAATGATTGAAAATATTTTTGCATTGCTCGGAAAATTAAATCGCAGCGTGAAACGTAGTTCGTGATAATTTTGTTTCGCGCGCGGTGAAGCGAAAGTTCCAAATGTTCGAGGTTTTTTTCTCAGAGCCACAAGAAATAATTGCAACTTTGGTGTCGCGCCGATCGTATT
Organism: Hyposoter didymator; assembly: GCA_037952995.1. Lineage (NCBI taxonomy): Eukaryota > Metazoa > Arthropoda > Insecta > Hymenoptera > Ichneumonidae > Hyposoter > Hyposoter didymator. The sequence continues at coordinate 4,019,183 of JBAJMU010000011.1, forward strand.
TCCGGTCCTGAACGAGAAAACACGAAAAAAATGAAACACGTGATTAAAGTGTTTGGGTTTTCGTTGTCGTCTGTTTCCTGCTGCTAGGTTGCCTGGTTGTTGTTGACATTTCAGGTGCCTCGACGCAATCCTTCGGCGGCTCCTCCGATCTAGTTTTTTTCCTCGTCTGCGGTCGAGATATTAAAATTTGTTTTTTTTTTTCCTCCCGGATCAGGAACCGAGACAAAACACGGATAGTCGACGCATTTGTTTATTTTCAAAGAGAAAGTGTTTTAAAAAACGAGATTTCCGAAAGAAGTTGGCGCTCGGGTTTCAAAGACCCATGACTCCCGGAGCGTTAGGATTTCAAGCAATTCCTTTAGCTCCTCAGTTCACCTTTTTTTTCCAACACTCGTCATCGTCCTCGGAAATCCACGTTTACAGAATGATTCGCTCGAAAAATTCGAAACTACGAGAACGAATCTCGAGCGAACTGGCGAAGCAGTGAAAATGAACGGAAAACGATAAGGTGGCCGGGTAATGGGAATTCTTTGCGACGAGGATAATATCCTCGCTCTCCCGCAGTCGCTATTATTCTCCGCAGTTCTCGAGAGCCACACACTCACAAAGAATGGCTAAAGTTTTTTAATCTAGCCGCATGTCGCCGTTGTTATCATCAACGTAGTCGCGGAGCCACGTGAAGGAGCTCGGAGCCCTAAACCGTCCAGCTCCTCGTTCTTTTTGCCAGCACTGCAGGCGTTAATTATTATTACGCGCGCCCGCACCCCATCGCGAGCCTCTCGCGCGCGAGNATCGACACTTCCCCATGGCAAATTTTCCAAACTCATTTCTTTCCATCCTTCCTCCTCTTTATCTCCATTTTTTTTATCGCGATAGAAAAAAAATTGAGCAAAATTTTGATTGCGAGGATTTGATGAATTCTCTAAAACTTTGATTAATTGCATCAATCCAAACGTGTTGACGAATTGCATTTCATTAATTTTCGTTCAATTAACTAATTTGATGTTTCTAATTTAATTTTTCAATTTTTTGAAATAATTTTTTTGGTTTTTCGAATTAATTACATTTAATTTCATTTTTTAATTGATTTTCAACTTTTTGAACTAATTTTTTTGGTTTTTCGAATTAATTGCATTTAATTTCATTTTTTAATTGATTTTCAATTGTTTGAACTAATTTTTTTGGTTTATCGAATTAATTACATTTAATTTCATTTTTTAATTGATTTTCAATTTTTTAAATTCAAATTTTCAAACAAATTTGTTAATTAATGTTTAATTTTTTGAATTAAAGTTTTTTTAATCAATTTTGTTGGTGTTTTGCGAATTAATTGTTTTGAATTCAAATTTTCGTATTAATTTTATCAATTTTTCAATTTTTTAATGGAATTGTTTTTTTTTTTTTTTTAAGTCCACAGAAATTATTGAGTTGCGTTTNTCTGATTTATTCACCGTAATTAATAATTATTGTGTTTCGTAATTGATCGAACGAACAAAAATCGGTTTATCATTTTTTTCAGCCTCGCGTATCTCGCCTCGCACATCTTGTGTGCGGCTTTTCTAATTTTTTTTCCTCCTCACTCATACTTTTGCCCAGCCCACCGTCATAGAGAATAGGTCCACGGACATCGAGTTTTTTTAAAACCATTATCACTCAGTGGAGGTACGAATCAAAGTCCGGGGGTCATCGCTAGACACTATATCCTCATCTGCGTCAAGAATCTGCTTCAATTCGCTCTTATTCAAATTCGTTGGCTCTGAGGACAAGAAAGACCGAGGAAAAAAAAAAAATCTCTGCGATTTTCAAATTCCTTCGTAATATTTACACGATTTTAATTTTTTTTAGCAACAATAAAAATCGATGGAATTTTTTTACTTGTGCAACGAACGCAGAAGATTTTTTGTATTTCTCGATTTTTAGGCAATCTTTTTCGACGTCCCAAGATTTCACGATCAACATTTTGATAAAAATGAATTTGCGAACAAACGATTTATGGGATTTTGAACAAAAATCGTCGAAATTTTTTTATTTTCGTCAAATTTATCGAACGGGATGAAAAGTGTTTGTTGCATTTTGCTGGAAAGCGATTTTTTGTTATTTTGAAAATGTCAATTCGTTGGGAAAAAAATTGAAAATACTTTTGCATTGCTCGGAAAATTAAATCGCAGCGTGAAACGTAGTTCGTGATAATTTTGTTTCGCGCGCGGCGAAGCGAAAGTTCCAAATGTTCGAGGTTTTTTCTCAGAGCCACAAGAAATAATTGCAACTTTGGTGTCGCGCCGATCGTATTTCCGGTCCTGAACGAAAAAACACGAAAAAAATGAAACACGTGATTAAAGTGTTTGGGTTTTCGTTGTCGTTTGTTTCCTGCTGCTAGGTTGCCTGGTTGTTGTTGACATTTCAGGTGCCTCGACGCAATCCTTCGGCAGCTCCTCCGATCTAGTTTTTTTCCTCGTCTGCGGTCGAGATATTAAAATTTGTTTTTTTTTTCCTCCCGGATCAGGAACCGAGACAAAACACGGATAGTCGACGCATTTGTTTGTTTTCAAAGAGAAAGCGTTTTAAAAAACGAGATTTCAGAAAAAAGTTGGCGCTCGGGTCTCAAAGACCCATGACTCCCGGAGCGTTAGGATTTCAAGCAATTCTTTTATAGCTCCTCAGTTCACTTTTTTTTTCCAACACTCGTCACCGTCCTCGGAAATCCACGTTTACAGAATGATTCGCTCGAAAAAATCGAAACTACGAGAACGAATCTCGAGCGAACTGGCGAAGCAGTGAAAATGAACGGAAAACGATAAGGTGGCCGGGTAATGGGAATTCTTTGCCACGAGGATAATATCCTCGCTCTCCCGCAGTCGCTATTATTCTCCGCAGTTCTCGAGAGCCACACACTCACAAAGAATGGCTAAAGTTTTTTAATCTAGCCGCATGTCGCCGTTGTTATCATCAACGTAGTCGCGGAGCCACGTGAAGGAGCTCGGAGCCCTAAACCGTCCAGCTCCTCGTTCTTTTTGCCAGCACTGCAGGCGTTAATTATTATTACGCGCGCCCGCACCCCATCGCGAGCCTCTCGCGCGCGAGTGAGTCGGTCTAATTCGCTTCCAAGTGCCACCAAACTTTTTTTACACGCTTTGATTTCGATCCATGAGGCTTTCCATCATTCTGGAGGTAATGCTGCTCGGTCGACCCCTTAAGAGAGACAAACTGCTGCTGTACGAAACTTTATGCGAGAGGCTGAGGAATTTCAATGAGAAATGGAGCAGCCGAATGGACGGTGACGCGGTTGAGGGAAAATCATGGAAAATCGAAGAAAAAAAAAAAATTCTTTCCAATTGGACGAAAAAAATTAAAATCACGAAAAAAAAACAATGAAAATATTTTTTTTAAATAATATTGAATGGGAAAAAAGATTCCGTTGGTGATTTAACGAAAAAATTAAATTCTCGAAAGAATGAAATTGAAATATTTAAAAAAAACGATTTTTCTTCGCGTTCGGGTTTTTCTACAACTTTCTATACGCAGTTTCTCGGTCTCCTTTTGCACGGTGACACTTATCGACTCCAGAGAACGATTTGTCAAGCAGAAGACGTCACGGGGTATTTTTTCTGGTCCCATCGTCGTCCCTGCGGATTTTCTGTTTATAGAGTCTTTTCGCAGCATCGGATAAGTAGGACAGGAAAAAGAAACTTGGCCAATGAATTTTCTTTCCATTTTTATTCACTCGTCATTAGAATGTTTCATTAATTTTCATATTTTATTCAATTGCCTGAAAAACGAAGCACCGAGGCCAACGAAACGTCGCGTTGGGAATAAATTTCGTTCATTCATAAACAAAGATCAAAAAAATAAAAAAAAAATAATAAAATTTTCGTTTTATTTATTCGAGCCAAGAAATTGAGCGAACGAAACGACCTGGACTCCGCTGAAATAAATAAAACGATTCGGTGAAAAAAATTTCGTCCGTTCACCTAAAATTTCATTGATTTAAAATTTTTTTTTTTTTTTCAGTCTTTTTTTCCAATTTGTACATTTTTCATGTATTTTTTAAAAGAAATTTTATCATTTACTTAATTTTGAACTTTTTTTTTCTTCAGTTTGAAAAAAAATGTATTAAATAATTAATGGAACTTTTAATTAGCCACGAAAAGGTGGAATCTGTTGAGTCGCGTGCAGGTTAATTTTTCATGTATTTTTTAAAAGAAATTTTATCATTTACTTGTTTGTGAACCTTTTTTTCTTCAGTTTAAAAAAAAATGGATTAAATAATTAATGGAACTTTTAATTAGCCACGAAAAGGTGGAATCTCTTGAGTCGCGTGCAGGTTAATTGATTTTTATTATTATTTGATTATTTAAAGCAAATAAAAGGAAGTGAATTTTTTCCAGAAGAATAATTGATTCCATAAATAAATTAACCTGCACATGGGATTGCGTGCGAGCAGATTGTTAGGTAAGAGTTCGTAAACATCGGGAAAGAATAATAAAAAAAACGAACCGCACTGACCGCAACATTCTCCTCGGTTTGAAAATCTCAAAATTTTATTAATTAATTTCTCGACTTCTACGCGGGGCGAAACCTCGTGAAATATCGCGAGCTATTAGAAGCTGATGCAGCAGTGGCACGAGTTTTCCTCAGACACCGTTCAGATTTAGAGAAAAATAAAAGTGACATTTTCTTTTCTTGGGAAATTAACAACAACGTGCGCAAATAATAATTATCTTTAAGGTACTCGCAGGGCTCTCGAGGCCCTTAAAGGTCATCGCTACAAAATCTGATGTTGCCAGACTCAAGAAAAACATATCGGTGCTCTGACAATGCTGGTTCGATGATGGAAAAGAAAAAGAAAATGTGGGGAAATTGATTGTGACGGATTGTGAGGACGAAAAAGTTGATTCGCTCGTTTGGCGCAACTTGAGGAAACTTGTCGATGGAACTGGGTGAATTAGCAGCCGGAGAACGATTGGCCAAGAGGTTCGTGGACTTTTGCATTGACTCTCGCTCTCGGCTGGCTGGAAAGGTGAATAGTCGGGACTATGGGGCTCCATGAGCCGCGGGGCAAAGAGGTGGAGATCGGGAGTGTTCGGTGCTGCTGCTGCTGCTGCTGCAACTTTCTCGCGCTCGAATACGTTCAGAGCCCCGTGAGGATTATTAGCAAACACGGAAGGGTATTTCCACTAAGCAAAGTCTCTTGTGATAGTTCGCTAGAAAATTTGGAGAGGGGGGAGCAGCCCATGAGCTGCTGGAATGAGAAACAGCGAGCAGGGGGGATTTTCCACCAAGTTGCTTCAGATGCGGACGATCGTCAGTGCAACCGGCGACGCGATCGCTACACCGGTCTCAAAGGCGCGTCCCAAGTTGCTCACGCCGCCAAAATCCAAAGAAAAAGTATTTTTTTCGCATTTTCTTTTTTTTTTTCAAATTCAATCATTTTTTTTTCATTTTTTCACGCAATTTCGCTCGATTTTCCGGTGCAAAGTCTCGCGAGTCATGGGAAACGGTGAACTGCTGAATATTCTATGGTTTTTTCCTCGTGACCGATTTTTCGAAAATTTTCTATTCGGTGATCCTTGAAAAAGTGTCGAAAAAAAAAATTGGAAATTTATTTGACTAAAGTTTTTTTTTTTCGTCAGAGATTTTTNTCAAAGGCGCGTCCCAAGTTGCTCACGCCGCCAAAATCCAAAGAAAAAGTATTTTTTTCGCAATTTTTTTTTTTTTTCAAATTTAATCATTTTTTTTTCATTTTTTCACGCATTTTCGCTCAATTTTCCGGTGCAAAGTCTCGCGAGTCATGGGAAACGGTGAACTGCTGAATATTCTATGGTTTTTTTCCTCGTGAACGATTTTTCGAAAATTTTCTATCCGGTGATCCTTGAAAAAGTGTCGAAAAAAAAAAAAAATGGAAATTTATTTGACTAAAGTTTTTTTTTTTCGTCAGAGATTTTTGTGCCATTTTTTTTTTGCTATTTTGGAATTTTTCGCATTATTTCGTTTGGCTGCCAAAAGGTCAGGGCTTTTTTTCAAAAGACACATTATTGTGTTTGGATCTTTTCACGTTAGGAATTACATTCGGTTCTCCTGGGCCTATGGCTGGGCCCACAGCTCGCCAGCCACTTTACTCTCTCCCTCTCAGACAGTCAGTCAGTCTCTCTCTCTCTCTCTCTCTCTCTCTCTCTCTGTTTCTCGTTAGTGAAAGCAACTGTATGTGGAGATCCCCGCGGATATGCAACAGCAGGATGACCCTGACCAAGTTTCGCAATGATCGGTGGCGTGTTCGGTAATATGCGACGGTGGCTACACACCGAGAGGATTTTCTCAGAGGCAACTTTTCCCTCGAACTCTGAGACTGATAAAATTCGTTTTTTTCCATCTCGAGATAAAAGTTTTCCCTGAATTTGTAGGAATTTAGAAAAAACCTTCAAGTTTTCGTCAGTTTATTCGTTTTTTGGGGAAAAATTGATAAACAATAAAAATTTATTAATAAAAATAAAACAATTGATAATAAATTCATAAATGGAATTTTTGTAATTTTGAATTTTTTTTATTCATTTCCATGATTTTTGGCAATCGTGTAAAATTTATTTGCTGCGTTTATTATTGCAGGAAAAATGTACGTTCGAAAAAGCGATATTTATAACAGTCGTTATGGCAGAAAATTCAACACGAATTTGTTCCATTTGCATAGTTCCGAGTCTCGAGAGTGAATAGGGAATAAATTTCCGAGCTACATTGCTCGCAATATCCCGAAACACTGGCAATCGTGTTCTCCGGGCTCGGAGAAATAATCGAATCGACCTGGTTCCCCCAAATAACCTCGCGGGCTTCATCCCTAACGCTTGGAGATCCAGGGCGCGTAATATTTTTTTGTCCCTCGAAATTCTGTTCCCATTGTCGCGCTGCTTAATTTTATTTTCGTGTTGACTGATTCCCGAAAAAGAAAAATCATTAATTGCTCAAGAAAATTTCTACTCGTCGCGTTGGCTTTTGAGTCGTTGCAAAAAGGTCAGAGACTCGGCCTTTTTATTGGCTCGTATGTTCCAGCAGTGCTTCGTAGACTCTCTCCTCAATCGCGATCGTATAATTCTCGCCATTTCCACTTTCACGACGTACGTCACTTTTTTCTCATTTTGCTCCGTTTGTTTTACGCTCCTCGCACTCTCCGTCTCCAGTTCCTCCGGGAATCACTTTTCCGTCACATTTCCGGGCACAGCAGGCTCATCATGAATATATATCTAGCCCAGGAAGAGCGAAAGGGAGAGAGAGAGAGAGTGAGATAGAGAGAGATTGATCAATTGAAGAAAACTTACCTGACAAATTATAATAATAATAATAACAATAATAATAATAATAATAATAATAATAATAATAATGAAGAAGAAAATCAAAGAAAAACGTAGCAACTAAAAACTAATAAAAATATGAAAAATACAATAATGAAGAAAATGTAACATAAAAATTTGAAGGGAGAGAGAGAGAGAAAAAGATAGATTGATAAATTGAAGAAAACTTACCTGACCAATAATAATAATAATAATATTAATGAAGAAAATTAAAGAAATACGTAGTAACTAAAAACTAATAAAAATACGAGAAATATAATAATGAATAAAATCAAACGTTAAACTAATATAAAGTTTAAAGGGAGAGAGAGAGAGAGAGATTGATATATATTTTTATTGTCTGGATAATAATAATAATTGTATAATAATAAATATGATAATAACGCGTAGGGTGAATGGTGACGATAAAAAATACAACAAGCCTAAAAAATACAAAATATAAGAAATAACAAAGAATAATTTAAACGATGAAAATAAAAATAAAATTACAAATTAAAATTACATATCGCAATTTAGATGACGAATCAAAAGTGGGAAATAATTTTGTATAAAAACAAAACATGAGAAAATGGGCAAAAGAGAGAGAGACAGAGAAAGTTAAAAAAAAAAACTTTTCAAATTTTTTGCAGAAGCACACGATTTTTTTTAAATTTTTGCATCACGTGTTTACGATTTCGTCCGGATATTTCCGTCATTATCAGATTCAGAGCTGCATCTATGATTCGCGGAATATTTATGCGACGCGATATTCTGATTTGAGCAACAAATTATAATTTAGTAAACGTCGTACAAACATGAGTGAGAATATTGAGGGGAGACAAACAATTCAGAAAAGTTGAAATATTGCTGTTGACTTAACGAGACGAAACAACATTTCGAAGAATAAATAATTAATGCTTTGTTGATGCACGCTTTGCATTTTTTTTTATGACCTATCTCTTGGTACGAAACTCACGTTTTCGCTCGACAGACGTGAAAAAAACTAGTCGCTGTCTCTCAATCGGCCAAATTGATGTGCGGATAATATTAACAAACACAAAGCTCGACACACATCGACAAGAATTTCCATTTTTCCTTCATTTTTTGTTTTTTCGTTTTCTTACAGCAGTGCAAATTATTCCTTTCCATCTCGCTGTGACTAACGACCACGGTCTATGAATATTTAACGTTGAGAACGAAAGTGGACGGAAATTAGAAAAAAATCCTTGAAGGAGAAAAACAAAAGTGGACGAAAAAAAAAAATATCGGAGTCTGGAGTCGCGGGCCAGTTCAGTCGTTGCCCTTCACCTGGAAATTGTAGCATGAGCTGTCGCCTGCAGATTCATTGACAAAATCAATCATATTTTCGTAGTTACAAAAAAAAAAACGTGTTTGGTGAGTATTTGGGATTTTCTAAGCATCGCCCTCTGGCTGAAACGAATCGCAATGGAATTTCATGTATTGTGTCAATGACAGGAGAACAAAAAAAGCTGAAAAATGTCCGGACTGGGAACCAAAGGTGCTCTGAATGGAGATGATAAAATTGCCGACAAAAAAGCCATTAAGGACAGGTAAATATCATGATGTTAACCCTTGCTGGATCGTTCGGATCTTTTTGACTCGAGCGACAACTTTTTTTTTGAAAATTTCGTTTTTCAAAACGTTTTATTTCGAAATAAAAAAATGCAACGACTGTAAAAACTGTGGAACTTCAAAGTAGAATCAATGGAGAGTATTCCAGAATTTTTTCCGATTTTTTACTCTCCAAATACGCGAGATACAAGTGGCAGGACGAAAAGGACCCTTATGATCCTGGGCGCCATAAAAAATCATAGATCCGACTACAAAAACTATGAAACCTTGAGGTAGAATCAATGGAGAGAATTCCAGAATTTTTTCCGATTTTTTACTCTCCAAATACGCGAGATACAAGTGGCAGGACGAAAAGGACTC
>JBAJMU010000011.1:4044624-4060737 GCA_037952995.1 Hyposoter didymator
TTATTTATTTATTTATTTTTTACTGATCCACTCAAACGGAATGACCGAAATCGTAAAAAACTAAAACAGGATCACGGATTCGAGTAATTATCGGACTGACAAGGTTTTCTTTTGCAGATTCTGGACCAGGAAAAATTCAAGGACATAATAAAAATCAAAACGATAGGCTCGACATACATGGCGGCCTCGGGAATAACGGAATCCAACGAACCGGAGGATGGCCCGAGATGGGGACATCTCTCTGTGCTGGTTGAATTTGCCCTTGAACTAAAAAAAGCACTTTCCGGTATAAACGAGCAGAGCTTCAACCATTTCGTTCTAAAAATGGGAATCAACCATGGGCCTGTGACGGCGGGTGTGATCGGAGCGAGAAAGCCTCATTACGACATTTGGGGAAACACCGTGAACGTTGCCTCGAGAATGGAAAGTACAGGAAAAGTCGCTCACATACAGGTTCGTGAGAAAATTTTTTGTCTCGCCTTGTTTCACTTAACAACCCTCCGCGTGGATCATCTGAGTTTTTTAAATCCAAGGGAATTTTTTTTTTCGAAAAAATTGTTTTTTTAAACGTTTTATTTGGAAATTAACAAATGCAGCGATTTTAAAAACTATGAAACCTCAAAGTAGAGTCTATGGAGAGTATTCCAGAATTTTTTACGATTTTTTCCTCTTAAAATACGCGAGATACAAGTGGCAGGACGAAAAGGACCCTTCTGATCCTGGGCGCCATAAAAAATCATAGATCCGACTATAAAAACTATGAGACCTCAAAGTAGAATCAACGGAGAGTATTCCAGAATTTTTTCGGATTTTTTTCCATCAAAATACGCGAGATACAAGTGGCAGGACGAAAAAGACCCTTATGATCCTGGGCGCCATAAAAAATCATAGATCCGACTATAAAAACTATGAGACCTTAAAGTAGAATCTACGGAGAGTATTCCAGAATTTTTCCGATTTTTTTTCTCTCCGAATACGCGAAATACAAGTGGCAGGACGGAAAGGACCCTTATGATCCTGGGCGCCATAAAAAATCATAGATCCGACTATAAAAACTATGAAACCATAAAGTAGAATCTACGGAGAGTATTCCAGAATTTTTCCGATTTTTTTCTCTCAAAATACGCGAGACAAAAGTAGCAGGACGTAAAGGACTCTTGATCCTGATCCTGGGCGCCACAAAAAATCACAGATTCGCGAAGGTTTCAAAAAGAAAGTCCACAAACTAGATTTTCCATCGATATTCATCGGGACAACGATTAATTTTCCAGGTAACGGACGAGACTCGAAAAATCCTGGAGCCTTTTGGATTCGGTTTCGAGCAAAGAGGTTTGGTCTTCGTAAAGGGTAAGGGTCAGTTGTTGACGCATTATTTGGTGGCTAAGGACGGTGTCTCATTGGATCTGGACAGCGATCTCCCTGTCGAACCGACACACCCGATTATTTACCAGTAAATACAAACAAAAACAAACAAATTCATGACCACAATGAAAAAACTACAGAAAGCCTGAGAAAAGCGAAGCAAAAAATACCAAGAAAAATAGCAGCAAAAAAATAAAACCACTGTGGCATCCAGGGCCTCGAACGGCGAGACACCCCGAACGTCCGGACCGTCGCGTTGCAGAGAGCCAGAGCCATATATTTTCTCGTAAAAGGAAAACAAAACTGTAACTCGGAATTTGCGGGTTTTTAGGAAAAAAAAAAAAACAATAGGGAGGCTGCGAGATAAGAAACGAGAAAGAGTAGAAATTTTCTTGAGCGTATAAAAAGAAGCCTCCGTGGCGGAGTCGTCCAGCGTAGCTTCGAGGTCTAAAAATATTGCAGGAACGAGAGGCGAAAAGCTTTCTCGTGCGACCCTCTTCCGGCTGTTACCTCAGAAAGGAAAGAGTCGTGTAGAAAAAGCCTCGAGCTTGACAAGGAGTTTTTAAAAAAACTGGCGCGAAGAAAAGCGAGAAAAAAAATAATAAAAAAATTCGCTTCGTCGTGAATCCTGGAAACGATCGAGTTCCTGGTTGCGCTGGGGAGGGGCGTGCTCCGAAAGAAATTTATATGACGCTCGTGTCACGCTGCGCCGGAGACTCGCGGGACTGCCGCTTGGACGGGGATGGAAATTAAGGGTGAGCGAGGCATGGGGTGGGGGCGAACGTTACTTGATCAATAAAATGCTAAGCGAACTTTATCGCGCAACTGGGAGCCTCCGATAAAGAATTTTTGTCCATGAAAAAAAACAAAAGCATAATTAATCAAATTATTCCATTTAATTACAATTCCCATGAATTATTCGCGTCGAATTTCGTTGATCGCCAACGTCGTTGTGTTCTGGAGAATCTAGCAAAAAAAATTTTCCTCAAAGTTGCAGAAATTTCATTTTTTTCCTTGACCCAATCGATCTAATGAATAATAATTTGAAAATCATGATAATTAAGCCCTTAATAACAGGCCAGTGGGAAATTTCCATGGGGGATGCTCAGGGGAGAAGCGATTGTGAGTCCCGGTGACTCCTCGACTGACCGAACCAAAAGAAAGACTTGTTTGCCGCGGTCTGACCAGTACTGACCGTGACTACTTGGGACACAAAAATTTTCAAAACGTCTTTCCAGCCTCTCGAGGCTTTCTGGACGTTGCGATAAATATCGTGCGTGTTCCATAGCATCACAGATACGTAGAGCTCTTCGTACACTGTCCTATACATAAAGACGATATTATATGAATAAATAAATCGATAAATACAGGGAGAAAGTTCTTGGAGAAGTAACGACGTGCCTGAGCTCTCGAGTCCTGCATCGTCGAGTTCTAAACGTCGCAAATTGTGCTTTTCCTTACAAAGTTAATTCGAAGAATGCTTTGACCAAAAACCAACACGATGGACGACCCGGAGCCCTGACCTTGGGCTGCCAAAGCAATGCTAACGAGAACTTTCCCCTGTGGGCGTGTGGAGGTTCGAAAAAAAAATGAATGTCGTAAGTAAACGATCGCCGCGTATTTCGAGCGACTAGCGTAGCTCGTTCGTACGATAATTTCCCAATTCTCTCCATTTATTTCCCTGTATTCCGAATTTTCCAACCGCCCAAAAATTCACATCGAGAATAAGATGGACACATCGAAAAAGAAACTGTAGCGTAATTTTGCTATTTTTTATCTACTCGTTCCTCTGATTTTTTATAGAAACAAAAAATTTACGATTGCTGCTAAAAAAAAACGAATCTTGTCGAATTTTTTTTGCTTTTTTGCAAACACGACAAAACTAAAGTTCCACTTTGCTCAGTTATGTTCGATCGCCACTTTTTTTCGAGCTCTCTGTCCGAGCAATAAACATACGAAAAAAAAAATTAAAAATTAACTGACACGAAATAAATTCTCGGCGACAGACGGAAAAAATCGACACGTGAGATCGAAAACTATGTCGCACAGAATTCAATAATCAGCGAACGTATTTGTCGCTGTTTTTATTTAATGCATCAATGAAAAATAATTCTAACGAATAAAACGACAGCCGGGTCCATTAAAAACCGGAATCCTTCGTAGCTGCGTTCTCCATCGTGCAAAATATTGTATCATACACGAAAAAAAGACGAAATTATTCAGCAACGTTGAATTTTCATTCAAAAACGTTTTTTCACTCGTACGAATTTTGTTCTTTTTTCTCTGTGCACGATAAAAACGTGCATCTGGCCATTGAGAGTGTTCGATTTGGCAAAAGCTTCAGATTTTTCAACTCGATTCGGTTTCCCAACGATCTGAGTGGCTGATCAAAATTTAAAAAAAATTTGACGTCATTTTGTCGTCAATTTTTATTTAAACTTAAAATCTTCATTTCAATTATTGAATTTAACTTTTTCATTTGATTTTTTTTTTCATTGACATTTTATCAATTTCTCGATTTCGACGATTTTTGAAAATGAAGAATTTTCCCCTGAAAAATTGTGGCCAGGTTTGCCTGCACGGAACGACAAAATTTGTACGAACGAAAAGATTGCAGGAATGAGTGAAGTTTCGAATGAAATGTCTCGTATGAGCGTATGGAGTAAAATAATAAAATGGCAACCAATGGGAGAAGAATGATGTTTCGAGTCAAGTTCTCCGGGAGGTAACGAGGTGGGAACCTCGTGGATATCATTTATTTTTCTATTCGAACGAGCTCTCGAAAAAAAACGTACTAATAATCGTCAAAGAATTCATTTTCGTTTCCGCGATTTTTTTTTCATCGCGGGAATGCATTTAAATCGCGAACGTCCGCGAAACACGGTAGCTGTGTAAAAAAAAACGACATGAACGAACGAACGAGCCAAGAGAAATAAAAAATGATAAACAAAAAAATAAATAAATGAAAAAAAATAACGACGTGAGATCGAAGGTGCACGGCCTAAGTGCGAGCTCTCGGCTCAACGTAACGGGGTTCGCGCGTCCAAGCAATCGAATTGAAAATTCGTTAATCTGTAGAAAGGAATTAAAAAAAAAATATTGACGAAAAAATAAAAAAAATTATTGAAACATCGAGCTAAGTGTGAAAAACGAACGAAAAAAAAAAAACACAAAAACGAATCGACATCGTAGACTTTAATGTGGAAGAAATTTGCCCACCTCACAAAAATCCTACGACTCGTCAGACTCAGAAATAAAAATGAAAAATCGTTTCACGTTCCTCTAATCTAATAAATTTCATTGAGACTCCAAAAAAAAAATCAGTCAAGCTCGTTCTGCACAAAGTTGAATTAAAAAATTCCACTCTCGTCAGACGATTTTTTTCCTCCTCCTAATTGATTAATTGGTCGTTCGATCGAGTATGATTTCCAGTCGAAAAACAATTTTTTATCGTCACAATTATCGTCGTTTGATATTTCGTCTTCTAAGTAGAAAAAAATGCTCGTTTCGATCGAAAAATCGAGGAAAAAAAAGGAAATCTTTCGATACGAAGGATTTCGTAGGAACGACACTGAGGAAGGAATAATCTCATCGATAAACTCGAGCTGGTGTGAGCGTATTTAACTCATTAAATTAGCAATAAAAAAAAATAATTTCGTGTACATAAAATAAAACGATTGCGATATAAAATTGTGAAGAGAAAGATTAAAGAAAATTTAAACTGGAAATACGTGTGTAGTAGATGGAGAATTGAGGAGAAAAAAAAAAAAACAAAGTTTAAACATAAAAAAATTTACGTCTCTGAAAAAATGAGACGAAAATCTTCTCAAGGAGAATTCGAAGCAGGAGGAAACTATGTGTATGGCGTGAAATTGTAAATGTATTTACGAGAGGAGAAATATCACTGTAGATAATTAGCACTAGGTGTGTGAAAAAAAAAAAAAAACAAGCATTCAACTAAAAACAACAACAACAACAACAAAAGAATAAATAATTGATTAAAAATGATAACGAAAAACAATATGAAACCAAAAACTCGCAAGGGAACACGTCGTATCGTAATTTAGCGGAATAATGACGAGGCGCGAAAGAGAGAAAATGAAAATAAAATAAATAAGTTGAAAAAGAGGATTGAGCGATTATAATTTAAGGAGCGATCGAGGTGATCGTGTGCGTCGAATAAACGACCTGTAACAAGGAAAATATCGTCTCTCTTTCTTCTTTCAAACCCCCATAATTTTTAAACGAAATTTATTTCATTTTTTAATTGAAAAAATAATTAAAATTCTACAGGATCAATTTTTTGTGTTTTTTTTCTTTTAATTGTCGAAGATGAAAAAATTATTTCAACCTTTTTCCATTTTTTCAATTATTTTTCATTTTATTTCGAATGATATGTTGGTATGAATTCGTTGCTCCGTAAAAATCGTGAGAGGAGTATGGGGACACAATATTCGCGACTTAATTAACAATTAATTTTTTCTTTTTCGTTTGATTTTTCTTTTTTTTTCTTTTAATATGTATATTACATTTTTTAATTATAATTATTTGTATTACTTGCACTATTTACATAATTGTTTGCGCGATCGTTACGATCGGAGCGACTGCTGTCAGAAACATATTTATACAATATATATTTGCCTTTGTTTTTTATAATAAAAAAATTAAGAACACTTGCTTCTGTTTCGACAGTTTTTATTTCTCGTTACTTTACCATGCTCTCTCGATTAGGAAGATAAGCTGGAAGATTGTTCTTTCTTTCGTTTGATTATTTCTTTAAATAATGATGAATTTTTATTTGTTTTTCTTGCATGTCTCGGCGAAATGGGAAATGTTAAAAATTGCGGAAATCCCATGGGAAGTTTCTTTGAGCGCAAACAGTGGAAATAGTCGAGAGATAAATTGGACTGCTAATTTTTTTCGAGCTTAGTTTTCTCGTTTTTTTTTTTTTTACTTAGTTATCGATTTTTTATTTTTTAGAAAATTCCAGAGGCGATCGATCAGAGTCGCCGAAGATTGTCATTGAGAAGAATTTTTACATTCACTTTTAAAGCACTTTGAGAATTTCGTACTGTCAGCCAGGACGCTGCTTTTTTTTTGTTCGTTGAGAGAATTTTTTTTATTTACATTCAATTTCGAGGAGGAATCGTTATTCTAAAGTCCTTGATCTGGAAGAAAACTTCCACCAGCGAAGAGAAACGCCAGGATCAGCACAAAACCGACATTTTTTACGTTCCTTCAGAATCCTTTTTGTCCTTTTTTTTATGTCTACAAGAAAATAGCCGAATCACGATTTCATCATGATCCTTTGATCATTATTGTAAGAGGCGTTCGTAGAAAAAATTAAAGTCTCGAAAGTCAGGAGTGGAAATTGATTTTCGTCGTTGAAACGTTTCGCAAACATCCCAAGGATTTGGGCAACGATTTTCCATGCGTCTGCTTCACCTTCGATCATAATTATTCTCGTTCGAGTATCTACGGAAGCATAAGAACCTCATTCGGTTGATAAGGAGAAATTAGTGAAATTCTTGTTCCTCCCAAACCTACACGTCGTTTTTCATGCAAAGTCCTTGAAGGAAACAGAGCCTGTGAATGTAGAAACCAATTGAATGGTTTTTCCGATATGTTTGATCGCAACGTCGACTTTAACCCTCCGCGGATCGGTCCTTTTCGTCCTTTTCGTCCTGCCACTTGCATCTCACGTTTTCGGAGAGAAAAAAATGAGAAAAAATTCGAGAATACTTTCCACCGATTCCACTTTAAGGTTTCATAGTTTTTATAGTCGGATCTATGATTTTTCATGGCGCCCAGGATCATATGAGTCCTTTTCGTCCTGCCACATGTATTTCACGTTTTTGGAGAGAAAAAAATCAGAAAAAATTCTGTAATGCTCTTCATCGATTCCTGTCCTGAACGAAATGTCGAATTCGTCCTTTTTAGTCGTTCCAGGTGCCCTGGAGCCGATTGATTCTCAATCGGCGTTAAAGTTGAAAATATCGCTGGTGTCCGAGCCAAGAGGAAAAGATTCGTGAGGGTTCGAATCATCGGTGGATTCCCCGTGGCGTGCAGGCACCAGAAGCCACCCTCACGTCCTCACGAACTTGTAAACAACCCCAAAGACCAAAACACTGACGAGCATCAGGACGAGAGCAGTGACGACCTTGGCAAAGGCATTCAGACCGGATTCCGAGTGAGGTAGAGGTCGTCTCGTGGGTACAGTCTGTTTGGAGGCGAGACCACGTGCCAGGGCTGGAAACGCCAGGCTCTGGGTGAAGGTCAGTTTGTGCAGAGATTCTGAGAGCGAGTAGGGTCCCACGGACCCACGAGCAGCTGCACGCAGCAGTGCGTACTCGAGATCCAAAGCGTCGAACACGCTGTACCTGATAATAAATTAATAACATAAAATGATAAATTCAAAAGTCAAATTTGAAGTAAATAAATTTAAAATTAATAAATTCGAAATAAATAAATTTCAAACAAATTAATTTAATTAAAATAAAGAAATTAAAACTGAATCAACAAATTCAAAATAAATAAATTTCAAACAAATAAATTTAATTAAAATAAATAAATTAAAACTAAATCAACAAATTCAAAATAAATAAATTCAATTAAAATAAATAAATTAAAACTAAATCAACAAATTCAAAATAATTGAATTTCAAACCAATAAATTCAATTAAAATAAATAAATTAAAAATAAATCGAAAAATTCAAAATAAATAAATTACAAACAAATAAATTCAATTAAAATAAATAAATTAAAACTAAATCAACAAATTCAAACTAAATGAATTTCAAACAAATAAATTCAATTGAAATAAATAAATTAAAACTAAATCAAGAAATTCAAAATAAATAAATTTCAAACAAATAAATTCAATTAAAATAAATAAATTAAAAATAAATCAAAAAATTCAAAATTAATAAATTTCAAACCAATAAATTCAATTGAAAAAAATAAATTCTAAATAAACATAAAAAAATAATGGAATAAAAATGAAAAAAAAAAGTTTGCTCCGGGGATAAAGTCCCGGAGAGAGAATCGCTCGAGGAAATGTGTACCTGCTGCTTCTCCGCCTGTCCTGGGACGAGTGCATCGAGGCCATAGTCGAGCTGGGCATTGACCGGAGGCTGCTGGTGGTTGAGCTCGAAGGACTCGGTGGCGCAGGTGGAGCTTCCTCGTCAATGGAGTTGCGATCGGGAGAAGGTGGCGTTCTTGTGCCGCAATGCCCATGATGATTGTGATGAAGATGATGAAGATGAAGCCGCGCATGGTCCGGATGCAGAAGACTCGGTCGACGAGACTGCTGCGGACTGGTTGCGGGGCTGATGCTGCACGCTGCGCCGCAGGGCGATGGAGAAGCCTTTTGTTTTTTTCGACAAATTATTCAGTACGAACCACCGCCACCAGGTAATCGCAGAGTCTCGAACAAAAAAATGAAACTCGTTTTTTTACCTGGATCGACTCGATGCCACTGTCGTTGACGCTGTCCTGAATGTCCGGGAATATAAAGGCCTGACCGTCGGCCTCGCCTCTCGGGGAATCGCTCGGCCATACTTGCAACAACGGCAACCCACTCCGCGGCTCGCTCGCGACGATCTCTGCAGAAACAACTATCACGTTGCTCCCTTGACTCAATCCAACATTCTCGTTTATATTGTTACTGTGGCTCGTGTTGTTGTTGCTTATTCCGGAAGTACCGAGGCACAGCCTGCTCAACTCTCTCAGTGGCTTCTGCAAATTGAATCGTGCCATGGTTATAACTCGGCCAACAAAAAGCTCGAGGATCCTTAGCCATTGTTCGTGAGAATTTAATTTAAAAAAAAAAAACATTCAATCAATTAACCCTCCACGGATCATATGATTTTGCGTGCATCACATGGGTCTGTTTTTTATGGTGCCCAGGATCATAAGGGTCCTTTTCGTCCTGCCACTTGTATCTCGCGTATTTGGAGGGAAAAAAATGTGAAAAAATTCTGAAATACTCTCCATTGATTGTACTTTGAGGTTTCATAGTTTTTATAGTCAGATCTATGATTTTTTATAGCTCCCAGGATCGGAAGTGTCCTTTTCGTCCTGCCACTTGTATCTCGCGTATTTGGAGAGGAAAAAATGTGAAAAAATTCTGAAATACTCTCCATTGATTGTACTTTGAGGTTTCATAGTTTTTATAGTCGGATCTATAATTTTTTATGGCTCCCAGGATCACAAGGGTCCTTTTCGTCCTGCCACTTGTATCTCGCGTATTTGGAGAGGAAAAAATCTGAAAAAATTCTGAAATACTCTCCATTGATTCTACTTTGAGGTTTCATAGTTTTTATCGTCGGATCTATGAATTTTTATGGCTCCTAGGATCACAAGGGTCCTTTTCGACCTGCCACTTGTATCTCGCGTATTTGTAGAGAAAAAAATGCGAATAAATTCCGGAATGCTGTTCATCGATTCTACTTTGAGGTTTCATATAGTTTTCATAGTCGTAGTATTTTTTTAATTTTTTTAATAGAACGTTCAAAAAAACAAGATTATCGGAAAAAGTTGTGCGGTTTCGGTCTGAAAGACCCAGACCCTCCGCGGCGGGTTAATTACTGCACGATTTTTTCGGCGAGAGGAATTCCGCCGGAGGGAAGTTTCCAACTGGAATTCGTTACGTTGAAGAATCACGAGGGCAGTAGAAATAAATAAAAAATGAAAAACGTCCATACGCATGGCTGTTGCTTTTTTTTATTTTTCTTGTTCTGTTTCGTGCTGGGCATCGAGCCACTAGCACGGTTTTTGAAACGTACTTAACGACCAAGTTCGAAGGACTATCGCTCCTTCCCTTGGACGTGACCTCGATGCAAGGCTAACTCTGTATCGCGGCATTGAATCTACACGTTTCTATATATCGATCTGCATACCCGTAACTTTCAAACCAGCTTCCTCACAATGAAAATTCCATAGAAAATATATATTTTTCTCTTCAAACACCATAACTAAGCCCATGGACACCATGAGAATTATTTTTAATGAAAATCTTCGTGAACGGAACGTGGCCTCAGATTTAAAAACAGAAATTAATGAAAATTCCATAGAAAATATATTTTTTTTTCTTCAAACACCATAACTAAGCTCATGGACACCATTAGAATCATTTTTAATGAAAATCTTCGAGAACGGAACGTGGCCTCAGATTTAAAAACAGAAATTAATGAAAATTCCATAGAACATATATATTTTTCTCTCCAAACACCATAACTAAGCTCATGGACACCATAAGAATTATTTTTAATGAAAATCTTCGAGAACGAAACGTGGCCTCAGATTTAAAAACAGAAATTAATGAAAATTCCATAGAAAATATAGATTTTTCTCTCCAAACACCATAACTAAGCTCATGGACACCATAAGAATTATTTTTAATGAAAATCTTCGAGAACGAAACGTGGCCTCAAATTTAAAAACAGAAATTAATGAAAATTCTATAGAAAATATATATTTTTCTCTTCAAACACCATAACTGAGCTCATGGGCACCATAAGAATCATTTTTAATGAAAATCTTCGAGAACGGAACGTGGCCTCAGATTCAGGAACAGAAATGAATGAAAATTCCATAGAAAATATATATTTTTCTCTTCAAACACCATAACTGAGCTCATGGACACCATAAGAATTATTTTTAATGAAAATCTTCGAGAACGAAACGTGGCCTCAGATTTAAAAACAGAAATTAATGAAAATTCCATAGAAAATATATATTTTTCTCTTCAAACACCATAACTAAGCTCATGGACACCATGGAAACTATTATTTTCAAGAAAATCCTGAAGGCTTTTTATCGAGGGATGAAAAATGATGTACCATTGTCATCGCTGTCAAGTTTGTCTCCATAAAACTTGGCCTGAGATTCAGGAAAAGTAATTAATGAAAATTTAGCGTTTCATCGAAATCTTGTGGTTTATTTTCTGGTTTACTTCCGTGTTCATCATAATGGAGTGCAAACAATTGGCCAGCAGGAATAATGGAATCATAACAAAGAGAAAAATAATCGAATATTTCCGAAGGTTCGTTCAGTGTTTTTTGTTTTTTTTGTTTTTTTTTTTTTCCCCAAGGGTCGCCGCAGATTTATTTAATCAATCGACCATCGACGACCACATTGTCACTATTTTATAAGCCCAACTCGCTGCTGGCTTATTTGCTCGCCACGAGACCGGGGCTGCTTCGCCCCCAAACACATCAATCCCATTGGCTTCGTGTATTTTCATGCCTCAGGCTCTTTTTTCTTTTGCGACCTCTGCACGCGAACACATTTCGTCGTCTCGTCTCGCGTGCATTAATCGAACGGGAAACCGTGATTCTCTTGTGTGAAGGGCAGACGATTGATTTAGTCGTTCTACGTTTATGCATTCGGTCCTCGCGTTCCCAAAAAAATCCAAGAAAATGTCAAAAAATGAAAATAAATTCAAAATAAATTGTGAAAATTCCGGAAAACCCGAAATATAAAAAAAAACTGAAAATAAATTCAAGAAAATGGAAAAAAATTCAAATAAGTTTTAAAAAAATCGAAAAACTGCAGAAAACAGTAAATATTCAGAAAAATTCAAACAAATCCTAAAAAAATAATCAATTAAAAAAAAAAATCCCAAAAAATTGAAAATATTCAGAAAATTGTATTTTAAGTTTTTCTTGGGCTTCAATGTAAGAAAACGAAGCTAGTCCAGAAGACGTCACCGCGGGCATGAGGTTTCCGCGATTTTTTCAAAAAACCGGAAACGATACAAAAAAAAAAAATTCCCTATACTTATAAACTCGATCTTGGAACCGAATATGACGAACGATGTATTTATACAACAATCTCTCATAAAGGTTACCACGCAACAAGTGACCCTCGAATAATGCGCTTCCTGCACGCCCAGATACACCATTATATTTCTATAATTAAAATTTCCCATCAAGAACGGGGTCACGCAGCGTGCAAAGAGCGAGAGAGAGAGGGAGAGGATCAGAATAATGCAGGACGTGACATTAAAGCGATGCTCGAGCAACGATTCCGTCAGATCGTTGCATTTTATAATAAAAAGTAATAAAATAATCAATTATTATCTTTATGGCCAGGCTGCATGAATGGCAAATGGCCTCAGCATCTTTCCAATCATGACCCCGTCGGAAATAATATTCCTGATTAAAAACGACACTAAATAATGACCGTGTACTAATTTTTTCGTGTCAAGGTCCTTTTTAATTTGTGCACGAGCAAACAAGCTAATCAGATTTTTTCTTAACATTTTTTTCCCCTTAATTCGATTCAATTCTGTCAATTTGTTGCTTAACAATTTTTTTATTTTATTTTTCTTTATTTACTGATATTTTTTTCATTAAATTGCATTAAAGTCTGTTAATTATTGTTCAACAATTTTAATTATTATTTTTTTCTTATTTACTGAGTTGGTTCCATTGAATTCGATTAAATTCTGTCAATTTTTGTTCAACAATTTGTTATTTACTAATTTTTTTTCATTAAATTCGATTAAATTCTGTCAATTATTGTTTAACAATTTTAATTATTATTTTTGTCTTATTTACCGAGTTGTTTTCACTGAATTCGATCAAATTCTGTTAATTTATTGCTTAACAATTTTTTTATTTTATTTTCCGTTATTTACTGATATTTTTTCCATTAAATTGCATTAAAGTCTGTTAATTATTGTTCAACAATTCTAATTGTCATTTTTTTCTCATTTACTGAGTTGGTTCCATTGAATTCGATTTAATTCCGTAAATTATTGTTTAACAATTTTAATTATTATTTTTTTCTTATTTACCGAGTTGTTTTCACTGAATTCGATTAAATTCTGTCAATTTATTGCTTAACAATTTTTTTATTTTATTTTCCGTTATTTACTGATATTTTTTCCATTAAATTCCATTAAATTCTGTAAATTATTGTTTAACAATTTGAATTATTATTTTTTTCTTATTTACTGAGTTGTTTCCATTGAATTCGATAAAATTCTGTAAATTATTGTTTAACAATTTGAATTATTATTTTTTTCTTATTTACTGAGTTGTCTCGATTGAAGTTGATTAAATTCTGTCAATTATTGTTTAACAATTTTTTCTTTACTCATTTTTTTCTATTAAAATCGATAAAATTCTATAAATTATTTTTGAACAATTTTTTTTTATTTACCAATTTTTTTTTTCTTCGTAGTATCGATCTTTCCAGTGCACGGGTGTCCTGGATGGATAATTTAGAAAAAGGGCAGTTGCGGGAGGAGGCTCGTTAGTTAAGCACTCGATTAGATTTGTCAGGCTTGAGGGGGAAATAAAATAACACGAAGGGAAGGAAAGTAATGAGAAGTGCGCTGGTATAAAATCGAGGTGCGTTTTGTAAGAGGAAAAAACGAGGCGACCGACTTAACGCGCGTCCAGCAGCTTAAAACCCGAGACCGTGACCTCCAGCGGCCTGAGATATTAATGGAAATTCCCGAGCGAAAAGAATGTCGGAAACGAATGAGAATATCGCATGGAGTTCGAGGAATTATCGAGGACGAAATCCTTCACATATTTTTTTATTTGCATGGATATTCATCACGACAGGGAAATTCTTGACTGCGTGAGGCAATGAGAAATGCTGCTGAAGCGAATGTTTAATACTTTTTGACATTTTTAGTAAAATTTTGACATTTTGACAGCATCCTCTGTCTCTTCGGAAACTGACACTTAAATTTACAAAAAAAATGACCACAACTTGCTTTTTCCTGTCAGTGGAATCGACGATTCAAATAAATTGGGAAAAATTTTATTTTTTTCAGAGCCTGTCAACTCAACGTGCGATCGAAATTCCAAAAATTTGGTTTTTCCAGAAACTGTCAACGAAAAGATGAAAAATTTGATTTTTCCAGAGACTGTTAACAGAATTTACGATCGAAATGCCAAAGCTTCTGTTTTCCCAGAAACTGTCACCGAAAAGACGAAAAATTTGATTTTTCCAGGGGCTGTCAACAGAATTTACGATCGAATTTCCAAAAAATTGTTTTTCCCTGAAACTGTCAACGAAAAAGCTAAAAATTTGGTTTTTCCAGTAACCCTCAGAATCTCAACGAAATGTACGATTGGAATGACGTACCCATGAAGTTTTTAAGGGACTGTGCACAAAATTAATTGTTTAAATATCAAAAATTTTGTTAGAATGCAAAAAAAAAATTTCCTCAACTTTGTTCCACAGAATTTTGACGTTTCCCAGCAAAGTTGAGTCTTTCCTGAACGAAAATGATAATTCACACATTTAACGACGTCCCACCCAATTCGAAGAAAATTAAGTTTCGACGTAATTTTTCACAAAATACAATTTTCAGTATAAAAATAATTGTTCATGCTGTACGGACCTGCATTTCTCCATCGATGGGAGATTCATGGCAGACATCGACACTGTATAGTGCGAGGGAAAAATTGCCACGAGGAGCCCAGAGAGGAAAAGAAAAAAAAATCCAAAAATATTCGCCAAGCTTTTCAGTCGCAATCAAATAATCCCATGCGGATGTCCATTCGTTGCTCGTGTCTGTTTTTTAAAGAAACTATAATTTTTCCTACACTACGTGTCGATCGAAATAACTGGAGATTATTCAGTGATTTTTTTTTTTTAATTCTATCAGGACGAAGAACGATCGCATCGTTAAATCGTCATGGTGCGATCGTGGAGTCTCGCGGTCAACTGTGGATCGGGAAGAGACGCCTTGGAAACGTATCCAGGAGACCTCCCTCAACCTACAAACTACAACCCCCTCAAACAACCCCTTCACCCCTCCCTCGACGGTCTGTGATATTCAACCCTCGGCAGGAGCACGAGGCGTTCTTGCAAAATCGCCACTGACCAGAAAAAAGCTCGGGAGCTCAAGAAAAATTGTTTTTTTTTGCTTCTCATGGAAATCCTTCGAGAATTTGACGATTTTTTGCGACATATTATTGCTCATACTCCAACAAACTGACCAGCAGGGCTTGCAACTTTTTCCAATTGTTTCCGACGAACTGGAGAAAATTTGAATTTTCGAATAAAATTGAAATACATTTTAATTTTTAAATAAATTAAAATAAATAAATAAAATAAAATAAAATAAATAAATAAAATAAAAGAAAATAAAACAAATCTTCATTTTGAAATAAATTAAAATAAAATTCAAAAAATACACAATTTTTAAATAAATTACGATTAATTTTAATTTTGAAATAAATTCAAATAAATTGTAATTTCAAAATAAACATTTTTTAAAATAAATATTCAATAAATAATAATATTTAATTAATAATCAAGATGAATTTCAATTTTTAATAAATTTGAAACAAAAAAAAAACGTTTTTTACGAATTTTCGAACATTTTCTCGCTCTCGAGGACTTCGCCGCAGGAATTCGACTTGAAATAGCATGTCCCATGGATTCGTAGTGCAGGAAGTGGAGGTGGAGCATAGTAGGGTAAAACGAGGGATGGAAATTGGGGGTATGGGCCGGTGGAGAAGGGAGAGAGAGAGAGAGAGGACAGTAGAGGGCGCGACGCCGGCGCGCCAACAGCTCCGTAGGTCAAGGTCGTGTTCACGGATTCACACGGACGTCTCCCACAGCCACAAACACTCGAGCAAGCTCACAGCCAGTTAAACTTTGCGTAGGCTTGAAAAACGCTGAGAAAAAACGTCCGATTGACATCGTCTATACTTGATGAAGTTTCTAAAAAAACATTAAACAAAAACTCTGTCGAGAGCGCGAAAAAAAAAAAA
>JBAJMU010000011.1:4060804-4080725 GCA_037952995.1 Hyposoter didymator
TTTTTTTTTTTTTTTTTTCTAACGATAATTAATAGATTGACAAGAAAACGTAAAAAAAGTCACGAAACGAAGGAAAATAATGATGGACATCGATCCCTGACGTCTATTGTGATGGAAAGTGCAAAACAATTTCATACGGCCTGTTGCTTATCGATTCTGTAGTTCTGCCTCGTACAACCACCGGAATACAATATTATGTAAAGCCGAAAACGTGCAAGGGTCACGTTTGATACTCTCTCTCGCTCTCTCTACTCGAGCCACATCGCTATATGCCAAAGAGGATTCCCCTGCATCCCAGAGGGAGGGCCTGTTGCTCATTCTCATCCCTTGCTTTTCCTCCCTTCCGTGCAATATATTTCGCTTCACCCCAGACCGCGCGTCGAGCAAGTAAATTTTTTACGTACAAAAAACTTTCCCACTTTTATATTTTTAATCATTTTTTTATTCAAATATTTCAAACGCATCGATCGATCTGCTCAACAATGCCAATCAACGTGAGAAAATTTGATTGTGATTTTTAGAGAATTAAAAAATGTTTTTTTGACTAATTTTTTTTTTTTTTTTAGGAATTTCTATCTTTTTCTTTTACCAATCACGAGAAATACATTTTTTTAGTAACCAGCGATCGGTAAATTACCAATTTTGTGAATAACGTCATTTTTTTAAACTTTCCAAATGCCTCGATCGATCTGTTCAATTATTCCAATCAACTGAAGAAAATTTGATGATTATTTTTCGAATTTTCGAAACTCTTTTGTTTTTTTATATTTTTTTTTATATTTTGTATCGATTTTTTTTTATCAATCACAAAAAAATTATTTTTTGATACCATCGGTCAGTGAATTAGCAAAAGATCGGTAAGAAACGATCCGGCAATTGGTAAGAACCGATTTTACGAAAGATCGTTGGCGACGATTCTCAACAGATGGAGCGAGCGACTCGGTCGAGAAGGATTTTTACCTGGCGACTAACTCGGCAGGTGGAATTTGTGTCGTGCTCGTTGCCAGCGCTGGCCCCGGGCAGGGAAAGCTCGGACAGCAACAGCAGCAGAGGAAGACCGATCGCGAGGGGATCTCCGTTCTCGTATTCGATTATATTCCAGGCCACGAGGATCGAGTCTCAAAATGAAACTTTTCGAAATTGCTTAATTCTCGATTTGGCAAAAATTGAAGAAAAAAAAACCTGACAAGCTCTTCCCCAATCGACGATTTTTTAATTTACAGATATTCAGCTTCATTTTTTTTTGTCAAAAGTTCCTTTACGATTAAAAAAAAAAAAAAAAAATTAAAATTGAAAATAAAAACTCGAAACAGCTCTCACCGAGCTGCTCGACTATTCAACGAATATTGAAATACCTCAACGTTTCATTTTGACCAATACCTGTTTGCTTGGAGGTCGAGGAAACTGAATTTTACGTAAGAATATGAAAATCGGTATTGATTAGTGTCTCGAATTTCATTTCTTTTCGTGCGACATTCCATAGAAAGAGAAAGATATTTTAATACCATTTGTGAGGCTCATCATTGGATAGGCGACCGAAATGACTTATACATATTTATATGTATATTTCAATTCCTCTTCCTTTCTTCTCCTTTCACCTGGTGGGAATATGTCAAGCGAGGGCCATGAAAGACGAGAGAAGGAATACGGATTCATCGATTTTATCTGTGAGCCTCTCTGTTTCTATTTCCACGAACAAAAAAATCGAAGAAAACGTCGAATTTTCATTTTTTTTTCATTGCTTCGAGATTTTTCAATAAAATCCGATGCATTAAATGGAATAAAAATTTTCGCTGTTTCTACAACGTCGCCAAATTGACAGGGAGAAATAAAAAATCGATTTGAATTATTCAAAAATTTATTTACCAACAAAATGCCGTGGAAAAATGTCACGAAGATTCGCGACGAGAATCCACGACAAAAAAATGATACAAAAATTATCATTTCACAGCAAACGTAAAAGAAGAGTGCGGCGGAGGAACTGGACGTGATTAAAAGTTAAAATCTGAATTTCTTCTCGGCATCGATGCCCCTAGGCTGGCTCCATAGTCTGGTCGATCAAGTCGAAGGTAAAGCAGATTATAAAAAAAAAAAAATGCTCAAAAATTCACGTTAAAACTTTCGTGTTTGATGGCTGACTCGCTACTCACTTTATCTACTTTTCTCGTAACTCTGGGCTAAATTGGAGATCGGGAGCGTCCAGCATCTGGCTCGTCATTTTATTTCTTTACAACGAATTCGATTGCCAACTCGTGGGAGACACGAACGTGTCCTAGAGACGATTCTTCCTGCAGGTTCATCGCGAGGGTGGATTAAAAAAAAAAAGAAAATGTCAAAAAAATTAAAAAACAGCAAAAATGAAGGTTTTGACGCGAATTTCATTGGCAGCAAATTTCCTCGAATAAGAAACGATTCCGATGGTAAAAAAATGAAGATAATCGAGTGAAAATATTTGACGAGCAAATAATTTTGAAATGTTTCGTTAGCCCGTCGCTCAAAAATGATTTTTGAATAATTTTCTCTCTCGTTCATGCATATGTAAATAAATAAACATACAGAGGAGAGAATCGATTGGGAATTGATCGAAATTGACCCGAGAATTGATCCCTAAATGTCGCTAGCTCTCTCGTCACGAATGATCTTCATTGTTACGTAGTGCCTACGTTCTGTTACGTGTACCTTAACATTTAGCCTTCCACGAAGAATATTTTCTGGTGGCTGGCTGTGGGTGCTGGGGAAAGAAGAGAAATAATCGAAAGTTTCGTTGTCTACACCAAATCTTTTTCCACCTCGAACACGTTGGCATTATCGAAGGAAATCGATTTTCGGAAAATGGATTTTCCTACATGGGAAAATTCATGGGGTTCAGATTTTCACAATTTTTCACAGGGCACGAATAACGAATTCGTTATTCACAATGAAACTGAAAGTACTGCCTGGATAAGAAGAAATAGAGGACCGAACAA
This sequence comes from Hyposoter didymator, assembly GCA_037952995.1. Classification (NCBI taxonomy): domain Eukaryota; kingdom Metazoa; phylum Arthropoda; class Insecta; order Hymenoptera; family Ichneumonidae; genus Hyposoter; species Hyposoter didymator. The sequence goes on from JBAJMU010000011.1 coordinate 4,063,771, forward strand.
AAACTCGACGATGTGTCGAACTGGCAGGGGAGGAAAAAGAGCGAAAGGGAAACTGATGCATAATAAAATTCTCGTAACTCATAGTAATTAACAAGGAGGAACGAGAGGAGGATGAAAAAAAAAATTCATCTGACGCAGAGATGCTCATTAATGCGGTGGCAAATTATTTCGAAATGGAACGAAAAACGGTTGGTTGCTTAATTTTTTTTTCGTCAATCTATGAAATTTAGAAAAATTAAAAATCCATTAAATAATGGAAAATAATTAATTTCTCGATTGAAATTTGTTCCCGCGTGAAAAATGACGTGGCGACTTGACTGGCAAGTGGAAAATGGACGAAATTAAAATGAAAATAATTGCACGATGAATTTGATGGGAAATTTGATGATTTATGGAATATTAGGAGGGAGAGGGGTGCAGAGAGAAATGTGCAAGAGCACGAGCGAAGGAGTGAAACGTACACGAGGAAGAGACAAAGTTCTTCCGAGGAAGGGGGTGTCTGAACGTCAGAATGGATCGAGTGGTGGTGGCAATATAAAGCGGCGTGAGTGGCGGGCCTCAGCCAGTCTGTAAGCGGTACCTACGATCCAAGGTCCGCGAGTCCCACCCTAAGCCCCGGCCTAAAAGCATTTTTTTATCCACAACAAGAAAAACGCCCTGTACACAGATGTATAAAAAATAGAAAGGAATAGAAAATAGTGTAATCAAAAGACGACTTCATCGGCATAAGGGACCGAGAGAAAAGTAATTATCCATTTTACAGAATTAATAAATAAACAAAAAAGAGATAAATTACACGTGCAACATTTTCGATGAAGTAATTGTCGAATTAATCACGCCCTCCACCTCCGGAAGTGTCACGCGTGTGTGTAGCGATCGCGAGAGAGAAAAAAAACGAGTCAAACTAGAGAAATCGTAGTTGCATTTTTTTTTGTTTGTTTTTTGTTTTTTTTTTTTTTNCGATCTACCGCTTTCCACCCCCTCCCTAGTCTCCCGATCCTCCGGACCCCCACCGAACCACTCGGGCTCCCGGAATCGAGTTTCCAGTGAGGCCGCACTCGTTCGAGCGCGATTCGATAAAAGAGCAAAGGTTCCTTACCACGGGAGGGTGAGGGGAAGCGAAACCGTGCTCGGGACTCGACACAATTTGAGATCGCGTACAACTTTCTGTTTTTTTTTCTTTTTTTTTTTTTCCATAAATTCACACCGAGTTTCGCACTGTCGATTAATAATAACGATTTTTTATCCTCATTTTATTTATTCACTCATTTTTAACCAATCAATTATTTCGTGACCAAAGATCATTCGGCACGTAAGCGTCGGCAGAACGAAGTGGCCGAGGATGAAATCCTCGATTGTGCTGCTTATCGTAGCAGCAATCGCTTTCACCGGTGAGTTCAATTTTTATTACTAATTAACAATTTTAACTCGAATTTTCCAGCATTTCGCAATGCCAACAAAGTTAACAATGAGAAAGTGTGATGATTTTTAATTATTATTATCCAAATGCGTACCAGACCATTTTCCAATCATTTTTATCGAGGAATCTGAAAAATTTCTAGATTCAATTAAATTTTTCGATTTTTTTAATCAAATTCCAATTTTTTACGATTTTTTCATTATCCAGCCAACAAAGCGACGAATTTTTATATTTAGGGAAAAAAAATTCTAGTTGTTCTCACTTACGTTTGGAATAAGTGCCAGAACGTGGTTTGTTAATTAATTTTTTCATCAAATTCGAATTTTTTACGATTTTTTCCATTATCCAGCCAACAAAGCGACGAATTTTCATATTTAGGAAAAAAAATTCTAGTTGCTCTCACTTACGTTTGGAATAAGTGCCAAAACGTGGTTTATTAATTAATTTTTTCATCAAATTCGAATTTTTTACGATTTTTTAATCATCCAGCCAACAAAGCGACGAATTTTTATATTTAGGAAAAGAAATTCTAGTTGTTCTCACTTACGTTTGGAATAAGTGCCAGAACGTGGTTTATTAATTAATTATTTCATCAAATTCGAATTTTTTACGATTTTTTCATCATCCAGCCAACAAAGCGACGAATTTTTATATTTAGGAAAAGAAAATTCTAGTTGTTCTCACTTACGTTTGGAATAAGTGCCAGAACGTGGTTTATTAATTAATTTTTTCATCAAATTCGAATTTTTTACGATTTTTTAATCATCCAGCCAACAAAGCGATGCGTTTTTACATTAAATTTTTTTTTTTTCATTTAATTCTCACATACGGAATATATGTAATTATTGTACCGTGGTTTCTAAATGCTATGAATAATTAACGAAGCAATTACATAGGAAAGCAGTTAGAATCGTTAGTTGAGTTACGAGGAACGGGGTTGGGGGAGTTGGGTGTTTCATGGCTTGGCGACTAAAAGGACTGACATTCCGAGCTGTCTGACAACCGCCAGACCGTTACCACTTGCGTTATATCGATCCAAGCATCAAGAAATCCGGAAGTATACTCACTCGTTTTTCTGCATGTATGTGTGCACTTTTGATGCAGTTTGCTCGAGGTTTACACGTTTGCTTGGCCATATCTATGGGTCCGCGATAGAAATTGGTACTCGTTAATCTCGAGACGAAGAAAGTTGTAAAAGGGGTACGAGATGAAATTTTAAAGTCGATTGCTCGTAACTCAAACTCATCATTTTCCTTTCTTTCGGTTGACTCTGGGATAATGAAATAGGTAAAGTTGCATGAGAATTAACAAGCGAATAGAAAATGATTTTTATGGATTTATTCATGAAAAATAATAACGTCGCGTTGTGGGATAAAAATATTGTTGCATAAGATATTAGAACGTGAAAGCTCATGGCACTCGTTTGTCAGTCCCGGATGTCTGACGTCATGGCTGAAGTGGGAGGGAGTGACAACTTTCCCCGTCTTCTTTCCATGTCCCGATGAAGAACTCTCTTGAGGCCGAACCGGCTTGCCGAGACCGATTGGAATTAATTTCCGATATACTCACGACTGGGCGTTTAGAGATTTTTATGAAGAAACGATTTCAGCAATTAATTTGGGATTTAATTAAAATGTGGGAAACGAATTTTGTGGTCCGGTTCGTCGCTTTGTAATTAGAGGAATTTTTATGGGCCTGATCAGGGCCCGATTTAGGGCGAATCGAAATTTTGAAAAAAAGATGCTGAAGGGCCATGCCTGGATGTTGCAGACGGTGCATCGAGTCGAGTAAAGCGTCAGGACGATTCCAAGAAGGACGACAGCTTCGAGAATGAGATTTGCAAGGACAAGGACGCCGGCGAATGGTTTCGTCTGGTAGCCGGTGAAGGTGACAACTGCCGAGATGTCATTCAGTGCACGAGTTCGGGTCTACAGGCGATAAGATGTCCAGCAGGTTTGTACTTCGACATTGAGAAGCAGACGTGTGATTGGAAAGGAGCGGTCAATAACTGCAAGCTCAAGAACAAGGAGAGGAAAGTGACCCCTCTGATTTACACCGAGGAGCCACTTTGTCAGGACGGACAATTGGCATGTGGTGATGGCAGTTGTATCGAAAGAGGACTCTTCTGCAACGGAGAGAAGGATTGTGGAGACGGATCCGACGAAAATGTTTGTGGTAAGACCATCAACCAAAATCCTGACCTCCAGGACCTCAATGTCCTGATCAGCTCAACTGGTCACTTGCCTGGAGCTGATCAAAAGACATTCCTATTAGCTTCTAATCCGGCCATCGAAAATTTGTCCAGACATGGACAATGATCCAAACAGGGCACCACCCTGTGACCCAGCCGTTTGTACCCTGCCGGATTGCTTCTGTTCCGAGGATGGTACCTCCATCCCCGGTGACCTTCCATCCCCGGAAGTGCCACAGATGATCACCATAACCTTCGACGATGCGATAAACAACAACAACATTGGTCTTTACAAGGAAATCTTCAATGGGCAGCGCAAGAATCCCAATGGATGTGACATCAAAGCAACTTTCTTTGTGTCCCACAAGTACACCAACTATTCCGCAGTCCAGGAGATGCACAGGAAGGGCCACGAGATCGCAGTCCACTCAATTTCGTAAGGAGCACTTGAAGCTTAACGGACTCCTCTGCCTTCAGATGTCATTGGGCTCTGGTTAACCAAGTTTTTCTTCTTCCATGTTAAGGCATAATGATGATGAACGCTTCTGGTCAGACGCCACTGTTGATGACTGGGCCAAAGAGATGGCTGGAATGAGGATCATCGCTGAAAAATACGCGAACCTTACGGACAACAGTGTCGTAGGTGTGAGGGCTCCTTACCTCAGAGTCGGTGGCAACAACCAGTTCACCATGATGGAGGAACAAGCCTTCCTCTATGATTCCACCATCACCGCTGCCCTCAATAACCCTCCCCTATGGCCCTACACCATGTACTTCAGGATGCCACATCGTTGTCATGGCAACCTCCAGCATTGCCCAACCAGGTGAGGTTCATGCCATAATTTCTGGTAAAATGCTACCACCAAGTCCTAGCAGGACCTCTTCCAGCCATAAGCATCGGATGACTTGAAGATCCTTTGTTGTGCTTCTTTGTTCTCAGGTCTCACGCCGTCTGGGAAATGGTGATGAACGAGTTGGATCGTCGGGAAGATCCTCAGAACGACGAGTACCTACCAGGCTGCGCGATGGTCGACTCCTGCAGCAACATCCTCACCGGTGACCAATTCTACGACTTCCTCAACCACAATTTCGACCGGCATTATGATCAGAATCGTGCACCTCTTGGTCTTTATTTCCACGCTGCTTGGCTGAAGAATAATCCTGAATTTTTGGAAGCCTTCCTCTATTGGATCGACGAGATCCTGTCCAAGCACAACGACGTCTATTTCGTCACGATGACCCAGGTCATCCAATGGATCCAAAACCCGCGTACGGTCACTGAATCGAAGAACTTTGAGCCGTGGAGGGAGAAGTGCGTCGTTGAAGGTAATCCGGCTTGTTGGGTACCCACCAGCTGTAAACTGACTTCCAAGGAGGTTCCCGGGGAGACGATTAACCTCCAAACGTGCGTGCGTTGTCCGAACAATTACCCTTGGCTCAACGACCCCACGGGTGACGGTTTCTTCTAGAAAAATGTGGAAAAGCAGAACAAAACAAAAAATCCAGGAAAAAAAAACAATAATTTTTAATGAAGGACGGAAAAAAGCAGGGAAATTGACGCAAAAACCAATTAAAACTATCCTCCACCTGAGCCTCATCTGGACGAGACAAAAAAATAAACATGGACACTCAAACGATGTAAAAAAAACAATAGCAATATGATAATTAAGATGCCAGACTACGAGGGATCAACATCGAAAGAGAGAATGTGAGACACAACGATATTATAAATAAATAAATAAATATATATATAAATATACATATATATGTATTTTTATTTGTTTTTGTAACATGCGTGGTCAGGCTTGTGCGACCACGAGAGTGAGACTCGACGTGTAATATAGACCAACTTTTATTTTAAAAACGAAACCACTCGGCATTTTTATTTTCCCTCCCTTCCTCCTCGTCTTTCCCCCGCCAAAGGCGACAGGAAAAATGGTCCAGAGTAAAGATCTTTGTGCGTACAACTCGCACGATTCATTTTCATTCTTTAAAGTGCTGTACGATTTTTAAAAACGATCACTCGATCCAAGTTCCTACATATACCCGGGCACGTAGCACTGTGCGAGTGAGAAACGATCGAAGCGTCGCCCTCTGCAGGGATTTTGGCGTACCGCGTCAACTCGGAACTATCGAAGCGTTCACGCTCGACGTCAGACATCGTACTACGTGTAATTGATGAGTAATAAAAACGTGCGGACGGTAATCTTGTAAAATGGATCATAAATGTTACAGTTTCAAGTAAGAATTTCTTTCGCTACATTTCGTTGGCCGATTAATGTGTAACAAGTATTTGGAGCATGCACAAATTTCCGTTATTATTTGTGACGTAAATGAATCATACTTTACGATCCCACACACACTCTGCATCAATGGAGCAATAAAAATAAAAATAGAATCGCAATAAATGTGTGTTGCAAAGTATTAAATTTGCTGTTGACGTGACCAGCCATCAATAATTATCGTCATGCTTTCCGAGCCATCAGACGATGCAGTCTAATTACTGAACACGAAAAACAAAATAAAGGAAAATCTGACAAGGATCATTGAACGCAACGAGTGAGTTTCGACAACTCCAACAATAACACGATGCAAGTTTAAGTGGCTGCGTCAATTTACAGAAACACTGTTCACGACTTACGAACAACGACGGAGAAGACTATAAGTGAAGTGAAGAGAAAGGGGGTAAAACCCGGTGAGTCTTGAAAATTTCAAACCGGATTGGCAATCCGTCGCGCCCCCTTTCACTACGTCCTCGATGTTTGTCTCATGTGTTATTTCTTCCAAGATATTCGAGTGTGGGTGTTGTAATCAATAAATTTATTTATTCGTAAGCTCCAGCGGATCGGATGGAGAATAAATTCAAAAAATACAGCGTACGTCTCGAGACTGGGTCCTGGAGACCCTAGTCCTGTATCCCGTCAAGCCAATGATCGAAAATTGATTTTTTGGTCAACTTATTAGAGCCTGCAACAATATGGCGTCGAACTTTGTTCATGTTTGCAACTTGGAGCGTTTTTAACGAACTTTTGCAAAAGCACCATGGCAAGGAATGTCCATTTCTACTTCGGAGCAAAAATAAATCAAAAACCAACATTTCCAGGACTTGTTCGTAGGTCGTTTCGTACCAAACTCAAAATCTATTTGTACAACGTGAGTCAAGTCTCAGCCAAGTATCTTCCTGAGGTCAGGAGAGTCTGGGATCCGAGAAATCTCAAAGAAGAGTAAGAGTCCTCGGTACAGTGCCTTACGCAATTACCATTATGTACGAGCTGTTTTATACTCTTGCAGTCTTGAGACCAAGACAAGAGTAACATTGCTCCAACGTGCATGTATATAAATTCCTCGATATAAATATATAAACACACAGCAGATACATAAGTCTCCAACCGGAATTTTGTACAAACATCTCCCTCACACGAGTCTGTCGTGTCTCGTCGATTCGCACACGACGAATGAGTCCGTGTGTACCGTTATAACGCGAGACTGTTCGTTCTATGGGACAACATTTCAAGTACGTACATAACTTTGCAAATAGGCGTACGAAGAAATATTCATACCAACGATTATGATTAACAATTTTCTGTTGCTTGAAATTTGTTGTTTTGACGTTTTTTGAAGAAATTTTCATAAGGCAGGTCTATGTACACACTGGGTCAATTTGACCCGAAGCATATTTTTGCGGTTTTTGACACGTGTACGTCGTGGGAGTGCGAAAAATAGGAATTTCCATTTTTTAAACGATTTCTGGGTACTTTTTGCATTTTTTTATCGTGTTTTTTATTTTTTATTTTTGTTTTTTATTTTTATATTTTTTTAATTTGTTTTGTTTTTATTTTATTTTTTTATTTTTCTTATTTTGGCATTTTTTATGAACGAAACATCAGAATTTGCTGTGAGGGTCTTAATAACGAAAAGGGACATTTTTTGGACGAAATATTTGGCCGGGTCACAATGACCCAGTGTGTATATAAGGGTCCGAGTCTCTTTTTTTAGATTCAAACGAATAACCATTATTCACTGTAGCACGTTGTTATTTAACGAGTCTCCACGAGGACGCACAGCCTCCTTGGAAGGCTCTGAGTGTTAGTGCCAAATGACTAATGATTAAAAAAAAAATTAAATAATGTCGAAAGCTGGCAACCTCGTCAAATGCCAGGAGAACACTGCGTGAGAGAGACACAAATACATTATTGCATTCCAATGTATTTGTTGCCATGTACACAAGCGTCTCCCTCACTTTTCCTCTTTCTCGATTTCACGCGCTACATAGCCTTCTATACGCGTTCAGTGGAAAATGCTTTCGTTGGTCAGACACGTTCGCAAACGTGAATTACCGTAATAAAAAAAAAATGGAAGAAAAAAAAACGTTTTTACTTCTGCATTTGAAAATCTTTACGGAAACAAAAGTAACTGGACAGTTTTTTTCATCGATTCTGCTTTCTCGAGGACGGACAATCGATTTTCCTTTTAATCAGAAATAATAGTAGTCCATTTTTTTGATTATTACATAAAAAATTCGATTCCACTGCTCGATAAATTGATTTTTATCGATTTTCTTTATTTTAACCGAAAAAATATAAAATTGTTTTTATACTTTGCTGCTCGTACCAATTTCGTTCAATATTCGCTTTCGCATCGCAAATAGCTCGTTAGAATAAAATCTCCTCGGTCAATATATTCATCGGCCTTTATACGTGGCTCCTCCTCAACAATGAGCCACACGACCATGTTTCACAAGACTTTGGTATTCCGGCTGCAATTGCGAAGTACGACAATCCCCATCGTTTACCAGTTTGGAAATTTCTCTCCTTCGAACATCACTCTTTCCCCTTACGTGTGTATGTCAAAGTTTTTGTCTTTTTTCGATCCGAGGAATTCTCCATTAACAAATGACGATACAACTTGATCATTTTATTTATTAACAAGAATGCCCAATGGATGTTAAACTCAAATTTTCATTTTTTTGACCCGGAAACAATAAAAAAAAAATCGTTGTTACTAAAAAATCAAATAAATTCAAACGATTGTAAAAATTTCGAAGAAAAAAGTTGTAAAAATGAGTTTTCGTTGAATTTTAATTTCAAATTCATTTCTCCAAAAATAAGCCCTTCGATGTGTAGACATGGGTGAGTTTTTTTCACAGCTCTGTGAACTACACCTCAAAATCTCAAGCAAGCGAAAGTAGTGAAAGTTGGATGCTTCGGAAGTTGCTCAGGGCTCGTGATGCTGGAGCGTTATACCGGCTGGTACAGCGGCACAAGGCCGACCTCGTTCTCCAGATGTTTTGTATGCGTAGTTTCGTAAAATTATAAAAACGAAATGGTCCAAATTGTTCGATTCAAATTAATTTTTTCGTACTGATGATTTTTTGTTTTTTATTTCATTTTATTTTTTATTGATATCACGTTTTTGTGTGGTCGGGTTAATTTCCGATGGAATTGTTCCTGGAAAAGTGGCCAGTGGACGATTTCGTCTGTGTTTGGAATTAATTTTTATTTTTTTTATTTTTTTTTACACCGCTCGTGGATCGATGCAAATTTATGGAATTGGAATCCAGCGCATTGGAAACACATTGTCTTCGGCGATCGAATACCGAGTGCGAGGATTCTCTCCCGAGAAAGAAATAACAGTCGGAATTGCCGCCGAAACTCTCCTCGTTCAATGGCTTCCGCGTAAATGTGTCTGCAGTAGAAAAAAAAGAAATGGAAGGCTCGAGAACTCGAGCGAGAACACGCGGTGAGATTGACTACTTTTCTATATACTAGGTCAGTGGGTGACAGAAACCACCGAGACCTCACGAGCAACAGTCTGCCCGAAAACCGCCATCACTTTAATACGCGTATTGACAAACAGACCGAGTGGCAAGAAATTAAAAAACATTTTTCACGAAATCTCCCACGAAACTCAAAATTTCATCGTTTTTTTTTTTTTTTTTCTTGAATTTCAATGAAATTTATTATTTTTTTAGCTCTCGATTTAAAAATGCGAACGAATTCGAGAAAAATGACTCGAGAAAAAAAAAAATTGGGGTCACTGAGACCCCGTGCAGCCAGAGAGGGTCAACTCTCTAGAAAAAGGAAGAAATTCTTCGGTTTTCTCCTCCGGAAAAGCGTCCAAAGATTTTTTATTCTCCGGAGACACGAAATATGGATTTCCACGTTCCACTTGCAGAGCTCCTTCCCAAGTAGATACTCCCCGTAGTGATCAGACAGTTTTTTTAAAGTTGGAGAACGAGCCACCTCGAATTCGCGATTGTTCACAAAGGGAAGTATTTATGAAGTACAGAGTAACGTCGAGTTTTACAGAGTGTCTTGGTAACTCTGACCATATAACCAATTGGTTTATAATATGCTGGGGAGATGGAGAATTTGTTCACTCGGTCGGAACGAGCGTGTAACTCCGGTAGCTAAACCAGAACGATGTTATAATTATAGCTACCGGCTTTCTTATACGTCAATAAAAATAAAGCCACACGAGGCTCTGTTTTTCATTCGGCGAGTTATATAAACAGCAGAATAATATGAATCAATCAAAACTTGAAATAAATCGAGTAATAAATATTTCAATCAACTGCGAAAATGTTGAGGAATGGAAGCGAAAAAAAGGAATAAATTCATTGGGGACCGGAGCGATGAATTTTAAATGTTAATTCCGCAATCCTGATTTTTCGAGGCGAATTAAAAAATCTTGCAGCACGAAATATCGACAATTAACTTAACGAATGGATTGAAAATATTCGAGAAGGATAACGTTACGAAAATGTAGAAAAAAAAAACAATTTATTTGGACAGCGAGCTGTTAATTAATTCGTTGCCTTGGAGACCGGAGGTAATTGAATTGCAACAACGGTACAAAGAGCTTTGATAATAATTAGTCGATATTGAATAACGTTGTGTACACCAACGCTCGCGTCTCTCGGCCTCGTAATTTATCTCCTCGCTTCTCTTCTTTCTCCCTTTTCATTCGATTAACGAATAAGTTAACTTTTTTTTTTTATCTCCTCGAATCTTCAAACGAGAGAATAATTGAGCACATTGTTCTTCTCGGCACTGAGCACCGCAGGTTTCTCCTGCTATTCGTTGTGCCTAATGACGAGCGCGATAATAATAAACAATAAATATTAACGTGCATATACTTGACCGAATTTTCTCCTTATCGGTCCTGCTTATAAAAAAAATTGGTCTGCTAGTTTCTCCCCATAGATCCTTCGCTCATATCCATTCGAATAATAGGCCGAGGCATAGAAACTGGAGACACGATTTTCCGGGGGGAAAACTTGAATTAGAATCGCCAAAAAAAAAGCATTTTCTGTTTTTTGAATTGGTTCAAATTGAAAAAAAATATTAACTTATTAATAATAATTTGTTTATTATAAATAAATAAATAAATAAATAAATAAATAAACAAATAAACAAACAAATAAACAAACAAATAAATAAATAAATAAATAAATAAATAAATGAATAAATAAATAAATAAATAAATAAATCAATGAATAAATAAATAAATAAATAAATAAATAAATGAATAAATAAATAAATAAATAAATAAATAAGTAAATAAATAAATAAATAAATAAATAAACAAACAAATAAAACAAATAAACAAACAAATGAATGAATAAATAAACAAACAACTAAATGAACAAATAGACAAATAATTAATGCCGAAAAAACTTGGAATAGGAAGAGAATAATTTCTGCAGCCATCGAGTAGATTTTTGAAAAAAAAAATCAAGGCTCCGATGAACAATCGTTGAATAAATATGATTCTAAAAAAGGTCAGAACGTAGAATCGACATGATAGTTTTGTTAGAACCTCAGGACGCTGAGTCAGCTCAGAATGTACCAGAAGTAGGTAGCAGAGTGCGGTGTCGCGAAGCGCATTCTTGTCTGCATTGTTAGCCGCAAGATAGGCGAGGAATATACGCACATAAAGGTGGAGAAAGAAACGACCAGTCTCGCAATTTGAACCACGCCTCGAGAGAACCAGAGAAAGAGAGCGAGAGAGAGCTTGTGAAGCATTGACAATACACGACGACGCCCACATCTCGAATTCCATCAACCATATTTCCATTATCATTGTTCCATGGTTAAAGGGACCGAGATCATCATAAACAGTTATCACCACTTCCGGTACAATTGTTTTTCGATCTATACGCCAGACTTTTATTCCGTGTTGATTGTCAAAGTATGTGAACCATTTGTTCGCACAATAAATAGCAATAAAAAATCGATCCATATTTTCCAACGTCCCACGATGGATTTTCGACCCTGAAAAGGACGAAATTTCCAAGTCGATTAAATTCATCGAGAAGCGAGTTGGGCTTGTGAAATCTTAACGATGTCGACTTCCTCGAGACTTGTTCCGGGTGGCAGCAGAAAAAACATGCATTATTCCCGGTGTTACGAAAATCTCGTCGTCCTTCGTCATCAGCAAGGACGAGATCTCGGGACTTCCTTAACAATTATTCGAAAGTTACAACGAGAATAAAAGTGTTGAGGTCGCCACGAAGAAATCGAGAATATCGCTCGGACATTTTGCTCATTTTTTTATTTAATAAATATTTATTATTTAAATGTCGATCGTGTTGTTCCCTCAAGTTCTCATTAAGTCTGGACCCCTCATTCTTATGGTTTTCTATTCCACGTACAAAATATCCTCGATCCCAAAAAATGCCTACACATCATTGGGAACTATTATTATTTTTATAAAAACTATTTTCCCTCCACGATAATGTCCTCGTACGTTTTGCTGAATCATTTGACCCTTATCACGATTGTTGTAGAGAAGTATTTCAAGTTGGATAGCGCGTTAAGGGCAGCGTGGAACGAGCCCCATCATCGAATTTACCGATTTCTACTCATGGTGGTTTAAGCCTATGGTGGTTTTCGATCCGCTTATACTATTGAAGGTTCAGGTGGCTCAAGATTGCGAGGCTCAAACCTGAGATGGTTTGAACCTTTAAGGATCAAGGTTAAGGTGGTTTATGGTGGTTCATGGTGATTCGAGATGGTTTATGGGGATCTGAGGTGGTTTAGGGCGGTTTGAGCTGATTGAGAGTCGTTTGGGGTGGTTTATGGTTGTTTATGGTGGTTCTAAGGTAGCTCTTCGACTCCCAGGTTTAAAATAGTTTCCGAGACTTTTCGATCGATGGAAAAACGATGAGCTAATAATTTTCTCATGGAAATAATTGGAAATAAGAATTTTCCAATGGACAGACGAGTCCATCGAAAATATTCAGCATCCGAGGAGTTTTCTTGTTTCATTCAGTAACGTCGTAACGTTCACGAGGCATTTGACAGTGAAAGTTATCCGGAGAAGCCCGGAGGGGCTCCGGAGGCATTTTCGTCTGTTTTTTTTTTTTATATGCACAATGTGCCAAGTATGTCCTTGTCGACTGAGATCTCAGCGAGTTTCCTTAACCGAAACAGAGAGAATAAAATAAGAGTGCAGAAATAAATATCGGCCGCAAGTTTTGCGGGATTCCAGGGACGTTCGGACCAAGAGCTGCAAAGCGAAGAGGACTTGGATCGAATTGTCCCATCGTCTGGGTGCAAAGTAACGTTATGACAACGATTTATCGTCGTTGAGTGGCTACACGTTTTACATCGATCTCAGATTCTCTGTAATGCCAAACGTTCATTCTTTCATTTTTCAAATTAATGTAAATGCGTTTGATCGGTGAATAAATTTGTATTATTTTTCTCCTGCTGCTCGTTATTCTGACGACCAGTCCCACGAATATGTTAATGAAAATATAGGAGAAAGGAAATTGCCCAATCTGTGACTTTCCTCTTCTCGAATTCGGTCCCTCAAAACCTTTTGAAATTACGCCAAAAACTCGTCAATTATTTAATTCCACGTTCGATTTACTCAATCGAATTAAATGTCAACGAGAATCGAGTGCTCATTCGCCTCGAATCCCGTTTCGTGACATTCGTTAAACAAATCAAAAATGTTCTCCTCCATTTTCGACCCAAAAACAGTTTCTTTCTGCCAGTTTGTCAATCCAACAAAAATCGTTTCGACAATTTGCTCATTTTTCAACGCAACGAGAGCTCAATCGCCATTTCTTGCAAGTCTCAGTTGAGTCGCCCTTCGAGAAGAAAAAACCTTGTTTTTTCAGGGACAAGGTCCTCGCTCCGGAAGCGTCCGGAGCGAGGAGGCAAAAAATGAAAATAAAAAAATAAAAAATGTTAAAATCGAGCAGTTCCAGTGGCAGCTCGTGTTTTCTCTTTTGCCTTCCGACGATTTTCCAAGGCAAAGTTTCAGAGCCATCAATCAGGCTATTTTGCAAAAGCAAGGTGTTTTATGGTGGTCCATGGTGTTTTATGGTTTATGGGGGTTTATGGTGTTTTATGGTGGTATTTAAAAACTGAAAAGGTGGCGAAAGACGATGCTCCTCGGGTCAGGAAGTATTGAAAAAACAGCACGAACCATTTACTTTGATGGTTGATGAGTTCCGAATCATTAACCGACCAAATGATAGAAAAACAAAAGATGGAAAGCAATTACATGGGAGAAGAGAGGACAGAGCGAGCTTTCGCTCGTGCGCTTCTCCGAGAGGCTCAGAGGTGAGCTAACGAATTTTGGTTTGTCGGCGATGACCTACATTCTTTATATTTGCTTGGCTGCTTTTGGGGCGTCGAGTAATTGGTTTCCTTCATGCTGTTGGGACTGCTTGCAAGAAAAAAAATGTTTCTTCGTTGCTCTGGTGCTGCTCGTCAGGGCCAAGGTCGAGTGCCCCTTTCGCTTTTAATTTTCCTTTCATCATTTTATTTTTCCTCTTTCAACCACCTGAGCAGCTCGTCAATAAAGAATTCATCTGAATTATTAATCGGATGTAAAAATCATCAATTTCTTACGAAAAGTTTTTCTCTTTCGACGAGAAACTCGGCGGGTTCAAAAACCAAATTTTCAAGCCAGAGAACAAGCGAAGGAAAGAAAACGAGAGAGTGAGAGAGAGAGACAAGGCAGAAAGCAAACGATGGTCACGAAGATTCCTATCTCCCTGTGAGAGCTCACACGACCCTGCACAGTCGAGTTAAACAACTCGAACCGCCACCGGTGAAAGTGAACGAGAGCCACAAGGTCGCCTACACTCTGCCACGTCGATACTCGTTCTCCTCACGCTTTTATTTTTTATTTAAAACTCCTACATATCTTTGTATGTGTGTGTGTCTGTTTGTCGTGGCTATAATTTTATTATATAGGTAAAATGGCAGGAGTTTGCTGTCTCGTTACGAAATTCATGAAAACTTTTATTTACCTCACATTTCGTCGTATTTCTTGCAATTCAAATATTTTACCGTTTCCCAGAACATTGAATCAAATTATTCCAACTTTCGGACCAAACGTTCGTCTTTCTCCACCTTTTTCATTATTTTTCCCACCATACAAAAGTAAACGATGAAAAATTTGACAAAACTTGAAAAAAAAATACAAAAAAAAAATAAAAACTGAATTAAAAAAAAATAAATGAATTAAAAACAAAGGTAATTATGCAGTTTGGTTCCTTTTGATTGGAAAAGTAACCAAACTGCATAATTGCCAAAATAAATAAAATAAAAATAAAAATGAATAAATAAAATAAAAATAAATATAAATGAATAAAATAAAAATTCTAAAAATATTGAATTACCGTAAGGAGTCGAATTTTCGATTAGCTTTCACTTTTCAATGCATTCGCTTGGTAAAATTGGAAATCGTAGTTCGTCCCAGATACTGGTACATACGCGTGCACGAGAGATTTGAGATGATTTTGTTTTTTCTCTGCACTTGGATGTACTTGTACCGATCTTCCCAGACGATGGGGTACGAGGAACTCGAGAGATATTTCCTCGGTTTCGAGGCTAATTTAGAAAGGCGATGTTGAATTATACGCCATGAAATTATGCGTGATTCGTCCCAGTACGAAAACACACAGACACACACACACACACACACACACACACATTAGTATATTATCAATATTCGTATAAATTTTTGTGCACAATTAAATTCGACGAAGAATCCTCAATTTTCGATACTTTTTCTCTGCGTCGATTGTGCGAGGCTTGAAATAGATCGAGTGAGAATTCGTTGAGATTCGACCGAGTCCCTGATGAGAATTCCCTCGTGGACCCTCGATCGGAAATGCTCTCGCAGGCAGTGTCCTGTTTCAGAATAAATCTTGACCAAGCCAACGTTGCGAAACTTGGTCACATTTATCGGGGGCTATCCCGACCTGGTCCTGAATAAATTGTCACAAGATAAACTTTGGAGAATAAAAAGTTTAATCTCTGGTCGACCGGACTTGGAGCCAAAAACGGAGTTAGGAGAGGCGAAGTTTGTTGTGCTGCAAAATATTCCACAATAGATAGCGTGAACCTTGACAAATTCTGTAAAAGAGACAATTCCTATTGCTGCTTCCAACCAGGACCTGATGAGTATCGTTTTCTCAGGCATTCCAAACTTTTCGGCGTCTGACACAAACTCACGGATATAGAATTCTGGTCAGGACATTTTTTACGACGATCGAATGCCAATGAGATATCACCTGCGGAGTGGGGGCAGCGTAGAGGATCATCCAGCCCTTCGTCACTCGTATTTGTGGCCCCCTGACGCTCAATATTTTTCTTATTAACGTAATATTATATCAATATTACATTATATTATATATGATTTATTATAACAATATAGAAACTATCAATACATAAAATATATTCAGAATTATAACATAATATAATGTAATAAAATACAAAATACGAATAATGAATTATAATAATGTATTATAATGGATTATAATACAATATAATATAATAGAATATAATATACCATATAATACATTTTAATTATAATATAATATACTAATATAATATAATATAATTAATTATATTAATATTTTATAATTATTATATAATTATAATTATAATATATTATAATATAAAATATAATACAATATAATATATAATATATAATATAATATAATATGATATAATTATAATATATTATTGTAGAAATTTTTCTGATGATAATATACTATATAATACATTTTAATTATAAGAGAGGCAGTGGCTCAGTGGTAGCGAGCCCGGCTCTCACACAGTGGGCCCCGGGTTCGATTCCCGCCGACACCAATGGATTTTTCTAAGTGTCCCAAGCTGTACTCTCTGTGGTTCGGAACCCACGTAAAATAGTAGGTCCATGTGTGCGTAGTGGAGAGGAGACGAATGGGGAAGTGTGAATGGTGGAAAAGGGATGAGAGAAAAAGGTGGAACGGGATGAAAGAAGGGGTACGGGAAGCACACCATGTACAAACCCGCCAAGGGTATGCATGTAAAACTCCACTACATACAT
>JBAJMU010000011.1:4089738-4167013 GCA_037952995.1 Hyposoter didymator
GATTTTCTTGCAATTTTTGCAAAAATTTTCAAAAAAACATTTAAAAATAATTAAAAAAGTCGTTTTCCTTTCTTATGGGGCTCAGTAGAAAAATCCACATTCCACAGCAACAAGAAAGTCCGAAAATTTTCGGGAATTAAAAAAAAAAAAAAAAATTCTGCAATTTTTTTTAAATTTTCTCAAAAAAAAAATCAATTCGGGCGATTTATCGAGCGCGAAAGTAATTTTTGAACGTGATTGTATCGTTTGGACTTTCTTGACGATTTGAATCGTCGTAACGCGTGAAACGTCGTTGCGGATTGTTTATTCATTTATTTGATAATCGCCCGATCGTTTAAATTTCAAGTGTTGCGACGTAAGAGAAAAAAAAACGATTAAAAAAAATAATAATGAGCGTATAGTGACGAAGGAAAAGGTTCCGTAACGGTGCGAGTGTGCTATACACACTTCATCTTCCATTTCCTTTCTAATCTCGAGTCTTACGTGATCGGGAACACGATCGAGAGACTAGGTCGATGTTTTTTTTTCCACTTTTATTTTCTAGCTCCTTCCGGCAATAGTGGCATTCGTATTAATTGAGATTGGGAATGTTTTTTGACGAAAAATCTTTTTCTCGTCAATACCGATCGTTTTTTTTTTTTTAGAATAATTTTTCGACGCTTTGCACATATTTTTCTCGCTGTGTCTCTGGCTCACATTGACTTCCGCATAATCTAACAGTTCGCCACGATCTTTTTCGATTTTTTAACAAAAAAAAAATCACGTAACTGTTTCCGAAAAAAANAAAAAAAAAAAAAACAGTTTAAATGTCGTTCATGGTCAAGTCGATCTTTTCATTTTAATTCGCTCTCTTTTCTCAATCGCTAAAAAAAGCGTCTCCTGCGATTGTGTCTTTTTTTTCGCAATTTCTTTTTTTTTTCACTTTCACTTTGATAATTTTACTCTTCATTGCTGCGCTCTCGCTGGTTCGCTATTTCATCCCTACTTAATCTCTATATGTGTCTGAAAACGAATGAAAATTGAGGAATCACTGAAAAGAACGTGAAGAGTCGAGGCTTAATGAGATTTTGTTTAATTTGGGCCTCTCTTGTCGCGTTCTTTGTCAATCTGAGGCGTGCTCCGCCGTGAGCCAACGTTCAATGTTTCGCAAAAAGTACCCGAAAACCGCGCGTCACTCATTCTCAAATTTTTATCGACGTATTGTTTGTTTTTTTAATTAAAAAATTTTTTTTCTCGACTAAAGACCGGACGAACGAAATTCAAATGAAATTTCATTGAATTTTTGAATCTTTTCATTTGTTTATTCGGGGGAAAAAGCGTAACGAGCTTTTTTTGTTGATCCCCCTTCCTCAGCCCGCGTAGTGCACTCGAAGTAGCAAAAGCGTATGGGCCTTTTGGATATCAACAGCAATTGTTTATTTTCTCAAGTTGAAAATTTTAAACAAAATGTAACTGAAGAAATGTAGATTTTGAGTTGCGAGTAATATTCGTTCGGAGCTCGAGCTTCGAGGCTGCATTTTCATCAACGCTCTCTAATCATTATTCGCGCTCGTCACGCGCTCTCACCATTTTTCAGAACCCCGAAAAGTTCTACCCAAACTCAAGACCGACGAACCCATTTGCGACGAAGGAAAACTTTCCTGCGGCAATGGCGAATGCATCGAGAAGGAATTGTTCTGCAATGGCAAACCCGACTGCAAGGACGAATCCGACGAAAACGCATGCAGTAAGTGTCACCAAATCCTCACACGAATCCATTTTTTTTTTTTTGGAACTCGACCATTTCGTTTATTTTATTAAATGCAATATTGTCGTTTTTGTTAATTATTCTCGGAATCTTGGATAATTGGCTAAGAATCTCAAGATGCAATATTTTGTCCGGACAATAAATCGATATTTAATTTTGACCCAAGCCCAAAATCGGTAGGAAAATTGTCACGATTTTTTAAACTGACCAAACAATTAATAGAAACGCATGCAAGAAGTGTCACTAAATCGTCACACGATTTTTTTCTAACTCAACCATTTCGTTAATTTTATTAAATGCAATGTTAAGATTTTCGTTAATTATTCTCGGACTGTTGGGTCTCAAGACGCAATATTTGGTCCGGAATATCGATTTATTGAAATGGATATTGATACACTGGAAATAAAATTTTGTTAAAAATCGTCGATATTTTGTTGAACACAGTGAACTAAATATTTTTTGATAATTTCAAAATTTTCGTTACTTTGGCAGTATATTTGGTTTCTAATGGAATTGTCACCAAAATTCACGATTGGAACGACAAAAATTTGCGTCCGAAGAGACTTTCTAGAATATTTCTTGCTCCGATGACACAATTTTGTGGAATTATTAAAAAAAAAAAACGTTTAATTGAACGTATCGAACAAAATATCGCTCTTTTCCAACAAATTTTTTTGTTTACAGTGTATCGATTTATTGAAATCGATATTCCATTTCGCCCCAAGCCCAAAATCGGTAGGAATTGTCACGATTTTTGAAATTGACAAAAAAATAAATAGAAAAAGTATTTTTCGTTATTTCCCAAAGTCGCGAACCCAAAAATCTCCATTTTGTTGATTTATCTCATGAGATTTTCGAGTGCTGAATAAAATGGTGAATTGCAGCTGTCGAGACCGATCCGAACCGTGCACCCGATTGCGATCCGACGCAGTGCGTATTGCCGGACTGTTATTGTTCCGCCGACGGAACAAGGATTCCGGGCAACATAGATCCCCAGCAAGTGCCACAAATGATAACGCTGACGTTCAACGGAGCGGTGAATATCGACAACATTGACCTCTACGAGGAGATTTTCAACGGGCAACGTGCCAATGCGAACGGTTGTCAAATCCGAGGAACTTTCTTTGTCTCCCACAAATACACGAATTATTCGGCGGTCCAGGACCTCCACAGGAAAGGCCACGAGATCGCAGTCTTCTCGTTGACCCACAAGGACGATCCGCAGTACTGGACCCAAGGGACTTACGACGATTGGTTGGCCGAAATGGCCGGAGCTCGTTTAATCATCGAACGATTTGCCAACATCACCGACGGCTCCATAATCGGCAACCGCGCCCCCTATCTCCGCGTCGGTGGCAACAAACAATTCGAAATGATGGCCGATCAATTTTTCGTCTATGACGCCTCGATCACCGCCTCCCTCGGCCGGGTACCCATTTGGCCTTACACTTTGTACTTCCGGATGCCGCACAAGTGCAACGGCAACGGTGGAAACTGCCCGTCGAGGTCCCACCCAGTCTGGGAAATGGTAATGAACGAACTGGATCGTCGTGACGATCCGACCTTCGACGAATCTCTGCCGGGTTGCCACATGGTCGACTCGTGCTCCAACATCCAGAGCGGCGAACAATTCGGACGACTTCTCAGGCACAATTTCAATCGCCATTTCAACACTAACCGCGCTCCTCTTGGTCTTCATTTCCATGCTTCCTGGCTCAAGAGCAAAAAGGAATACAAAGACGAACTCATCAAGTTCATCGAAGAAATGCTTCTCCGTACTGATGTTTACTTCGTCACGATGGTTCAGGTGAGTTTCGATCCGAGGGGAACGAATTTTATTTTCAAAGACGCGTCAACCTGCGCGAAATACAAGTCGCGGGACGAAAAGGACCCTCATGATCCTGGACACCATAAAAATTACTATAAAAACTATAAAACCTTAAAGTAGAATCAATGGAGAGTATTAAAGAATTTTTTTTAGATTTTTTTCACTCCGAATACGCGAGATACAAGTGGCAGGACGAAAAGGACCCTTATGGTCCTGGGCGCCATAGAAAATCATAGATCCGACCATGAAACCTTAAAGTAGAATCAATGGAGAGTATTCCAGAATTTTTCAAGATTTTTTTCACTCCAAATACGCGAGATACAAGTGGCAGGACGAAAAGGACCCTTATGATCCTGGAAACCATAAAAAATCATGGATCTGACCATAAAAACTATGAAACCTTGAAGTAGAGTCAATGGAGAGTATTCCAGAATTTTTTTAGATTTTTTTCACTCCAAATACGCAAAAAATACGTGGCAGGACGAAAAGGACACTTGTGATCCTGGGCACCATGAAAAATCATGGATCCAACCATGAAACCTTGACGTAGAATCAATGGAGAGTATTCCAGAATTTTTTCAGATTTTTTTCTCTCCAAATACGCGAAATATACATGGCAGGACGAAAAGGACCTTTATGGTCCTGGGGACCATGAAAAATCATAGATCCGACTATAAAAACCATAAAACCTTAAAATAGAATTAATGGAAAGTATTCCAGAATTTTTTTTAGATTTCTTTCTCTCGAAATACGCGAAATATACGTGGCAGGACGAAAAGGACTCATAATGATCGTGAATGTGTCGTTTGTTTCACGGAGTCTCTCATTTTGAGCCAAAACTTTCGTTTCCCATCGTTTGGAAGCGTCGAACCAAAAAAACTCGTCGTTAATAAAAATCGTTGGGTATTTTTTGTTGTTTAGGTTATCAAGTGGATGCAGACGCCTACGGAGTTGTCTGCCCTACGGGACTTCCAGGACTGGAAAGAGGCTTGCGATGAGAAGGGACTTCCGTACTGTTCTCTGCCGAACGCATGTCCGTTGACGACTCGCGAGTTGCCTGGTGAGACGCTCCGACTATTCACATGCATGGAGTGTCCGAACAACTACCCCTGGCTGTTGGATCCAACCGGCGATGGTTTTTCGGCCAACAAATGAGAAGCTTCGAGGCCCTGAGCGCGAGAAGCACAATGTATAAGAAATTAGAAAAACGAAGGAGCCTCCCGTCGACGATACACAAAAAAAAAATATTGTAAAACTTTTGGAAGCAAAAATGAGCCACGAAAAATCAATGGGAGGCCCGTTCGTTTTTAATTTCGAATATTCTCGACCGGGGAATGCGGGGGAAGAAAAATCAATAATTCATGAAAAAACCCCGCACTTGTAAATATTTTAAAAACCACCCGAACGAGAACGAAGCAATGTCTCCAGCGATAAGTACAGCCGAAGCAAAGGTTGAGGACGCCTCCGCCAGGTGGCGCAGCAGTCGTGGCTGAGCGGACGAACATAACCTAATAACCAATCGTGCCTTTGGCTCTCGTAGTCTCTATTTAAAAATAAAAATCAAGAGAAAGAAAACAAAGCGAAAAATTCAATCAGCCTCGATGCGATGACTCTGAGAATTGAGTTTCGTCGCGTACAGATCCTGCTTCATAATTTAGTGGTTAATCGACACGAGCGCCATCTTAAACACCCGCTTCGATGTCAAGAGCTTAAGATGTATTTTGCAATAAAGACCAATCGAGCAGCTGAATTGCGTGCACGAAAAAAATGAGTTTCTTTTTCTCCTGCTCTGGTCCTTTCGTCTCCGGCCTTTCTCCAAAGCCTTGAAAGTTTCTTAACGCTTGTTCTGACATGTTTTTGGCTTGCTCAGGCCTCCAGGCTCAAAAGGAGCAGCACGCGAGGCACGATCGGAAAAAACCTGTTCTCAAAATGTCAGCCATGACCCGAGGCTTCCCTTTCGTTTTCGACGCTCCTCCTTTTATATCCTCCGAGTAAAAAATAAAAAAAAAAAGAAAATTAACACACATGTGAATTTTTAAATAGACGTCACGCTTCGCTTCGTTATTTATTGAATGGGCCGAGGATCGCGAGAGCGAAAGAGAAGATTTTTAACAAACTTACTTTCTTCGCTGCCACTCTCTTCAAGATCGTGTGCAGGTGCGCACACCATTTATAATTATCTTTTGCTATCGATACAGATATATTCCTTGTCTAACGATCCCTCGACTGTTTCGACTAGAAATCAGTCGAGTTTCCATTTAAACAAGAAAAATAAACAAGGGACGATTCTCCGGGCACCGAAGTCTCAAGAATTTCGTCCAGTTGATGAAAATAAAATCGAGAGACATCAGATCGATGAACCCATCGCCAAAACTCATCTCGAAACTTTGAAATTCAAATTTTTCGCGACGAAAAATTTGAATTTCAAAAATTTCAACAATATTTCTCGCGAGCTCGCTAACCAATTGCAATTATTACAGAAACAATAACAACTATTATCATAAATAAGCAAATTATTGAATCTCTCGAAAAAATATCCAATTCACACTATTTACAAAGATTTCCTCTCGTTTTGTTATCCAGTCGACGATTCGCCACTGTTTTTTCTCCACTCGACGAATCGCCACTGTTTTGCTAATTATCCACGAGTCCTACTTTTTCATTTTCTCTCATTAACCAGGCCAATGAGCTGCTCGTGCAGGAGAATCGCGTTATCCTCGCACGTCAAACACCAATTAACGAGAAACATTAACATTCACGTGTATAATGATAAATAATTGAATCAATCGATAAGTCTAAAGTGGAACGTACGACGACGACGACGGTGGCGATGCCCTCGCGTCTTCTTCGGCCTTTGGGTCAAATCCCCAAAAAACTGCACAACACGAAAGCACCGCAAATACTCAGGATGATGAATATCAGAACCAACCAAAATGGCAGTGTGTCTGTAAGAAATAAAAAAACGAAAATTTTCAGTCTCACATTAAAAAAACGAGGAGCTGCTCGATTTCGACTGAATTTTCATTCGAGGACTTTGCAGGCCAATAAAAAATTGTCAAATGCCATTAAAAAATAACCAAAAATACTGTCACGTATGTTGAGGCCTTTGCCACGAGAGGACGTGCGTAATTTTTCAAACATTCCGATCATTCCTTGCGAAAAAAATGTTGCAAAAAACAAAAAAATTCTAAAAAATGTTCCAGGTGAGTAAACGTCGGGGCGTTTTTATCCAGTGCAACAAAAAATGGCTCAAACTTTGGTAATCGAATCGCTACTCCCATTCAACTCCAATTTGGGATTTTAACTCGATCGTAAAAATAATCGCTCCGATATTTCAATAAATCGAACTAATCGACCGAAAAAGTTGGAAATTTTCGTAAATAAATTTTCAGCTCCATTTGATTTTAATTGAAAATTTTAATTCACCAAATTCCCACGCAAAAATCATAATTCTCGTTTTTTAACGAACCAACTCCCCAATTTCGAGCCTCAAAGTTAAAATTTTCGGTTACCATCACCCTCGCACGATTCTCCTTAATTTTTCCTTCAATTTTTAACATAAAAATAAAATTTATCAAAAAATAGGGAAAAAAACTTACGTCTGAAGGGAATGGTGTGGACGCAGATTCGATTGTCGACGCTGATGCTGAATACTGCAGCTTCGGTGTTGCTCGTTATTGCAGGAGCATCGAGACTCGTCGGTAAGAATTCGAGGCCAGTGACGAACATACTATGAGCATTTTGCACGTGAAGAGCACGTTGCAAACTAAAAGCGATGAAAATGTCGACGCTGCCAGAAAACATGGTGCCAACAGCGACGAATTTGCCGTCGTCAGAAACGGCCATCGCCGAGAGGGTCTCGGAAAACGTGACGCTTTTGAGGATGCTCCCGCTCTTCGTTTCCCAAAGTTGCAAATAACTTGGGTTTTTACTGACGACCGCGTTCGAGAGGGTGAAAAGTTGGTCCCTCGAGCGATCGTCACAGGGTCGCGCGAATCGCAATTTCTTGTACAAATATTTCGCACCATCCGCTCGCGACCATCTCAACTCTTTGTCCACCACGCCCTTCTCCACGTTCCACAGCAACGCTCGTCCGTCCTTTGCGATCGTCCCCAGCGTTTTGCTGTCTCTGCTGAAGTCCATGTCATCGATCTCCTTCGCGTGGGCCTCGATCTCGTGCAGCTTCTCCAGACGAGGAAACGACCAGATCCTCACGTGGCCATCTGTCCCTCCGGTCGCCATCAACTTTCCGCACGGACTGACTCGCACTATTCGTTGCAGAGCTTCTGGAACCCTGGACCAAGAATTTCACCTTTTTTACCCAGACGACAATTTTTTTTCGAAAATCTTGATTTTTTCGACTTTTTGTTTAAAAATAAACACATGCGACGATTATGAAAGCTTGGAATAGAATTTTTAAATTCAAGTGGAGACTGAGTGAAGTTCCGTGGATCCTACGGGTCTTTTTGACCCGAACGAAAATTTTTATTCCTAAATCTTGTGTTTTAACTCGTTTTTTTTGAAAATAAAGAAATGCAACGACTCTGCAAACCATGGAACAAAAAGGACCATCCGGGCGGCCATAAAAAATCATACGGTCCACGGAAAATGAATTTTTTTCTTGAAAACATTGGGAAAAATGACAAAAATCATAATTACCCAAAATCTGTTTGTATGCTGTCCGCCGGCTTCACCACCAGCTGCAGTTTTTTGCTTTTGAAATTAAAATTGTTGTCTTTAACGTTTTCCACATTTTCTTTCGCTTGCTCCGGCTTGGCGGACTCTCTCTCGCTTTTCCTCCTCTGTCTGAGCCCTTCCTTGGCCCCAGGCACGCTGCCGCGTCTCCCAATTTCTCCGTTCTCTACACTGACGACTTTGGTGCTGACGCTGTAGAGCTGACAGTGACTTTCTTGGCCGGCGACGAGCCACGTCTTTTTGCCGTTGGTGTAAGACGCGCTGTTCATAACGACGCTGGGGCCAGTCTCGTGCCTGGTGACTTCCTCCGCCACAAAGTGTGATCCGTTGTGCGAGAGTTCAAAAATTTCCTGAGGGGAATGGCAAATTTTTACGAAAAATGATAAAACTACAATTTTTTGATTTTATCGATTTTCGTCGTTCGAATTGAATTTTAAACTTGAAGATTTTTTAAATGGGCATTCTTTCGCGCCATAAAACACCATGAGAAATGCGAAACAATGGGAAAAATCAAGGAGGAAGAAAAAAACAATTTCGTATCGAGCGATTTCGACGAGTAGATCGAGCGATTTCTTGATTTTTAGATCGAAAAAAAAGCGCAAAGATCGACTCACGAATCCGTTGGCAACTCCGGTTTTCGACGATCCACCGCCACCCCCGACGAGGACGTGCCTGCTTGTCAACATTTGCAGGGTGTAAAGGGGAAAGTTAACCCTCGCCAGCAGGCATCCGTTTTTTCGTCTCGGTGGCATTTTTCCCTCCGTTGCACTATTTTATTTCTACGTTAAATTTTCCGCAGTGATTTTCACGAGAAACATAACCAAAACTTTCTCGAGATCGAATTAACTGCTGGAAATGATAAATACTTGATTTTTTAACATTACACGCGCGATGTTATTTTACAAAATACATTTGTCACGCTGTCATATCGTGACCGTGCGTCAAAGAACAAGTTCCACGTTTCAGACTGGCGCTACTTGCGGTGCAGAATGGTGAAAAAAAATTTATTTCGTTGTGTCGGTAACTTACCGACCGAGTTTCGCTAAAAAAATCGTTATTAGATTTCTAGTAATCAGTAGGAGGTTCGGTCTTACCGACGCAAGGTCAGGAGGACAAATAGTGAACGCCCTGACCTTCTGTTAGCAGGCAAAATGAAATTTTCTTACATAGCCCCCTCCGGTTGACGAAGCAACTTGAAAATCTAATTAAACGGATAACTAAATAGTAATGATAAACGGGAATGGAATTTTAACACCAAAAAAAATGAAAAAATCTCGATTTTCTGAAAAATGTAAGAAAAAATAAAAAATTCGTAAAACCATGTTTTCAGTTTAGTAAAAATTTACAAAAATTGATCGATGACCCTGTTGCGACGGTTGCACCGGTTGCAAACCGAATCGCTTCACCGGTTATGAAGTGTAGAAAAATGAGAAACCGCACGAAATCGATTTCCCGTGGGTATTGAAGTCTCCCTATTTCAATTCGATTGCCCAATAGGAAAACTGATAGGATTCTCTTGAAATTTATATGGAGATGTATTCGAATCTCTTCCCTTAACTCGTGCTTCATCTTTATATCGACAGGACACTATTGATATAGATATACAGCCCATCCATATGTACGTGTCATTGAGAAAATATATTCATTCACTTCTCTCCAGAATGTGAAAAAAAAATTGTACTTTTTCTCACGTTTTGCTTATTTATCATGAATTTTTCGATTTATGGGACGATAATTAATTTTTAAATATTTTTTAATTTTATTCTCGATAATAACGAACAATTTTTCGGAAAATCGATTCATTTGTAATAATTATTGGAGCCCACCACTGGTTCCATTTTTTTTTTTAAGAAAAAACAAAATTTAGACCTTTTTATTTTTTATTTTCTGGTTTTTATATAATTAAATATTTATGTGTATTTTTTTGTCGATGTGTGGGTTTCACTCGAGCATTAAAACAAAATTTGTGTTCAAGTGTATACTTGGCCTATTGAACCGCGGAATATATAGCGAAGCTCCACGTGCCCTCGTTCAATGTTTATAGCTCCTTCAATCGTACAATTCCTGTCTGAAATTAATTTGACGTCGTTAGGAGAGGGAACGAGCGCGCGAGCAGGACCTTTCCGCCCGTTTACTTCCTTTGTGTCTTATACAAAATGTAATCCGTGGCACTGATTGAGGTTTTCCGAGAAGCTTCCGTTATGCGCCAAGTTTTCGTTTAACGGTACAATAACGTTGAACAAACGTTTGTTCGCTTCCCTCCCGTCAAATCCTCCCCGGAGGCATGTTGAATTATAAAATGAAAATTTTCCATTCATTCGCAACTTTCAATGAAACGTGCCTCGATCCGGGCTGAGCCTTTTATCGAATAAATATTGTTTACGTAAAATCCATACAACGTTTTGTACAAAGTCGTTAAACAATCATATTGATTTTTTTTTTCGAATGAAAAGTGGAATTTTATGGAGAAACTTGTTCGCATTCTTTGTTTGAAAAAAAACGGATTGTTTCCTTTTTGTTTAACCTCAAAATTTCGTTGTTTTCGAGACAAAGAATTGGAAGCTTGCGATGATAATTGATCGCGTATCTTTTTTCGGAAGCCCCGGGCTCTTTCTGCTCGAAGGCATCCAGGAAACAGGAGCTTTCAGTTAGTGGAAATAAAACTGTAATCACGACAGAAAAGCCATGCCTTTGTCCCCCTCCTCACGACAAGCCAAAGAATCAGGATTAATGGCGGCAAAGTATTTCGCCACATGACACTGAAACGAGACCCCTCGTCACTTCTGTAACGTTCCGGATGCTCCAAGATGTGAGTTGGATTAATCAGCGAGCCTTGATTCTCGATGTAGACTTCGAGGCTCACCGGAAGACGTTCCATGGCGTCTCGGGGCTCAAAGCTATGCAAATTTTCTACCCGCCCTTTACAGAGGCTTTCTCCGTCACGAATAATTGACTTTTATATGAGTTCTCATCGGATTCCCTCCTCCCAAAACACCGCTATATTTAAAATAGAAAATTCCTCAAGTTTGACGCTGTGTTTCTTCAGTTTTTCATCGCTCAACAAGATGGCGGTCCTCACGCCACGAGATGGCCGCGTCGTGATTCATAATGGCCGACTAAATTTCGAATCCCTTGCAACAAATATGCGCGGGAAATTGTGTGCATTTCAAAAAAAAAAGTTCCAATAACTATACTTTTCGAATGATCCGATACCAACGGTTATTTTCTATTCAATCAGAAAGTACAAAATGGAGAATTCACGTAATACGAAATGTTACCTCCTTTTTTTCTTATCCAATAAGAAAAAATGTATTCCGGTTCACGTTTATATTATAATAGTAAAAGAAAAATTGCAAAAGATGGAGAATAACTTTTCATGCCTGGTAGTAAAGGCGGCGCGATGACAAGCGTTGGTCTTGGATTTGATTTTCATCATTTGGTTAGCGGCGCGCGGATCCAATTGCAAGCTTGCACGTTAATAGAATATCCCCTTTAAAGGAGCAATTATTCCTTCGTGTTATCGTGAGCCCCGCAGGCTTCGTGTTTATAAAGAGAGATAGGCTGATTTTTGGCCACAGGTACAGCGTTGGGGTCACGGATCCCCCTATTATATCGAGACCTCTGACTTATACGCTTCCTCTTTGTTCCTCTAGCACGCTCCTATGTCTGTACCATAATGTATTATTTCTCGTTAACTGTTTGGCACCGAAAAGTCCTGCGTTAAAATTCCGCCCTGGCTCCGACATAGCTATTGGTTAATTTTTTATTCAACAAATAGCCTGCCGGCTTAAAAAGAAACTTGTTATCATTGCGAGGATGATCGCAGCATTTATAAATTATACGATAATTGGCCAATTCAGGTTTTAAGGGACGGAACGCAGGGGAAAAAAATTGAAATCCGACAAAATTCGCAAATGATGGGGGAAAAAAATAAAAAAAATAATTGAACTCAAGAAAAATATCGATCGAACGAGAAATCAGAAAAAATTGATGAAAAAATTAATAATTGAAAAAACATTGATTAGTAAAATGTTCTTTGAAGGAGCTTTTCCATCTTTTGTCGACGTTTGCTTTCAAATTCGCGATAACGATTGACAATAGTGTTATACCGATGACGTATTTTCCGCTTATCGTGTACATTCCCGCAAGGACATTCACAACCTATTATCTGACAAACTCTATTCAGGATCCGTGCGGTTCTATCAACCGGTGTCCTGTACGGACGCTTTATAACCATCAATGACGTTCATTCGATAGAATCGTTCGTACACTTACGCAACGGGAACGAGGCGAATCATCAAAGGATTGTGAGACAAAAAAAAACAGGTTTTTATTTTTTTAAATAGGATTTCACCACTTACCGTAATTTTGAAAAATTTCCGCCCGATCCGTGTGTCCATTAAAACCATCCAATCAATTTTTCTCCATCGCGAAGTATTCTGAGAAAAAAGGACCGGAAAAAAAATTGCTCTCAATTTTCCGTCAGTATTTTATTCAGCCACGATTGGTGCGTTGAAAAAATTTCAATTTGGCGGGAGAATTTGGATGCTGGTATACGATCTGGAGTAAAAAACGTAGCGAGTAAGCCAAAGGAGGGATCTTGAGGATGTTCCAACGGCTTGAGGCAATGAAAAATCGATCTTGCTACGTTCTGGCTTATCCCAAACGGAGTATGGAGAGAAGAGGAAAAATATTTTTCCCCACTCTACTAAAGCATGGAAAAATAATTGAGTTATCCTCGAGTCTTCGCTAACTGAGTCATTTTACAAGACTCGAAAAAATATTTTTCCCCTGGATCATGTTTCTGGGTACTTGAGTTTTTTTTCGAGATTTTTTCATTATCTGAATATTTGGGTATTTATTTTTGTTTTTTACAACAACCATTTACAACACGTAATCATTTTTCAATTCCTCCGACAACGGATGAGACTCAACGCGCAATCTTAACAATAAATATATATTTCAGTATTTCTAAAAACAAGGAACCATTTGGCAATTTTTTATCGAGCAAATCAATTGGTAATTTTGTTTCAATCACATTTATCATTTTTCATCTTAATTAAACTTTATCCTTTGTTTTCTACAAAGAAGCAGCTCCATTTTTGAAGATTGATGTCAATCCGTAAGATAAACGTTGTCAAGTATACTTAGATAAGATTCCCGTCTCCCACGACCTTTTTTTCGACCCGGATAATGAGCAATTCTTGCTATCCAGTGAGATTGCTGAGACTTTCTCGTCGACGATCGTTTATTCGTGGCCTCACGAGCCCTCGATGCCAACCACCTGCACACTGCACCATCTGGTGTAGCTGTAAGCACAAAGAAGCGCAGGCGACAATTACGAATCCCATTTAATTGAATGAAATTGGCACCATTCAATTTTTATTTTTATTCAATGAAATGTTCTCAAAGTCACCCAGTGCACGGAGCAAATCATCCCAAGAAAATTAGTCCCTGGAAATTTTTTTCTACGATGAATCGTTCGGAAGATATGGAACAATTGACAACAGCCAATTCCGAGCGTTTCTACTGAGCGGGGCGTGGCTACTCCCACTCCGCGTCCCGTCGTCATGGCCCAGGCGATTGGCTGTTACTACTTGCGTGAATATTTGGGCAAGGGTGCATCGGAGAGAAAAATGGAAAAGGACTTATCGCTTTAGAAATTCGCGACGCACGTGATCCGCACATGCGGAATACACTTGGGAAATGAAAAAGTGTCAAAAATGCGAAGAGTAAATAATTGCACGAGCGAGGAACGGATGTAAAAAAGAATTGGCCGACGTGTGGCTCCACTGATCTTTCAAGTTGAGTGACATACTCTAACCTATTACTCGGATGGGTAACCAAGAGGCCTCAAGTTTGGATAAGTATTGATCAGTGGGCGAAAGGTCATTCAACCCTAAACTTGTCTGCCTTAAATTGATGTAAATTCTTTCGAGAGGATCAGTGACTCAGGAAAAAATATGGTGACCCGAATCGAAGATGGTTTTCGGAAGTTCCCTTGTGGTCTCCTGGGAATGGCATGAAGTCAGAATATCCTGCTATGGCATGGCTCGCAGCCAAGTGCCAAGGTCATATCGAGAGTTACGATTACGGTAGTTTCTCGGTAATAAATAGGATACCTGGGGACCTGGACCAAAGCAGCCATAAACATTGTATCTACAGGGTGTCCCATGGATCACCCGACAACTCTATCAAAATCGATTTTATGGAAACATTATACCTTCTTTGATGGTATCAGTTACTATATTCCATCAAATTGCGCTCTCCGGCTGTACAATCAGTGGATAAACTTTGGTGAACTAGATCCAAAAGGTTAAGGGTTTTGGGGGAGCATTTTTCTCGGTGTCTCTCCTGCAGTGTTTACGTTGCGGGAGTCAAATGTAGATGTGCGTTTCACAAGGGTTAAGCTAGCCGAGAAAAAGATATACACTCGCGCGAATAAGCCGGCTGTTGGATATGGGGCGGATAAGTGAGTAAACAGAGGGGATATTGATAATGACGCATCTGTTTACACTTCGGTAAAAGCAATGTCGAAGTCACAATGGCGAAACGTTCGCGATGTACAGCATCCGAAGCTTATAATTAATGTACGTGTCTCTATAGATATAGTAAAAAGTATTTTTCTTCAGGGTTGTGATATGCCTGTACACCGGGTGTCCAGGTTATATAGATAATTGGTAAACTTCGATTCAGCGTTGAATTCCGAGTCGAAAAGTCTTTGGACATATTTCGATCGGAAGATTTCCTGCTGTGTTATTTATTAGTAAAGTTGGATCAATCAGACGTTCGTTATTGCATCGGTGGGCGGAGCCGCCACAGTTGTGCCCGCCCACGCCACACGAATGGTTCAACTTTGAGCGTTAATAACTCATTGGGGATTTATCGGATCAGAAAACTTCCAAATACTTTTCGCTACAGAATTGAGCCCTTGATCCAATATTACATTGTCCACTATTAGTTCAGGACTTTTTGTATAAATAACTACGTTTTCTGTCCTCTATACTTGGACCAAAAATTATAGGGGAACGATGGAGAGCAGTGAAACAGTAGGTACGATAGTTTTTAAACGGATCGACGTATCTCCGGACATCTGTGTTTGATCGCCAGTTCGAATAGTCAAATTTAATTGGACGGTCCATCGAAACAGAGACAAAGAGCGTAATTGGCCAACCTACAAAGGATGACGAAGGGCGTACGATTTCACATGGAACGAAACGCCTTTACCACGAGAGGAGTTTCTAACAGATAGTGAAGACGAAATCGATCCGAATCCAATTAAGCTTAGGGCTATCACGAAATTGAGAGGTTCCACGGCTGAACGATATCGGAGCGTAATTAAGGGATGTACCAACCAGTAGAGTTTTACATTCGGCAGCATCTAAATCTTTTTCGACAAGTAATAGTGTGAGCGAATTCGAACAACATTTTTTTACGAGTTCCAGATTCAATAAAAAAAACTGTGAAGGTATCCATAGAAACGTGGCCATGTCCATCCAACTATATCGAACGTAAATTTTATTATCTGAACGTGACACGGGGGAGAGATGAAGATATGGGAAAATGGACCAAGCGCTTCCTCCCTGCTCTCCGATACTGGTCATGTTTGATTTCCTATTTTCCGACACTTGTCCGCGTTTGGGATGTGCTTTAAGCAACTCTGCTTTCATTTCCGGTCTCTCGACATTCCTGCCTTCAATATGGAGCCACATACGCATCAACGCGTTTCCCTCGTCCGTACGTGCTATTTTTCACGAATTATATATACCCGAGTGAAAATAAATATATATGAACGTAGATAATTGCATATTATTGAAGTTGGATTTTTTTTCCGGGGAATTCGAAGTGCCCACCTACGCCTTTCCTATCTGTATATACCCTTTTACCGGGTACTTCAAAAATATCTTCCTTAAGCTCGAAGCTACGGGATTCCTGCATTCCTGAGTGATGAGTTTCCTAAATTTCTTCCCCCATCCACTTTTAACGGAATGGAACTCCGTCTTCAGGAATTCAAAATCTGTCCGTGTTGCGACATTTGGAATACATTTTTGACCTCTCCAGTACATTTAGGTGGAGGGTGCGTGGGACGTGTGCATTCGCGTGGATGATAAATGGGCTACGATTCCCATTGGTTTCCCGTAAATCAGAGCCCGCGGACATATCAGACCGTTCATGCACGTCGACACTTTAGACAGAATATACCATCGGGGAAACTGTACGAAGAGGTAGATACGCTTATCGGAACCCGCACTAGTGGGAGAGGTAAAATGACTAGGCGGTCCATTGACCCGCGGTAGTACCTGATAACACCCGATACACCACTCCTCCCCCGAGCTTTACGCTCGCGTTTTTATGCCCTCGTGCGGTTCAATCGAAACGTTTGTAGCAAGGACGCAGCACCCGAAACTCCAGAGCACGAAATTGTGAGATGTAGAGCTTTGGGTACTGCGAACAATTTTTTTTCGCGGATGCAAACATTCGTACAAATGATAAATTTCGTACAGTTACGCTCAAATGTGTGGGCAGAAGATTTTAATTTCACTAGAGTACCGCTTTACACTTTCCTCACTTTCTGCCTTATTTTTCTTCAGCTCCACTTATCCATTTAATCACTCCTCCGTTTTTTTCTTCCTCACGCTCCTCGCTTCTTTTATCCCAACCCTTACGGTCTCCGGGTAGCGTATCCATCAACACTCTGGCGCAAAGCTCTGGATCATGGATCTCCCGATTCTCAACATCTGTTCCTCCCGTCTTCATTACCCATTCGTCCGCTACCATTTGCTTCTAAATGTCTCTCCCCATTTATCCTTCCGTTTATCTTGGCTCGCTGAATCTTTACACGAACATTCCCATTGAGGCACTTGGTATCACCGAATCTGACGTTCTTTTCTGCTTTATTACAGAAAATCGTCAAGTCCACGTCCTTCACTTTCCCAGACATACTCCCCTCATTTTTTTCCATTACCGTCGACGTTATCTTCCCGCGTATTTTACGCTGACGCGACCTTCGTTTCTCCTTTCCCAGGCTGGTACTCTTGCCATATGTAATTTATCTGTAACGCGCGCCCCTTCATTTGGGCTCTGTCATGCATCGTTAGACTACCGAGGAGCTCAAATATTCAGCTCCTGTGATCGTCTTCGCACCTCCTCCTCCGGCCCTTTTTTCAATATCTTACGTACATTCGTATATTATGTGATTTTTCACCCTTCATTCGACCTACCCACTTTTCCTTATCGACGTTCGTTGTTTCCGTTTTTTTTTTCTGGTTTCGTAGCTTTTCCCCACACAGCTTCGTCGTAGTTTTCTTCCCATCCTATTCGTCTCTGCCGAAACTCATAACTTTGAAGATCTTGTCATTCGTCCCGAAGCTCTTAAACTTTAAGCCCTTTCTTCGTTGTCACTGGGTCCCTCATTATGCTTCCTCTTTATGCAAATGAGACTCGAGAGACATTATCCGGTAATCCAACATCCCAAAACTCGGTCATCACTGCCATCAGCAACGGCCAGCCTCATTCCTCATTTCGTCATCATTAAGGAGCGCTAATGAAGATAATACGAAGCTGAAGCATTATTCCGCCGCTTCACATCCTTGTAGAACCGTTTCGACAACTTCCTGTTGACTTTCCATTTCGGGTCCTTCCATAGATCTTGCTCACTCCTTCAAGCAGACTTCCATTGTCAGGCCCAGCATCATCCCTCATCTCTGCTATAAAACAATCAGGAAATAATCCTGTGCCATCAAAACGCATCAAAAGCTTCTTTCCAGGTCAAGGAGATGCCGAAAAAGTGTTTCCCTTTCTATTCCGTGCCTGAAATGCACCACGTCCGCACTAAAAAAACGTTCACTTTTTTTTATATCCTGGATTGGAGTCCGTTTCCCCTTGGTGTAATTCCTCAGTACCGCTGATCTTATTCGTCTCACCGAGGAGGGTGACTACCCCTTGGTAGTTCAGAGCCTTCTCTCCACATCTCCCTCTTTCGTGGAGTGGTGCGATGAATGGCACCCTTCATTCCTCAGGGAACCCTCGTCTTTCCATACGTCTTTCCATCGGCCTCTCTCTTCCTCATAATCCCGCATGTGTCTGCGTCTTACTTGGCAATTCGTCCACGTATGTTGCTTCTTCGTCTTACTCACATTTGGGGCTTACTTACCTACAGGGTATACCAAAAAAAAAACAGAAAAAAAGAAACCGAAAAACTTCAGCCTGGGATTGGCTCTGCCGGTAGATTAACGAATTCCGAAGGTAAAAGTTCTTAGAACACTTTTTCCATCCTGCCGTTCGTGGGATATTAAATACAGTGATTAGGGACCAGGCTCATTCTTCTTCGTGACGTTTCCGATCGGAGTCCAGTAATGAAATCCTGTCTGATTAAAAGTTCATTGAACAAACCGATGGCTTTCGAAGTTTTCGTATCGAACTTGGAAATCCAAAGATCTCCAACGTCCTAAGATTTCACTTTTGGACTATCCAGTATATTCCACACACTAGCTCAGCTTCACTCCAATAGCCACCATGTTGACTCCACACCTTCAACTCCCTTTTTCCTCAACTTTCTCTATATCCTCCCTTCGAGATTTTCGTTGAATGTCTTTTTCATGTATACAACCCCAGCTTATCACTCAGCTCCTTGGAATTTCCCACGTTGTTTGTTCATCAACTTCCTATGTCTTCTCTCAATCATTATTCCCTTCTCATGATACCTCTGTATATTCTATCCATTATTCCACTTCTCGAGATGGATAAAATACCGGGAAGAAGCAAAAAGCTTTTTTTTTCTCGTTTGAGTTAAATCTAGCATAAAATTCCATTACCCGGAGCTCGATTTAAATTTATATACCCCTGGATACGACTTTTCCTTTGGAAGACATCTCCATCTGGAACGCTTTGCAAATCACTCGAATATTTGCTTCCTTTGCGTAACAACTATTCCGTTCGAAATATTTTGTCGCAAATATCGATTAAAACTAGAAATTTCATGTCCGTCGCTGGTCCAGATATATGCTTCAAACGATCCAGGCTTTAACCTCAGCCTTTGTGGCATCCCGATTGAAATGTAGTTGGGGGTACTATTAAGCAGGAATTTCTATTGAACGACGTTTATTTTCACCGAGTGAAATTTCGCACGGCAAATAATGCGGGCAATGTTCCGTGCGGAGGAAATCGCGCTCGAGGCTTTTCGTTCACGCGCTATTAGCATAAAATGGAGGTCCTAGAAACCCCACCATATTCACCATTCCAACGAATAATTCATCCGTTCACACACATGTGCTTCAATCTTTTACAAGTTATTTATTTTCTGTGGCTGTCCGGCGGATATCGCTTGACCCCCTTTTATCGTACATTTTTCAATAAAGGCCAGCAGTTCCTCATTTCAATGCCATTCAATTCCACTTGAAGAAACCTTTGGTTCACCGGGAAAAAGCCTTTGTAGGAAGCTCCACGCACGCAAAAATTTCATAACTTTCCGCACAATAGACTGCGAGCAATTTCCAAGCTGCTTTTCCTTTGTTTCGATCCCGATGTTTTTCAACAAGATGGCGGAGCCGAAGCTACGACTCAGGTACATCGATATACCGTAACCAATTTCATGCGCTCCGTTCCCTACGAGAATTCCATCCCATCCCATAACAAGCCAATTTGCCATTTGCCACTAATTCAAATCTCAGGCTAAAGTTGAAAAATCTTGATTGCTACAAAGACGATAGCCAGTCCTTTTGTTTCTTCCTTAATCCCGTTCCACGTGCTTCCCTCTGCGTTTATGATTGCTTCGAATTATCCGTAACCAAGCCGCAACGAAGCCCAAAAGTTTTCATAAACATAATATATAGCATGAAAGTGGAATCGATGTGCTCAACCAGTCCAGGAACTCGACAAACTTTAGCAATATTGTCGAAAAAGTTATGAGACCTTCTGGTTCTGGAGGCATACGTAGCTTGGGGCTAAAGTTTCAAGGAACGGTCTGAGAGAACTTGTTGATATCCAGAAAGTGGTTCTCGTAATTAAGTTCAATTCGGAGTTATGAAAGAATGATTGGTTGGGAGGTTTACGAAAAAAGGGAGTCGTAAAGCCCGAACCAACTTTTTTGTTCTTCGTAGTGATTCAGCAACGAGCCAGGGCAATTAACAATGTTTCATTAAGTTATCGTACAGGTGAAACTGCCTGGAATCGACCACGGCACGAAAGGTCAAAACCCAAGGGACTTTTTATCTCTATTTTCCGCCGCCAGTAATCCCGAAACCTTCGGAATTGTAATTGACTTAGAATTGGAAAAAAATCGAAGCTATAACGGAGCTGTATTGAATTTTCAACCTAATTCAAAGCTCCCGGTAATCTTGATATAGAATAACATCTAATAAGCATAAAATTCACCTCCATTGCCAATTATCCGGAGGTATAATTAGCGTGTGATCGGATATCGGAAGTGGGGTATCGCCTGATATAGCAATTTTCTTCCGCGAACATGATAACCCCCAATTTTTCTTCGGTTATTCCCTCGAATGGGTATTGCATTAACTTTCCCCCTTCGGAGGTGAGAAGGAGGAGAAGGACTTATGATCGTTTTTCGTCAAAATTTTCCTGGAGGCTTTTTCTCTCCCCTTCTCATATCTGCCCATCAAAAAAAGTTTAGCACATTTGCAGCGAGGGTGCAGCTTCGGGGTAGGAATGGTCGTCACCGAAGAATCCAGCGCCTTTATATATCCAGACGGGAAAATAAATATAAAAAAAGAGAGAGAGAGAAAAACGCTGTAACGCGGAGGACAATTCCAAGAGAAAAATTCGTGCGAGAAGAAACTCGATTTTCCAGCAATTGCGAAGGTTCTACGCTCCTTTCTTCAAAATTCTCATTCTTTCCGCTTGAACGATTTCTTCGAAACACGAGCCGTTTCTCGGAATCGTTGTTTCGTTTCTACTCGACGTCTTCTTTGTCGCGATATTCCGTGACTCTACCGCCCTCCACTGTTTTGTGTTTACATTTTTTTTCACAATGTTTTCCTTTCTCTTGTTTCCTACCGCTCTACCTCTTTCCCCCACTCTCGCCGCTACTCGCCAATCCATATACGACGGAATATTCTCGTAGCACGGAACTAGTCGAGATTACTACACGCGCTTATTTACCCCCGGCTGTCAATGTCCTCCTGGTCTATTATTGGTTTTGAGAATGAACTAGGACAGCGCTCCACGAGTTGTGAGTTATTGTACTATCAACCTGACACGAATGCTCATGTTTATACCAGCACGGACGAGTAAATATAGGAGTTTGTTCGAGTTGCAGTATTTTACAGTTCCGCTATATATCATCCGGTACGATAATCCTAGAGATAAACTTAAGGGCTTATATTAGTGAAGCGGAGTGTTGGCTGTGGCCTGGCCGATTGTCTCGAGTGGCATTCCGTTAGCAAGGACGTTTCTGACATAATATCAACATTACGAATTTCAGCTCGCGGCACTGAACTTCAATGATAACTCATTATAGAGACATCATCATCCTTTTTTTTCATGGCATGGATAGCAACTTAGGCTGCCAGTAAAAATGCAGGATAATAGTTTGAACGGGCGCCAATAACTGATGGTACATCTAGCTTAAAATT
Organism: Hyposoter didymator; assembly: GCA_037952995.1. Taxonomy (NCBI): domain Eukaryota; kingdom Metazoa; phylum Arthropoda; class Insecta; order Hymenoptera; family Ichneumonidae; genus Hyposoter; species Hyposoter didymator. The sequence goes on from JBAJMU010000011.1 coordinate 4,111,601, forward strand.
GCACTTGGGGTCATTTTGACCCGGGGTGACCGCAAAGGCTGCAGCATTGAGAAGTAAATCGTTCGCTTTCCCTTTATCATTTTTTATTTAGTCTGCATATACTTTTTAATGAGTTTTCTGTAGTTTATATCGGAAGCACAATCTTTGAGGGTAGATTAAAAAAAAAATCGATACCAGATGGATGGGGTAAGGTCGCAATCGTGCATGCCATCAAAGAATATTTTTTCTCAGAGAGTTTTCTTCACTGCCTCGTATATTAAGCATTCACGCTGAAGCATTCAGATTCGTCGTTCCAATCTTTTATATCAAATAATATCAAACTTTCTATTAATTGCTTTGCGTTAATCATCTTAGCGGGGGAAAAAATAATGACGAAAATTTCTTCAAAGTCCATTGGTTCTTCATTTTTAACCGAAGCCTTGAAGGAGAAATGGCAAATTTGCATGAATTGCATTTTCATGGAAAATGATCTTTTTTTTCCGAAATCATTGCAACTCGGAAACCTATATTTTCGTTGAAAATTAACCCGACTCGAGTCTTTAAAAACAACGATGCTACAAATGAAGAAAAAAGGGCTACACGTGACGGCAGTTTCTGGAACGACAAAAATTCTCGATAAAAAAAATGTTTATCGCTTTTTTATACGTATTCCAGTTATCGACAGCGTCCCTTAGGAAAAAGTCGTTTAAAGAAAGCGCGATTTGAAGTTTAATCAGGCGGGATCGGTCTCGTTCCCACTCGAAAAGCTCCAACGCCATGGTCCTTGTGAATTTTCATGTCAGGAATCGACAGACACATTCTTGGATAAGTGTCCTTGAAGAAATTGCAACAAAATTCTTTTTTGCCAACCAATTTAATTTTTTCAAATTTTTCATTCATTTTACTAGTTTTTTTTTTTCTCAAGTTTCATATTTCAGTTTTAACTCATGTTTCCATGATCATGACTGTTTAAAAATACTAGATTAAGCGTTTTACGGTCGAGTTTCCGTACCCGCCCATTTTTTCAACCGTGCGCTCGAAAAAATGAGAGCAACATTTTTCCTCAAGAGAACAATTATTAAAGAAAGAATAATCTCATTTTTCCGCATTTTATGTTATACGGCGGGGTGATCACGTCCAGAGGTCAGAGAGAACAATTTAGCGAGCCTCCAGCGGATATGAAATTTTCTAGATTCCTCTCTGGGTTTACTTTTGTGTGAACTGGGAATGATCAAGTAGAAAAGGCAAAAGGCCGGCCAGTGTTTGCGCGTTGAAAAAAGCGAAGCCACATTTCACGAAACTTAAACGAAGAATATCAAATAAATCCTTTGTTCGTTGCAGGCACACGCGGAGAGATGTGCTTTGAAATTTATATTCTTCAATAAATTCTCCATTTCATTATTCCACTCTAGGTCACATTCGGGTCATTTTTATTCAGGCCTTGCTGGTCCAACTTGAAATTCTTCATTTCTTTTCAACTTTTACTGCATTATAAATAATCATTTTTTTCCCAACGATTCTCAAACTAATCGATTAGTCAGGAAGCGTACTACAGGATTAAAAAAAAATATGTCCCAAAATAGTAACACTTTCCAAAGTTATGGGTATACAAAGTTGCCAGGTAATATCAGCAAGATTCCTGTTAGGGTGGGGTTTGTATTTGAAGAAATGAAAAGAAAATCAATCATGAATGCGGAAATAATTTCAGTAAAGCTGGCAGCAAATGGCTTCATGTTTATGGAGTGATGTGTAGAAGGAGGTAGGAATTGTAGGCAGGATATATGATAAGTACAACTTGGCCCTGGATGTCCGTTAAACTAACAGGTAGGTCTGATTTGACATGTTTGGTCAAACCCCAAACGATCGATCTTTTCGTGGATAGCTTCAGAAGTAAACGTTGCGGGGAGGGATTACTAGGGGTCTGTTTTATTTTGACTTGGGCAAACGGTTCAACATAGTATCCGGATTCTCGTGTCTCATTAAAAGATATAATCGATTATCAGGTCTTCATTAAAGCCCGGCACTGATTTAGAGGAAAGACCAGAAAGTTGCCTTTTCTCGAAGGCAGCAACTTGCCAACTTTGTCTCATCCGTTTGAACTTTCCCTTTCAACCGCAGTTTGGGATCGAAAGATGACATGAAAAGTTTCTTTGACGCTTTCAAACTTTGCCAAACGTAGCGGGTGTCCAGTTAGTGGTTAGGCAAGCTGTTGTCTCTCGATTTATTCATTGTGTTTGCGATTGGACACCAGCTAGTGATAACCACCCAGAGTGCTTGAATATACAGTCACCAACATAAATACGAAAGCTCTACGTTGCTCATGAAATTTACTGTCCCTGTATATGTGCAAGTTCGTCGTGGCCATGGGAGCTTGTTCAGTCCGTTTATAAAGGAGGATAGAGGTTTTGTGGTGAAAACAATTAGTGACAACTCACCCCGAAGTAGGAGAGTTAACATGCCGGAAATTTAAACTGTCACGTCCTCTGTATGCGTGGCATCCCTTAACTCGCTAACCGCATAGCGGTCATTGGTGACAGGTGCACGAGGTTCCAAGGTAACCATTTCGGTGAAGCCAGCATTTTGTCGTGTTGATACGTTGGCCAATAAGCTTTCTTGCATAGTCTCGTTACCGTTGCACAATAATTTTTCGCTTCTGCAGGCCTCGGTCGTCCGAGGTGTGCAGACGGTTGAGTTCCTAGCGAAGCAAGGAAGGACCTGATGAACAACAAAAAGAAAAAATCTTCAATGTAAGCAAAAGAGGCTCTTCAGAAGGCAAGAATATTACATTCCCCGACTGGTTGATCACGAAAGATTGATCCGACGAGATTGGCATGTTAGCAATGTCGGTATACTATTTTAAATCGGCGAAATATGTGGAGTCCCCTTCGGGCGACGAAGCCTAAACTCTAGAGGAAGTGACCGAATCCTGTATGGTCAAAAGTCCCGCACATTAATGCTCCTGCTTCGTCACTTGTCAAACTTGTCTGGAGATGAGAAAGCTGCGCAACCAAGGGCTACAAGTAGCCCTTAAGTAAGGGAACATGCTCGTTATTTTCTAGACCTCGTGTGTCAAACAGAAAGTACTGGTACTCAAAGTCCATCAGTGCAAAGGGGGACTCGAGTGGCCCTGGAGGAAACGACCCCAAGCATATCATCTGTCTTACCCGTCATTCCGATTGCCCGCAAGCCACTATCGACTACGTGCTGTATGCCATCATCTAAGATGAGCATGACTGCCCAACTGACCTCCGACGGCACAGGAATCATCGCCTGATCGTATTGGCAAAGCCGAATAGAGTTTTCTTCTGTCCTAGACTGTCTCATTATGACATTGAAGGAGGAGGCATAGTAAAATTGCTACATTAGGGCACGTTATATCGAAAATCACCCGCAAGGTTCAGCGGGTGGGTTGATCGTAAGATCCTAAGGGAAAATGAACTATTTCTAATTTTCTCTACGGTATACCGGCGCGAAGATATTAATTAGTTGGTCGCAGCCAATCTGCTGTTGCCTGGGTGAAGAGAGGCGTGAAGCGGTGGAAAGGATGCCTGTCTCATCATAGTGCAGCGGATAGGTTATCGCTAATTACTTGATATCTGGTCAATCGTGCATCGTCTCGATGAGCAAGGCAGAAACTTTGATGTTCAGGAAGTCACGGTTAAACTATGCCCTCGGGTCAAAGGGAACTTCAGAATGCTCCTGGCACTCTTTGAGCTTTTGCCGTTATATTATTTTTCCCGAACAGTATCGATCAGATGCCAATTACTTGAAAGACCGAGCGCGCTCCACATTCCCCGATAAAATCCTGCCCCAGGCTCAACCTATATACATCCATTATTATTTTTCGACGTTTAATTAAAAATTATGACAGGCACGTCATTACTAGCACACCCTGTGTGTAACTGCCCAGAACCCATCTATCGCTCTTTGGCGCCAACCATCGTCCTCTATACGTGCTGGACGTTGCATATCTCTCCCATAAATCTATCTCATCCTCGTGCAAACATGGAAGCTTTTCATTTTGCTGTTAAATTGCAAGATTACTGCAATTCCTCGTACCGGAAACAACCCCATAAATCCTCGAATAGTGGATCAAAGAAATTCTCGGTTTTCGAGTTATACAGTCGGTTGGTATGGTACACTTTCGTGCCAGCTCCATGCTCCTAAGAAAATTCAAACATTTTTCCTCCCCGAAGGCCTGGTGGGTCTTTATTGATCTTTGGTATCAGCTTTAATCGAAGCTCGATATAGTACGAGACTAATTTACAAGCTAACTGATCGCATCGGGCTGTACGAGGCTGCAGTCAAGCGGTCGTCTCTATCGCGCTGGACAGATGGCACGTCCAAAATAGCACGTATCGGTGGGAGGTAAGTTTACCTTTTCAATAATGTGTTAAAAGCGATAAAATTTTGAAGGTTATTTGTCTACGCGTTCACGAAAAAAAAACGCTTCTTTTTTTTCAACAGCCCGAGATCCAGATTCGAATAAACAGGCTCCCTACATCGCTGACTTTAACGATAGGCTTATACATTCCAACTCCCTTTGACTCGTAAGAATTTACCACTATTTGAGAAAATCAAAGACCCTCACTGCTTCTAAAACTAGATCCTCAAGGATTCCCTTCCACTTTCAGGTCCGGATAGCCCCAAACATTCTCATAAAATACTACCTACATACGCCTAGCTTTGTCAACGCTCAACCCTTTCAGTCACAGACGTCTGGGCGTGACATCACTTTATTCTCAGTCTCACAATTCAATTTTTTTTTTTTTTTTTAATGAAAGAGAAAGAGTATATGTTTCCAACGTTTTTTTTATTGGGATGCCAAATAAAATCGAATTGCGTGTCTGAAAGGGTTTTCAGGGGCTGCAAGGCCAACCGATGATTTGGTAGATTTTCGAATTTATATAAGTCGGTTATATAACGGTTTCATTGATTTATTGTTAAATGTAGAAAAAAAAGCATACCTGTTTAAATTCCTTTCGGAAATTGTCGTTGAGCCAAGCGTAAAGAAATGGATTGTAGCACGTGCTGCTCATAGCCAGACAGTGTGAAATGAAGAAACATAGTCTGTAGTAGGACCAGTCATTGGCAGGTACGTAAAAGTCATCGACGACGTTGACAATGTTAAGGGGTAGCCAGGAGAAGCCAAAAATGAAGACCATCGCAATGAGCATCCGGTTGGTGCGTCTCTTCCTCTCGCGATCAGCTTCTTCCCTCCGACTAGTTTTTCTTCCAGGTTTTAAACGCGCACGGTTGTTTAGTTTAATGGATACGCAAACGTAACAGAAAGCGATGACGAAAAATGGCACGATGAATTGTAAAATACTGGTCATCGAACTAAATACCATACGGAAGTGATCGTTTGGCCAATTCTCCTCGCAGAACGTGTTGGAATCCTCCAGCTGCATGTACAACCCGTAAGGAAGCGTTACCAGCAACGCCACTATCCATATACCGACTATTATTAATTGGCAAACTTCGATCTTCATCCGCGGATGAAACGGATATATTATAACGAGAAAACGATCAACCGCTATTCCCGTTAACGTCAATGTGCTTATATAAATACTAACCCCTTGCGCATATGGCACTAAATGACAGAGTGTATTACCGAACACCCAACCACCGAGAAATGTATACAACGGCGTAAACGGCACCGCAAGCAAGCACAGCAATATGTCGCTTAACGCCAAATTCGTTATGAATAAATTCGTTACCGTTTGCATCTGACGATTACGGGCTACTACGTAACACACCAACATGTTACCGAACACACCAAGCACAAATATGTTACCATAAAAGATGCAAAACATCATCTGCACCACAAAGTTCGACGTGAAGTCATTCGAGCCATTGCTCATCAAACTCCCGTTATTCGTTGCGTTTAAATATCCCAGGTCCGCCATTTTATTTCGATTTAAATTTCTTTACGCCGTCCAGTCAAAATGGCCGATTTATCAATTTTTTTCATGTTTTTGTCTTCCCATTTTTAAGACCCAATTCTGGACATTAAATCAGCCGTTATTAATGTCCGTAATGTGTACTTGTCCCGAGTCACTACCCCGAACGTCTTTTCATTTTGTATCCTTTAGGTTTATCGTTTTTTAGCCAGACACGAAAATTAAAATAATTTGTAATTTCACGTCATATCGCCTTAAGCAACAATATTAGATAATCAAGTAGAAAATTAACATAATTTTTGAACTAGCTAATTAACACACGTTACCCATCGCCTGGTACAAAGTTTCGTAAAGGTTCATAATGTATACTAGTTACGCAACAGTTTAGCTTGTTTTTCGCTATGCCCCGAAGCCCGAGAGTTTAACGTTTAGCACACGATTCCAAAGCCACCTGTTGCAAAAGTTCACGATGCAACGAGAATCATGGGCGGAGGGGGGACGAACTTTGCGACGGCGCTGATTTTATATCGTGCTAGGCAGTAAACTTCTAACATTCAAAGTTAACTTCTCAGAGTTGATAAGTCGTTTCGCCTCCCGTTTCATTCGTGACTACGGCCAATTCTCAATCCAAAATTCGTTCGGTTCGAAACATTCGTTTTGTCGAATTCAATTTTGGGCTGGACATATTTTTAAACTCAAAATTCTCCGTCCGACATACAGTTATTTCATCGATTAACAACTCTCCAAAAAGCACTCATTAGTTCTAGTGCATTCGAGTTCTGCACCGCGTAGGCCGGACGTCAAACTTGAACTTTTTCAAATTTGCTGCCTTTTCATCGATGCGTTGCTAACTTCACATCGTCGTATCTTATACCACAAAGGTCCAAGAACTAAAACAATTTTTCTTCGTCATTCAGCGTTCGCAATGGGTTCAGTCATTATTGCAGATTGTTTTCCGTTGATGAATTGTTTATTATGGATTAAAAATAATGCAAAGAATCAAAATGACTGATTCCTGCGATGCGATTAAAAAATTATCGGCACGTCACTGTGGTCAGCCATATTAAAAAATCCGCGAATCCCTTTGTTTCATTGTGAATTATTTAGAGGTTATTCACGAATGAAAAGCAATCACATAACGCATCTGAACCACATTCTCATATAAAGTAGTACGAAAATAAAAAGCCCGAGTGGCTCGTAAGAAGCGCGTCAACCAGAGCCCGATGATTTCGCTCCGGCGACTGAGTTACTGAGTAGCAAATTTCGAAGTAGAGAAAAAAAATGACCGGTACGTTACTCGAAGAAAACGAGCAAGCGCAAGCGCGAAAAACCCGCCAATCGCGCGTCGCTCTTTCATGTATATATGTAGCTAACATCCCCCTGCACAGCTCACTGCCCTCTCCGAGTTCTAGTTTCAACCTTGTGTATTCTGGCCTTACTTATGGGCTATTACCAAACGCCGAGAGAGGTTCGCGTTCCTCCTGGAATCCCTGGAATGGAATTCAATAATGTAACCTGCTGGGCTTACACGGGCGGACGATGGAGGAGAAAAATGACTGTAGACCTTGGTTAATACAACTGTGCACACTGATAAGGGCCTGGAAATTCGTGATCGAAAAAAAAATGGAGATTTTCTTTTGTGATGAATTTGGAATAAAAATATGGGTTGAAAAATGGCTTTGTATTTTTAGAGCAAAATAGTTAGCGTGACTTTTCGGACACCCGGTATATAAATATTTGTCTCAAGTCTTTCTAAGCAGACATATATATTAAACGGTAATGAGGCGTATCGAGAAGGGGAGAAATCAAATATACCCCCCACTTGAGCCTTTTTTCTTCAGTCAGCCCATCAACCATAAACCGCAACCTGGTGGTAGAATTACAAACTCATTGACCCCACGAATAATGTACGATTGCCATCACAGTGAAATTAATATAACCGATAATCTACGGTTTTACGAGGGAGGTTATTAAATGCTTTGTGGTGAAAAAGTATTGTCAACGATCACTTCGAAACTTGGACATCGCCTTTCTCGCAAATGGGACCATCGATTAGAATGAAAAAGAGCTTAGCCCGATCCAAAAAATGGCAAAAATGGGATAAGCTTTATTATTATTCCGATCGGTCGTGTGAATAAATCCGATTCGGAAATTGCCAATAAAACCTCACTTTGTACGGTGTCAGAGGGACCACGTGACCTTTATATTAAATTTCCATATGAAAAATGTGATAGCCGAAAGTTATGGACGCGATTGTAGAGATTCCAAAGGCTGAGCGCGATTCCCTTATCAACTTTCAAACTTTCAAATACTTCGCATTCGAATTGAAAATGATATGCGATTGTGAGTGAAATTCCTTACCGTCACCCGGCACGATTCGCCCTGGGACTCGGCCTAAAGTCATATTCGGCATTTTACCGACTGTCGGTAACTTACCGACCGTCGATAAGTGAACTAAAACATTATCTCGAAACGCGTTTTCAAAAGTTTGAAAAATTTTCTTTCCATTATCAATAGTCTCGGAAAAAATGGAATTTGTCGGGCCGGAATTTTAATGAATGATTTTTATTATAAAATACAATAGTTTATTGATATAGCTTATGATTCTCAATATAATTGGTAATTTCCTTAAACGACTGTGTTTTTTTTTCATTATTCCCATATCTCACACAATAATTCAAATATTTAATATAATACATACATTATTATTATTATTTCAATTTCACACTAGCAGCAATTTCTCGCATTGTCCTCACCTTATAATTTACACTAATAGTTCTTTTTCTTCATATATCTCTCTCTTTCTCTCTTTTTCTCTCTCTCTCTCTAAGTTCGTACCCCACAAGTACAATATAACTTTTGTTTTTCTCTTGTTTCTTTTCAACATTCTCCGATCATCTTTCTTTCATCTACACGAACAAGCATACTCGAGAAATTACACTTATTCCTCCCACTCGAGTTTGTTGCTTAAAACGTGTTTTTTTTTCTGTTTGCTTTTCACACTCATCGATTCTCCTTTATATATGTATTTATATATATATAAGTTTTCTATATCTCGTGTCAGACGCACGTAAATTTGCCATTTTTCGTCGATATTTCGGCAAATGTCCTCGAGCGAGATTACAATCTTGATTTTTACAGTCGGCAGGAAATTGACAAGCATCGCCGGTGAGGAAAAGTTTCATGAAAATTCGTGACTCCCCCAAAATAAGGGAAATTATTTTCTCAGCTTATTTTTCCAAGTTCTCACGAATCGTCGACGATTTTCGTGAAGACTCGATTTCAAATAATCGAGAATCTGTTTTTTACGTTGATTTAATTTTACGTTCTCTTTTTTTTTTAATTTTCTATTTACAAAATAAAAATTTATCTTTTTCTCGTAAGAACAGGGCCCTTTTTTTATCTTATGATCCCATTGCCTTTCGCTATGTATATGCATTTCTCTCGACGCTGCTTTTTCCCTTAGAAAAACGTCGATTTATCAATTTGAACAATTTACAACAAAAAAATTGTTCGTTTTTATGTTCATAATTTTTTCTCCTTCAAATTCGTTCGAATTTTATTCGTGGCGTTGGTTTTTTCATGACTCTCTCGATCCACCAATCAACCACGCATGCACTTGTTTATTTTTCGCTGTTGTGAGATTCGAAATGACAGAAAAAAAGCTTGGTGATTGCAAGTGAAAAATGTGATGCAGAAAAAACAGAAACTATCGTCACTCGTGGGAATAAATTACGATCGCATTGCCCATTAATCATTATCGCACGCTAATTAAATAATAACGAGAAAATTCTGCTTCGACACGGCCGAATTAGCGTTTTCGAAACCGTCTCGATATTAATTCATTCCATTTAAATCAATAATTCGTAAAAAAAAAATTGCGTAACGTTAATAATCGAGAAAATAAGACGAAAATTTTTTCTACGCTAAAAATAAATAGTCAGTTATTGCTAATTGTTTTGTTGAATTATGCATAGACAAGGACACGTTGTTATTTTCATAAATGACTAATAATCCTAAATCGAGTTAATATTTTCATGATTTTTTTTTTTTCAAATTCTCTTAGTTTTCTAGATTTTCGTAATTTATCTTTCGAAATAAACTTCATTATGGTTATCAGAGGATGGAGTTTCTTTTCGATTTAATTCGATATTATTAAAAATATCGGTTGTTCGGTTATTGCGAGGAAAGAGAGCTCGTACGAAATTCATTACGTTCTAAGGACTTTGTTTTAATTTAAAAAAAGAAAAAAAATACAAAAAAAAAACATTCTAAATTTATTAATAAATGAGAGCTGCAGGGAAAAATCGAAATTGCAATCTTGACTCGGATCGGTAAATATACATACTGAGGCGATAAATATATATTTGTTTTTTAGTTTTTTCAACACATAAAAACGATTGTGATGTGAATATTCGAAAAATCCATTTTCCTCAGGACATTCGAAGAAATTGCAACTAATCGGAGTCTCGAATTCTCCTCGATAATGAAACTCCAAATAACACAAAAGACAATAATCACAGCCGAGATATTCCGCGAAACGGCTCAATTGCAATGGGAGCCAAAAAACAAAGTCTTTCCCAAGATTTTTGGGCACGAAAATCTCATATTTTTCAATCACATTTGAGAAATTCATTGCAACATTTTTTAACTTTGAAAAATCGATACTTTTCCCAACCTTTTTTTCAACATTTTGATTTTTCACCTTTCGTTTTATTTTATCATAAAAATTCTATTTTAAGTAGACGACCAAAAATCTTATTTCCACCAAATTATTCTTCACCTTTTTTCTTTCAATACAAACTGCGGCTCCAGCCTTTTTTTCTCAATCGGAAAAATTAAGTTGTCAAGCGTTTTTTACAGCGAAGTGACGAATAAAAAAGAAAAAAAAACCAAAAACAAAAGAAAAAATCGAAAATTCATCGATTTTCGATTTTCAACGATTGTTGATTTTCACTCAACGACCGAATTGAGATTTAGCCAAAAATTACAAACTCAAAATGAAAAATCCGTGCAAACCGTTGCGTTTTTTTTTCTTCTCTCAATCTATCAACCAATCAGTGACTAATTATTTATCGACAAACGTATTTCTACAGCCGAAACAATCCTGCGACGACCAATTATTATGAACCAACAATTTCCGTCAATCAGGGGCAAATCAACGTCAACGTTTTCTCATCATTTGTACTAACCAGTTGAAACATATACATTTGAGCCTTTGATAAATGGCCGTGACGCTTCATGCGCTGAGAATTAAAAATCCAAATAATTTTTCATTCATTTTTCCAAAAATCTCAGCCACCATTTTTTTCCTCACTCAAATATGAAATTCCCATCAAATTCGTAACGAGACTTGACCAAAAATCGCAAAACGGACCGAGGCAAAAAAACGAAACGATTGTGGAAAGAAAAAAAGAGGCAAAAATAAAAAAATTGGCCCAAAATTCCCACAAAATCCACTCCACCAACATTTCGCACGTTCCCCATGGAAAAACTGCCCGAGCCAAAGAACAGCATTTCCCATATACAAGAAAAAATTGGGAAATCTTCCCCGACCAAAAAGTTCAGCCACACAAAATGGAAAAATCGATAAAAAAAAAAACAAACAAAACAAAAAAGAGAGAAAAGTCGATTCCAACGTTTTTTTTTATCTCGAGAGCGTTTCTTTGATGAGTTTTTTCATGGTGTTGCCCATTGTGGTCGTGGGTGGTCCAGTGGTCGTGTAAGATAATTTAAACAAATAAGGCTGAATGTCAGGGAAGGAAGTATCGAAAATAAGATCGAGTTCTGCCTGATTAGGCATTTTTGGTAAATAATCATGACGGTTCATGATTTCTGTGACGTATAAAATTTTGTCGGTCAGTAAATCGCCGACTTTTTCTCGACATATTTGTCGTTCGTGTTCGGTCGCAAGTTTTATGAGTTCTAGGCGCACCGTCCAAACTTCCCAGGGTATGCATTCGGGCTGAAAAGGCCAGCGATTTTTTTTTTTCTGGAAAAATTCAAGGGAAATTTGTCCGGAGCCGGGGCTCTCGTTGGAACGGAGAGCCTCAGAAAATTCAGATATTTCTCGTTTGAGCCTGCGGTCCAGATGGTACGAAGAGCAACAGACGTACGTGAAATCGATGAAGTCGCAGTCCACGTCCTGGTAGCCGACCGTCCCGACCGAATAACTTCCTTCTTGTTTGTATTTAAATTTTCCGAGGCTCCGGTGGAACAGCACCGTGTGGAAAATACTCGCAACCGCCTCATCCACCTGACGACCCTCCATGCTCAGCTCGAACAGTTGCGTTCGTGCGTTCATTTTCCAGGCTGCCACAAAAACAAAGTTGATTTTATGTTCAAATTTTTCATTCGATGGTTTTATCGATTTTTTGCTTTTTCAATAAAACAGATTATTGCATTTTTTTGTTGATTTCGTTTGAAGATTTTTGATAATGTTCATTTTTTATTGCAATTTACGATCAGAACGTTTTTTCGATTTTTTGCTCATTTGATTCAACGGATTTATCATTTTTTTCTTATTTTTCTTACAAATTTGAAAAAAAGTGAATTTTTTATTGTTTTTTGATTTTTTGTTCGCCAAATTTTCGTATTTTTTGGATATTTTGTATTTTTCTGTAAAAAAAAGTCGATTTTTCATTGGAATTTTATGTTAGCTCGTTTTTTTTCATTTTTTCGTTCACCAGACTTTTGGTTTTCATTTTTATTTTGACTCGATGTAAAACTGCCAAAAAGTCGATTTTTTTCAATTATTTTTCGTGTTTTTTTTTCGAATTTTTCGAAGTCTTGGGAAAAAGCGAAAAGTTGATGGCGATTTATTTTTGAGATGCAGAAAAATCGAGCAAGTGTCTAGTCATCGAGGAGAGAGAAAAAATGTGACGAATTATCCTCCTCGTGATGGTGATTCGTGATTTTCGCGAAAATCGATTTACGTAATCGATGAAATGACGTTAAAGGAGTCATAACCTTGAATTATTATTGAGGTTAACAGCGAACGCATTGTAAAGAGAAAATGAAGAAGTTTTGGGGAAGGGAAAACACTGTGTGGCGAATTGTTTACCTTGATTCGGGAATTTCCGTCTTCTGTCTCACTCGGTGCTCGCGTTTTGAGCACATACGCGAAAATAATGAGCTCAGAGGTCGATTAACGGTCCAAAAGAATAAGACGATGTGAAATGTTTGATTTTTTTCAACTCGATGTGCAAACTCAAGATTTTTCTTAGCCAAAGTCCTTCGGCCAAGCTTTCTAACGTTTATTTTGATTCCCGCACACACACAAACACCCACAGCCACTCTATAGATCGTCGGACACTAAGAAGAGGCTAGAAAAATCACAGATATCGCTTTTATTTAGCACTGCGCGTTTCTTCGAGTTTCATAACCTCAAAGTTTCGCTTCGATGCTTTTTATTAATAGTTTTATTTTGGTTTGTTTAGAGAAGCTCTTTAAAGGAAGGTCGAACTAGTTTGGCTACGCGAATCGTGTCGATCGAGCGCCAAGCACGCGAGGACGAGAGTCTGACACGCATTTTTGTCGGTAAACAACAGCTGTGCGATGGCCGCCATTTTGAAGCTTCCTGCATTCGCCACCTCGAGCTAAACAAACTCTCAGCTGCGATTCGATGTGTTTTTTTTGTCGTTCCTTTTTTTTCCCAAAGCTTTTACGCGAGCTCGAAGGATTTATTGGAAATTAAGAGACCAACAGATCGAAACTAATGCTTTTCGACGACCAGACCGAGCGAAACGAGAGACAAAAAATAACACGTAATTATGAGGACGAGGGGAAACGGTCACTCGCGAATCACGTGATTCCTACATCTTGAAATCACTCAGTTAAATAAATTGTTTTTAAATATTATTATCGGAGCATTCTCTTTCCTCGATCTCGCCGCGGACACCCGATCGAGTCGCGGCATTAAGCACGACCTTTTTTTCCGATTTATTTTAACAAACAAGTCTTTGTTGCTCGATCTACGCTTCGCGTTTTGATTTCAATCTTTTGAAAATAATGGACTTACTCCTTCGAGGACTCGAAGGGTAATGGGTTCTTTCTGCTGCGCCGCCGCTTGGCGTGCTCTCGATTATTCTTCTGCGCGATGCTGCGCGCGCATCACTCCTTCTATTCGTCGCCGCGCGGAGGCGGCAAATTCGAATTAATTGCACAAAACGCTCGTCGCGCAGTCCGGAAGCTCCGTTCTTCGGTTAATTAAAAAGCAAAAACAAACGCGAGCACTCGCACGAAATAAATGTCAAAATTCACTTTTCAATCGATGAATCCGGCGCCTCCGTCAGCAAAAATCAAAATTTAATATGTACGATTTAATTACTCCGATACCGGATTTGAAAATTCAAGATAAACACAAACTTTGCATGTCGCGAAGGCCCAGTTTGATGTCATGGCTTTTACTGTCCAGTAAGAATTTTTAACCTCCGTAATCCACTTTTTTTTTAGCGGAAACTCAGAGAAACGTCATTTTGGCAAAAATAAAAATAAATATTTGCAAATTCTTTGCAATTTCCCAAAAATCGGTTTCTTTCTTCACAGTATTTGTAATAATTGTACAAATTATTTTCAATTGGCGTTAATTCGTGACGAATATTCCATAAAAATAAAACAAATATTACGATATCCTTGAGAATTTGCGAAAAATCTGTTTTTTCATCTCCACAATTTTGTTAATAATTTTTTCAATCGGTTTTTTTTCTTTTAATGAATAAATGCAAATAAATATTGAAAAATTGTTTGTAACTATTGAAAAATCGTTTATTTTCGACAGTATCGGTAATAATGTTTTTCCAAATATTTCGTCGTGTATCGGACAACCTGTTGCTAACAATGGTGTCGATAATGGGCGTGATTTTGTTCGGTCTGGACGCTCTGGGCGAGTGGGAAGACTTGGTATTGGATAAAATCGAGAAAAAAGCAACAATTTCCCGTTCGACTTGGAGCGACAAGTGGATTTTCCAAAAAACACAACAAACGAGTATGAAATTGAACGAGATTTGTCACGTGGGTGCATCGATGGGTCTGGGCTTGTTTATCTTGCGTCGGAACGGCCAGATGTTCCGTCTCGATAGCCGAGGTCTGGATCGCCAAAAAATTCAAAATTATCGTCAACAAATTCACGCTTTTCTCGAGTCGAGAAAATCCCCAAAATCTGACAAACCCGGCGACAATCTTTCGGACGAAAAAATCGTTAATTCCGACATTGAGGAGGAAAACCGTTTTTCAAAATCAGCGAATCTCTCGGTGAGAGATTCGCCAGGAAAATCGACGAGGGAGCGATTTCTCGATCGACGTCCGAGTTTTTCGGGCTGCGAATATTGCAAAGAGAATTCTCTCCAAAAAGGACGAACCACGAGTGAGTTTCATCATCAAACTTTATTTATTTCCTTATCAAATAATTGCAGAATCTTTTTTTGTCTAAAAAAAAAAAAAAAATTGCNAAAAAAAAAAAATTGCATTAAAATGAAAAAAAAAAGAAAAAAAAATTTGAAACTCCGAAACGGTTCGAAAAATCGGTAAAAAATAGAAGCTTCGATTCCTGGCAATCGGAAACGTGAGAATCGCTCGTCAACATATTTATTTCGACGAAAATCGTCGCGACAAAGTTTGCGGCTGTAATTTTAACTGAAAATGACGAAAAAACTGCGTCAACTTGGCTTTTCGACGCTTCTATTCGGAGCTAAAAACCCTCGTTTCCTTAAATCACATGGGATTGCTATAGAAAAGCTGAGAGACTTGAGCACACGCTTTCTTTATGTCTGGATACTCGTACTCGAATCCCGACTCCAAAACTCTTTTAGGCAAGACTTTTTGGCCTTCGGTCATAATCTGGAAAAAAAAAAAATCAGTAATTTATCGAAAAATATTGAAAAATAAAAAGAAAACGAGAATTTTTCTAAAATCGTTCAATTTCCTCTCATTTTCTCCTTTCTTTCCATCGGGTCTCTTTTCGAACGAATCAATTAACGAAAAACGATGAAAAATTTGAAAAAAAAAATTTTAATCGTTAATTTTGAAAATCGTGTCGATTTTCAAAAACTCACTTTCGCTCTCTCTTCGTTGAAAATAACGTTCAGGACAAACTTCGGTAATGGAAGCACCGCCGGTCTCCACATCGCACTGCCAAATGCTTTTGCGAATTCCTTGTTTCGTACCAGCTGCAAAAATCAATTGTAATTATGAAAAAAATCGACTTTTTTTATCCCGATCGGAATTTTTATCATTCGAAATGAAAATCCGAGCAAAATTATCACCTGAGGCGCCACACCGTTGAGCACCGGATGCACATTGTTTTCTAGAGCGTAAATAAACATGTAGACCAAATCTTCAATATGTATCCACGGCATATATTGTTCCCCAGAACCCAGAGGTCCTCCAAGCCCGAAGAAAAAAGGCCAAAAGGTCTGAGCAATCATTCCTCCGGTTCTTCCCAACACGACGCCCGATCTTATCGTGATTTGCTGCGTTTTACTGTCGTCCGGAAGCTTAGCAGCGTCTTCCCACGCGTGGCAAAGTTCTGCAAACGAAAAAACAAGTTAATTTGATTTTTTATGAATTTTTAGATTTTTTTTGTCAATATTTTGAGTAATTCTTCAAAAAATCGTGGGAATTGTCCGACAACATTTTTTCCTCCAATTCGTCAATTTTTTCAGAACTAGACTGCAAGTTTTTTGAATTTTATTTCGTTATGTTTAGAGTTTTGATGATTTTTGAAAATATTTTGAATTCGAAACATTTTTGAGATTTGTCCAATTTCTTTTTCCTTCAAAGTCGGAGTAAACTTGAAAAATCGTGGAAATTTTACGACAACATTTTTTATTCGAATTCTTCAATTTTTTCAGACCTATCCTGCAAGTTTTTAAAATTTTATTTCGTTATTTTGAAAGTTTTTATGATTTTTGAAAATATTTCGAATTCGAAACAGCCCGATTTTATTTTTATGCATTTTTCAGATTTTTCTCGTTTTTTTTCTTCTGGCAAAGTGGGAGAAATTTTTTTTCTTTAATATCCTGCTAGATTTTCATTTTTTTTTGTCATTCTTGGGGCTCAAATGATTTTTGACAATATTTACCGGACAAGAAGTCGTACGGTTGGCATTTGTCATCCTCCGTGTATTCTTTGCCATTGGGAGGATAATAAGCGACCCCGGAGATGGAGACGAATTTTTTGGCGTCGGTAAAAGAAACTGCGCGCTTGAGCGCTTTGGTAGTTTCGACGCGGCTGTTCCAGACGTTTTGGCGGAAGCCGCTGGTCCATCTTCTTGTAGGATCCAAAATATTTTGTCCCGCGACGTTTATGACGGCGCTCGTGTCCTTGGGCAAGCCGTGCGTCGCCAACTGCGTCTAAAACGTTGTGCGCAGTGAACAATCTTGTTCACCGTTCGAATAGTTAGAGCTTCAAACTTTGTAAACGTTTTTTTCCGCAGGATTCGTCTCTAAACCTGAATCCGCCATTTTGTTTATTTATTCGTAAGAAAAATGAATTTTTTCGTCGTGTTTCGCTGTGGACGCGAATTTGGCGCATGAGCCAGGTTTACGGACGCAATTTGGAGGTTATTTGGTCCACAAATTACAATCGAAAAGACATTAATTACCCAAGTGAGGCGGGAGGGACCGGGCATTCGCGAAATGATCGTTACGCCCGCGCCTTCTTGTCTAAGCGCGCTAGCGATGCACGAACCTATGAAGCCGGTCCCACCGCCTAAAAAAATGTTACATAACCTTTTGTTACCGTGTTTTGCTAATCGAAAATGAAAAGGAACGATAAGGTTTTGCTAAAATGCACTTTCGCTCACCTATGACAACGTGGTTAAGCACCATTTTCTCTTATTTCGTAAAAAAACACGATGGATCACCGATATTTCGGAGATTTAATATTTTTTCATGTATTTCGCGATATTCTGCTTGACTTTCCGCGAGAACCGCGAGATCGAAACTGAATGAGCAGAATACGTGATTTTCGGGAATTTACCGAGCGGGGGTTAAGTTACTGTGGTCACTTGACCGGAAAACAACGTCGAAACATTGCATCATCGTTCATTGATCGCATTGTTGCATTCTTATTGGACAATTGTTAATTAGTTTCTGGAATAGTTTGTTTTTCTTGGAATTTCGTTACGACAATTTGCATAAATGTTCAATTTTTATTTTATTACCGAACAAAATTCCGATTTTGCCAACAACGAAGCGTTGAGCGAAAGCTTCACATTTCTGCCACCGCGCGTACAGCGGCGTTGGAATCGTTGACGAATATTGTAAACAGTAAAAATGGCCGCTCCGCTAGAAAACTTGGAAACTCAGCTCGAATTATTTATTGAAAATGTTAGACAAATTCGTATTATTGTTAGTGATTTTCAACCTCAGGGACAGAACGTTCTCAACCAGAAAATGTGAGTAATAAATCTTTCATTATTCCGCAACGGACGTACGCTCCTTGGCCCTTGTTTTTATCCGCGTCACCTGCTGTTTATTTTCCATCGTCCTACACTTTCCCGATTCCCGGGACTCGAAATTTCATACCTTTCGATTAAAATGATTGATTTTTTGGATCGTAACGTTGCAAAATTCGGCGTCAATGAATAACGAGAGCCATTGAATAATCAATATGGTGGAAAATACGGGAAAGCGGAATTCTTGTAACTCGATCGTCATTTTGAGGTTAGAATTTATATTTTCGTGAAGCGAATGATTTGGCGGGCAAAAAAGTCATATTCAAATAGCATTCTCACGCAAATTAGACATGCGAACGTTTCGGTGCGTGCTAACTCGACGCCTGCAGTCATCGACGACCATTTAAATCGAAAATCTGCGTCCCAGCATTGTTTCAACGTCACGGAATGAGATTTCGAATTCCCCCATTATTTTAGTCCCTTAATACGAGCTACGGGATAATTTATGGCTGCAAGGAAATCACAGGTGCGCGAGCTGGCAGGAATCCTTGCTTTTTGCTTCACACTGTGCCCTACGTAGCGAGGATACAGCGAGCTGCTTGTCCGAACGTAAACATTGACGAGATAAGCATGCGCCACGTTGATTCACGCGCTAGTCAAAATTCGGGGCTTTCTTCATGACTTTCTGTAAACACTTGAGATTTTATCTTGTTGTTGATAATCTGCTTCACGAAGTCACGTATATTCACCGTTCCCAAATATTCATTTAACCCTCCGCGGATCGATTTTTTATGGCGTCTCCCGGATCATAAGAGTCCTTTTCGTCCTGCCACTCGTATCTCACGTATTCGGAGAGAAAAAAATCTGAAAAAATTCTAAAATACTCTCCATTGATTTTACTTTGAGGTTTCATGGTTTTTATAGTCGGATTTATGATTTTTTTATGGCGTCCAGGATCGTATGAGTCCTTTTCGTCCTGCCACTCGTATTTCACGTATTCGAAGAGAAAAAAATCTGAAAAAATTCTAAAATACTCTCCATTGATTTTACTTTGAGGTTTCATGGTTTTTATAGTCGGATTTATGATTTTTTTATGGCGCCCAGGATCGTATGAGTCCTTTTCGTCCTGCCACTCGTATTTCACGTATTTGGAGAGAAAAAAATCTGAAAAAATTCCGAAACATTCTCCATTGATTCTATTTCAAGCTCTCATAATTTTTATAGTCGTTGCAGTTGTTAATTAAAATAAAAACTGTTTACAAAACATAATTTTCGAAAAAATTGTCGTTTGCGTCAATAAAGGTCTCAATGATCGGCGATTGATAGGAAAAATGAATCACAATATCAAAAGTTTTCGTGTACTCATGAGACAAATCATCGAAGGATGAAATTATATGAACAATCATTTTTCTTTGTTTTTTTAGCCAAGGTCTCGTGAATGGGTTGCAGGAGATCGATAAACTGAAAGGACAGGTCCAGGACGTTCACGTACCCTTGGAAGTCTTCGAGTAAGAAAATATTCGCGAATATTTCTATTTTTATTGATAAATCGATGAATTTTTTAATGCCATCGAGTTGAAAATTGAACCCAAAGGAAAAGGGCCGAAAAAACAACTCGTCTTGTTCCTTCAAACGCTTTTCTTCTTAATACTTGGCGTCGGAAGATGCTGCCGCGTCTTTAAACATTTAATCGTACAAGTATTTAGGAATTCGGGGAGATTCGTGGCAACCGGTTTTTTGCCAAATCGAATTCACTAACGGGTTCTTTTTCTCTCTTGTGTGTCCATTCAAACCTTTTTTTTCGTTTTGTCCCACATTCTTCGAAATTTTTCAATCCGAAGTGATTTTTTTTTCTCTGACATTCGTTGAATCTTCGAAAATCGATTGGACGCAATTTTTTTATTTATTTTTCCAAATTTGATTCCATTTTCAATATTCTTCTTTTTTGTTTTGTTGAAATTTGATTTTTTAAACAATTTTTCTTGATTTTTCGCTTCGGAATTCGTGGCGTCGTCGTTTTCAAATTTTTATTCGTTTTTGGTCTACGTTCTTCAGAATTTTCCGATCCGAGGTGATTTTTTTTCTCTGACATTCGTTGAATCTTCGAAAATCGATTGGACTCAATTTTTTATTTTGTTTTTTCAAATTTGATTCCATTTTCAATTTTCTTCTATTTTGTTTTATTGGAATTTGATTTTTTTAACGATTTTTCTTAATTTTTCGCTTCGGAATTCGTGGAGTCGTCGTTTTCGGTCGAAAAAAATGGTTTGTTTTTTTCTTTCGTTTTCAGCTACATCGACCAGGGTAGGAATCCGCAGCTCTACACGAAAGACTGCATCGAGAAGGCATTGACCAAGAACGAACAGGTCAAGGGCAAGATCGACGCTTATAGAAAATTCAAGGCCAACATGCTCGTGGAATTGAATCGCGTATTTCCGAACGAACTGACGAAATATCGAGCGATACGAGGGGATGAATAAAATTTTGGCTTTCTATATTCTTGTCAAGTATTTATCAATCTTTCGTTATTTAAAAATCATGAAAAATCGATCGTTCCTCGTTGTTCGAAAAAAAAGCTCAGATTTCGAAAGCAGAGAGGCAAATTGACAAATATCAATCACCTCGGAACGAGGCAGCTCCTCCTTGTTCCTCAAAATTTGTTCGTCAATATTTCATCGACTGCTAATTAAAATCAAATATTAACTCGTTCAGTAATCCGTCAAAGATGCTCGAATTAATGGATCGTGTCAATTGCATAATCGTCGATGTGTACACCCAAGATTTGCATTGCATCGTGACAACAGCTTCGCCTGCAAAATTTCAATCATTTGTGAAAGAAAAATGTCGAAATCGTTGAAAAAACGAAAAAAAAATCATTTTTGGGTTCAAAGATTTTTGGCCAATTGTTTTGATCGAAAAAATCGATTTTACTTCATGAAAAAAATGCAAATTTCCATTATTTATTCGAATGTGTCATCGGTGCAATAAAAAAAAATCATAATTGTTTATATTTCTCGTACATCAATAAATGTCCCAGGAGAACCACGAAGAGTCGAAAAATCAGGTAAGTGTTGGAATAATTGCATGATTGAAAAATCGTAAAGTCCCGGGACGTTGAAATTGTTATTGAGACTGTACGCGATCAGTTGAGAAAAGCGCTGAAGAAAAAACTTCGCATCGTTTTTCGGAAAGTGACCAAACTGCATAATTCAATTTTTTTTTTTTTTACAATTCTTTAAAAATTTCGTCAATTTGGTTCCTTGTGAATAAACCCCATGAAGTTTATGGGAAATATCAGCCTCCACCATGGGATATCACTTATAAATTATTATCATGGAATCGACAGCTTTGTGGAGAAAAAAAAATCTCCCATCGTTTTCCGGAAAAGTTCGGTTTTTCAATTAATTAATTGATGATTTTTATTTTTTATTTACAATTCTTTAAAAATCTCGTCAATTCGGTTCCTTGTGACTAAACCCCATGAAGTTTATGGGAAATATCAGCCTCCCCCATGGAACGTCACTTATAAATTATTATCATGGAATCGACAGCTTTGTGGGGGAAAAAAAAAATCTTCCATCGTTTTTCGGAAAAGTTGGGTTTTTCAATTAATTAATTGATGAATTTTTTTATTATTTTTTTTTTACAATTCTCTAAAAATCTCGTCAATTCGGTTCCTTGTGAATAAACCCCATGAAGTTTATGGGAAATATCAGTCTCCCCCATGGAATACCACTTATAAATTATTATCATGGAATCGACAACTTTATGGGGGAGAAAAAAATCTTTTTTTATTTACAATTCTTTAAAAATCTCGTCAATTCGGTTCCTTGTGAATAAACCCCATGAAATCTATGGGAAATATCAGCCTCCCCCATGGAATATCACTTATAAATTATTATCATGGAATCGACAGCTTTATAGGGGAAAAAAAAATCTTCCATCGTTTTTCGGAAAAGATGGAAGATCAATTATTATTATTATTTATTTAAATTTCAATTCTTAAAAAATCTCGTCAATTCGGTGACTTGTGAATAAGCCTGTAGATCGATTGACAAAGATGCGATAAGGAGGATTAAATATCGGATTGACCAAATGATTACTCATGACACACAACAGTTGTCGCGTTGTGTGAAACGACGATATTTCGTTTCCCAATGCTCGAGCTTTGCAAACACAATTTGTCGCGTTTTAATTCAGGAGGTTGAACACGTTCCACCGCGCCCCCACCACGCTCCCCTCTCTTCTTCTCCACGCTCAACACTCTGTGTCCGGAAAGGCATAAAATGATTTTGTGCACGACGAACCGGACTCAGTCTGTCCGTTGCCTTGGCGATCAGCGTCATGTTTGCCATTTTAATAACAATACTTGCCCTCCAGGGCTCCGTGATCAACGCCGAAGAAATTGAGTAAGTTTACGTGTGTGTGTGTGTGTGTGCGCACGCGCCTGGGAGTGTGTTTCCTTCGATTATCGACAAAGAACGATCCCAGAATCTTTTTTCCTACAAAAATACAAAAATTTTGTTTCCGATCCTTTTTAGTGGCTAATTAAAAAAAAAAAGAGTTTTTTTTGGATTTTTTATCGTCAATTTTGATGAAAATCGATTCTGCTCCTTCAAGCACGATTAATTGCATTTTTCACGAAGCGTAAACGAGGAAAAATAAATTTTCCATCAAAATTCTAATCAAAGTCGTAATCGATCGTGTTTGCAAACGTGAAATCGATTGAGGAAAGTTGATTGTCGTTAATTTAGAAAAACAAAAGTTTACTAGCTGGTAATTTTTCTCCTACAAATCGAAAGTGGAACTTTTCCGTCGCCGTCAATGTGGTCGAATGTTGTAGAACGCAGCTATATGATTAAATGTCCGAGAGTCATGCAGGTATGCGAGAGCCTGTAGAGAATATTATTAGAATCAAGTGGAACACGAGTTGAAAAAAAAAACAAAAAAATAGTTGGAGTGCACGTGTTAATTCCGCGACCTTTCTTCCACTTTCACTTCCTCACGAACAGATTTACTTGAGGATGTTGAGTACCTATGAAACTTGTTAATGTCAATTGTTCAATAAATAGATTCTCAATCGTCGTGAACGACGAAAAAAAAAAAAGTTTACATAAATTTTCATAATTTTTTTAATCATTATCCAATTTTTATCATTTTTATTTAATCAATCAATTTTTTTAAATCAATTTTCATAATAAAGAGTCGGTTGGAAAAATTCCAGTGACTGCAAAATATTAAAATGAGATTTAGAAAAAATTAGAAAAAGATTATAAGGAAGTGTTTTTTGCAGCACTTCGCCATGGCATTACAAATGCGTTGGGGGTTTGTGCAAGAAAGAGCTGACAACTCCGGACGCGAAGTCGTCGTTGTCTTTGGGAGTTTGTCAACTATTTTGCGGGGAGGCTGGTGCCTTGTGGCCAAAACCGACAGGCCATTTGTCTTTGGGCAACTATGTGGCTCACGTGAATCCTTCGGATATCAGCTTGCGAGGTGTAATAACAAGAACGAGCGTTGGATCACTTTTGCAACGAAACGTTGATCGTTTGAAGAAAAGCTTGAATAAAATGGGCAATAAAAAATTGCGTCCCGGTGGCATGAGTCTCGAGATTTATTTCAGCGGTATCAAGAATCTTAATGATGCCCAGATTACCTTGCATACCAAGGAAGATTACTCATTGAAAATCCATCAGCAGGACGGAAACGTGGTAAAGAAATAATACACTCACCTTCACTCATTCATTAATTAATATTTAATTAATTAAATATAAACTAATTAAATTAATTAATTAATATCAATTAATTAATCAATTAATTAATCAATTAATTAATCAATTAATTAATCAATTAATTAATCAATTAATTAATCAATTAATTAAACGATTAATTAATCAATTAATTAATCAATTAATTAATTAATTAATCAATTGATTAATTAATTAATATTAATTAATTAATTATTATTAATTTATTAATTAAAATAATAATCAATTAATTTATTAATTGATTAATTATTATAATTAATTTATCAATTAAAATAATAATCAATTTATTAATTAATTAATATTAATTAATTAATTAATCAATGAATTAATAAATATTAATCAATAATAAATAAATGAATTAATAATTAATAAGTTATAAGTAATAAATTAATATTAATTAACTCATTAACTCATGGACTCATGTAATTTGTGCAATTCTGCACGTACTCGTGTGGGCAATACCGTTGTTACATGAAAAGGAAATAATATCAAAAGCACCTCTGAAGATTTGAGCAACACATAATAATTTTCCATTCATATTGTTAAAAAAATTGCTCACAGAGACGATTGGGTACCAGGGAACTATGATGCTATAGTGATTTTTGAAATAATATTCCCTCCCTGCATAACTCCATTGAATAAATGACAGAATACGATGAAAAAAAAATGAATGCGTTTTATTGGACAGATAAATGCAACGATCGTTGCATCAACGTACTTCGGAGCTCGCCACGGTCTCGAGACACTCAGCCAACTGATAGTCTACAATGATCTTCAAAGAGAAGTTCAAGTGGTCCGTGACGCTTACGTTGTTGACGCTCCTGTTTATCCGTATCGTGGAATCCTCCTCGACACGGCCCGTAATTTCATTGATAAAGCTTCGATACTACGCACCATAGAAGCCATGGGAATGTCTAAAATGAATACCTTCCATTGGCACATCACCGATTCCCATAGCTTCCCATACGTCAGTAGAACTTGGCCG
This sequence comes from Hyposoter didymator, assembly GCA_037952995.1. Lineage (NCBI taxonomy): Eukaryota > Metazoa > Arthropoda > Insecta > Hymenoptera > Ichneumonidae > Hyposoter > Hyposoter didymator. The sequence goes on from JBAJMU010000011.1 coordinate 4,136,630, forward strand.
AAATTGTCACAGTACGGATCTTACACACCGGACAAAGTTTACACGGAAGAGGATGTCAAAGAAATTATTGACTTTGGTCTGCTGCACGGAGTTCGTGTGCTCCCAGAATTTGATGCACCAGCCCACGTGGGCGAAGGTTGGCAATGGGTTGGCGACAACGCAACTGTTTGCTTCAATGCTGAGCCCTGGCAAAGCTATTGCGTCGAACCACCATGCGGTCAATTGAACCCAACCAGTGAAAAAGTTTACGAAGTCCTCGAAGGTATTTACAGAGACATGGTGCATGATTTCAAGCCTGACATCTTCCACATGGGTGGTGACGAAGTCAACATCCCATGCTGGAGATCGTCGCAAGTCATCACCGATTGGATGGTCAAACGAGGCTGGAACCTCACCGACGCTAGCTTCCACGATCTTTGGAACTTGTTCCAAGACCGTGCCTACGAAAAACTCAAAATTGCCAACGGTGGCAAAGACCTACCAGTCGTTTTGTGGACCAGTGGTCTCACTGACGCTGAAGCTATTCATCATCTCGATCCTGCTAAATATATCATTCAAATTTGGACCACCGGCACCGATGCTACCATCGGAAGACTCGTCAAGAATAACTTTAGGATGATATTCTCCAATTATGACGCTTTGTACTTCGATTGCGGGTAAGAGAGCCCAGCACCAGATCTGCAATTTTTCATTTGGATATATCGCGTTATTCTGAAGCGAAAAGTCCTCAGCGATTTTTGTCTCTGATCAGCCGTTCGTGAGATATTTATTGAAAAGTGATGGCCAATCGGCAGCAGTGGGCGGGTATTTCCCCCACTCTGTTGTTCGACTCACGATGCTCCGGATTGGTGCGCCTTCGATAGGAAATATCTTGTCAACGGTGCAACGGAGAGAAAAAATTTCAAAGACTTTTCTTTTCAAAATTTCATCATCCGCTTACAACGATTGTCTCTATCGACAAATATGACTAAACGAGGAATATCTGTGAACAGATTTGGCGCCTGGGTTGGTGAAGGAAATAACTGGTGTTCTCCATACAAAGGCTGGCAGACGGTTTACGACAATTCTCCCCTGGCCATCATTAAAAAGCAGGGATTCAGCGAGGCCAAAAAACATTTGATACTCGGTAAGGCATTTTCGCAAATATTGACTCGATCGTATTTCGAATCAGTGGCTTTTGGGAGTCATGAGTATGTTGAGTCAGTGACTTATTGACTTGATGAGTTTCTCGGAGAATTGATTCACACGAGTCGACGTTCTATTGAGTGATTGAGTTCCGTAAGCCCTGAGTCAATGACTCACTGACTCATAGAAGTAACTCAAGTAAGTGAGTCGTTGAGTTAACCATTTATCGCGCAGGTGGCGAGGCAACTCTCTGGTCCGAGCAAGTCGACAGTACTTCGGTGGACTCGAGGTTATGGCCGCGATCAGCTGCCCTAGCTGAAAGGCTTTGGGCCGAACCAAGGTCCTCATGGATCCACGCTGAACAAAGAATGCTTCGTCATCGCGAAAGATTGGTCCAGCGAGGAATCTTGGCTGACAGTCTTGAGCCTGAATGGTGTCTGCAGAATCAAGGTTCATGCTATTTGAAGTAGCAGTTCGTTAACTCATCATTTTCGCCTCAGGGAACTTTCCAACTCATTGAAATTATTACCATACTCACATTCATACGTACGTTTAGTAACTTTTGCCTTTCGATGTGAGTGCATGAGTTATTCTCGTATTACGTCCTAGCCCTCACGTTCAGCTTCTAGAATTGTTCCCTATCACGAATCATAAATCGCATACCATCAGCAGGTTAAGTTTTAAAACCTGCACCATCGATTCTCGATACGTAAGTTCATTTAGCAATAAGTCACTCAACCTTAGCATCTCCTGAGAGTTTCCGAATTGATCATTTTCGCCGGTGATAAATCATTCAGGCTGCAAATTTCAATCTCGAAATAACTAAGTCTTCGCCGATAAAATACTCCAAGTCCGATCGAATAAAAAAGTTCAATTATAACATTGTAAAACAAGTGTAACAATCAGACCTTTATGAATCAACTATGTAACTCAAAATAGTTGAGTTACAAGTGAATAAATATTGTATATTTCTGTGTGTTGCCAAAAATCTTTGAAAAATTATTCCAGAATGCAAAAATCTTGGTTTTCCCAAATCTACAACCACGAAATCCCAAAAATCATAAAATTCCTCAATACTAACAATTTGTTCCGTGCCAACACGAATTTCATTGTGACTTGAGTTACAAGTGGAACTTGAGTCAAACTCAACGCATAAGTTTCGACTCAGGTCGGAAACGGACGGAGGGGAAAAGCCTCAGGATCGAAGACACTTTATTAAGGAGTAAGTTTGTAGGGAATAAAAATAATTTATGTCTTCACAACTATAGTTATTACAGGGTTGAAACGTTGGTCCCTGCTTTTCCCTTTTTCATGAGATCATGTCCTATTTTCCTTGATCCTGGATCCGAGGATTTGCCGAGCTTCCGGTTGGCCATGAGAAAAGATTCGACACCGTGACGCGACCTCTGCGCTCGCCAGGCTCTGCGAACTTCCGCTCGTACTTCCCCATTCAACAAGCAATATAGAAAAGCGACAAAACAGCCCTGAAAGGAAAAAAAACCAATTTTTTCAATTTTCTGTACAGCGAATCAATTTTTGCATTAAAATTTGTTGAAATTTATTCTCCGAAGATGACTACGCTCACCTGAAACGAAGCGAAGAGCTGATCACAGAAGAGCCAGATAAGTTCGACGAGATGATCGTTGTGATAAGACAAACCGAGAAACAGTGTGTAATGGGCGCCGAAAAGGGGCACGAGAACGAGGGTGGATTTGGCCCAACGTCTGCAACGGGAATTCGTTAAAATTAGTAGCTTACTTAATAGTTGGTTGAAATTTAATTTAATATTTTTCTTACCCGTACTGCATTTTTTTACGTTGGAGGTGGACCGAGGTCTTCATTTTTATGAGAAGAACTCGCACAATGTTGATAAACAAAACAAAATTGAACTGAAATCGCAAGATCCCATAATTGTTAAAAACGTTCATAGTTTTTTTTTTTAGTTTTCGTGAAAATTCAAAATTTGACGTAAAAATCATTGACGAAAAATGGTTAAGTCGTTAGAACGGAATCAGGTGAATAACTCACCAGGATGGAGATCATAATTGGTATTCGAATAATAAGAAAAAGAGACGGATTGTTGTGAGTCGTCCAGCAAAGTGTATCCTCCATAATTACTCGGATGAAAATCCAGACGATAACGACCAACGCTGGCAATGCTATTGGAAATAAAGTTTTGCCAGTAAAAGATGCTGATACGACATTAAGAGTTTTTCAAAAAAAACCTGTAGAGAAAAAATTTGAAAAAAAATAATAATAAAAACGGTATACAAAAGTTTTACCCCATCCGAGCAAGACGTATATGGTAATTGAGGAGGTGTCAGCACAGAGAGCCAAAAATACGAGATTGTGAAGGTACAGCCCTTCTACGAGGATCCAAGCATAGTTGGCAACTATGAAATATTGCCATAGGCTCGTGATGGCTTTGCAGACCCAGATCTGTTGGGAAATCGNGACCAGCGCTGGCAATGCTATTGGAAATAAAGTTTTGCCAGTAAAAGATGGTGATACGACATTAAGAGTTTTAAAAAAAAAACCTTTAGAGAAAAAATTTGAAAAAAAAAAAAATTAAAACAGTATACAAAAGTTTTACCCCATCCGAGCAAGACGTATATGGTAATTGAGGAGGTGTCAGCACAGAGAGCCAAAAAAACGAGATTGTGAAGGTACAGCCCTTCTACGAGGATCCAAGCATAGTTGGCAACTATGAAATATTGCCATAGGCTCGTGATGGCTTTGCAGACCCAGATCTGTTGGGAAATCGATTCCAAATGGACGTGAAATTGTCGAGAGAAGCACGAAATAAAAAACGGTGCAATTAACAGAATGAAAAAAAATCATTAATCGACTACTCAGCTAATTAGTGACGAAAGGACCATAAATACGTTGACTAGTAAGAGAAAAATCATGGTAAGCTCTTTACGTTGTGTTCTTTGATGAATGTGCTTCTGCCATCGACCGTGACAACGTCCCAAGCGAGTCCGATGCCATCGACGAAGAGCCAGTCTTTCAGAAGAGCCATGAAAGCCCTCATGATGAAGGAAGCGAATAAATGCATGTGTAATCGATTTCTCGGATTCCTCAATTTCCTAGAATCACAGAAAAACAAATAAAAATAAAAAAAAATAAAAAAAAAACATGGAAAGTACTGATCGGTAGGAGAAACGAATAAAAATGAGTTTTTGACTCAAATCCGTCACTAACTTTACCTGAGTAATGAGAAAACGACCATAGCGATTACGAGTGCGGTGAAGGAGGTTGCATAACCGATCTGCGAAATGGTTTTCACGATCGGCAGCCATTTCTGATGTTGAAAAAATAAAAAAATGTTGCAATTAGTGACGAAAGTGACTATGATCGAAAGAGGCCTAACGAGTACCACAAATTCCTCACAGTCAGGAGTGTCGAGTTGCTAGTTTCCTCGTACTCCAAGTGCGAGATTTTGAGATCGGTAACTGCAGTGACGTAGTGTCCGGCAGGAGGAGTACAAAGAGTGTAATTGCTCCACGTCACTTCTTCTTCGTTTCGATACCATTCGCCGTTAGCCAAACAGATTTTACTTGCGGAAGCAGTCGAGGGACTTCTGTAGCCTAGAATATATTGTGGAGGGCAAGGAATCATTGCTATTCCAGGTGCTGATTGTCGAGGCCAACATAAGATGCCATCGAAAGATGGCGGGCATCGAAGATCGGTCAAATTTCCTCGGATGTCTAATAAAACAGACAAAAACGAACAAATTCCAAAAATAATCCTATTGGCAAAGATTAGCAAAAAATTTAGTGACAAAATTAATTGAAGATCGAAAACAAGTTTGTTGGAAACTTTGCCAAGGAGATTATGCACGATCGTGCTTCTTGCATCGTATTCCGGGATTAGTGACAGTCGAGGATATTAGTTTTCAACGCTCGAGGCACGGATTCGACATTCAATTAGCGTTTCGCGAGTCAGTCAATCGCCAAAGTAGTCAGTGATAAATTCGAATCGTGTAATTTGCGATCTTAGTCGCAGAGCTCGGACTTAGTGACGCGTTTAGTGACGATCGTCTTTCAAATTTTATTAGTTTATCGATTAGCTTCGCATCTGCCACACTAGCGATATAATTTTTCAACGCCAACTTGATTATTATGTTCGTTCAATTGTTAGTGACAAATGGATCATTATTTACTCACGTTCGATGAATAAATGATCGCAGCGTTTCTTCTGACTCTGCAGAAATAGTTCCACTTCCGATACTTCCATGCTGGAAAATGCACCGACCAATTTTCACACTAACTCGAAAAGAGGTTTTTTGTTGTTGTACTTGTGCAAAATGTTTAGTTTGACATTGAAAAGGCAGGGAGGTGTTAAAATAGTGTTTCCAAATATCACGAGGATTTTGTTGTTTTCTTGAAAGACGATGACCTTCCGACCCGCCTCGATAAGAAGACCCGGAGTTATAATTTTACTAGTGAATTTCGTAGCCGTATTTAGAAAATAATTTCAACGATTTTGATCGAAAATTCATGGATTAGTGACATGACCAAGTCCCAAATGTTAACTCATCAGATTTCGAGCTGAAAATCAGTGCCGGTACGATTCTCTCTATACGAACACGATTTCTCATGCCAGATTTTTAAATGAGCGACGATCTTCGTCTTCCCACGATCGGAGTGCTTGTGCATCACTGCCTTCGTGAACCGAGATCCCATATCTCGGCTGTCTCGAGATTTTCGTCAACGCGCAAGCGTCGAACTTGTTCTCGTTTTCTGGATGAAAGATCCAATTTTATTTTCAAACGATTAAAAAATAAATTTTACAAAAAAAAACATCGCAGAAGTTACAAAAAAAAATTGTAATCAAACATTTTTCTGCAATTACCACTGAAAATAATTACTAATTGTAATTAGTGCTAATAGCTAGACGATCCCCACAATCGCCACCGCTTTCTATCGAGTTAATGAAAATTTTGTTGATCCCCAACCGCAAGCAATTAGCGGCATTTATTTATAATTCAATGAAACGCGATTAATTATGAAGAAAGCAAAAAAAATGTCAATCAGTTTTATTGCAATTTCATTTCGAGTAAAACACGATCCTCGGAGAATCAATATTCCGTCAAATCGTAGCCTGCATATTTTTAAGGAAATCCTAAACACAAGAGTTGTGTACGAAGCGATCTATCAAGCGACAATCCCATCGAGTGTTTGCTCAGTAAACATCAATCATCAAAGAGCCATTGGGTTGACTTTTTTGGCTGCTTCGACGTTGATATATACAAATATGCACCTGGGCATCAAGGGCAAATTAAATATAACTTTTTAATCTTATTATTCGGGACTGGAAGGTATTTACGTTTCCTTATCGTTCGTTTCGCGCTGCTCGTTAAGCGTTATAATTGTTATAAATAGTGTTTAGTGCGTTTTCACTTATCGAAGCAAATATTGAATGAATTTCGTGGGAATAAAAAGAAAAATTCTATTCCGTCATTCTCGAAGATTTCCCGACAGCTTTATATAAGGCTGGGAAGGAAAAACGAGTCGTGCAGAGCAAAAAAACACTCGATGACGCGAGATCTTCATTTTTAGTAGAAGAAAAAAAAAAATTCTTCAATTTTTCGCAACATGGAGAAAACCATCACTACGAAAATGAAAAGGTATCGACAAAAACAGCGCAAAGGTACGGATGCACAGTCTAGTTTTTTTTCCCAATTTTATTCCATGCTGCGACCACGTTGACACAAGTTTTGAATTTTCTAGTAAAAACTGATCAGCCGATACAGAAGCTAAGCTGGAAATGGATCGTCAAGGGTTTTCGTGATGACGTGCAAGATTATTGCGAAGCTACCACACTTCATGGATTTCGTTACATTACTTCCGACGAAGCTAAGTGTGTTGCTAAATTTTTGTGGCTCTCGGTGAGTTAAATTTCCGGCTGTGGAGAATCCGAATCCCAATCTTCATTCAGTTTCATTGAAATCATTTTTACAAATTTATTTATTCATTTTTTTAAGGTTTGTATGTTGAGTTCTACTCTCAGTATTTATTTGATGCTGAGGGTTTGGGACAAATATACAATGACACCCGCTGTCATAAGTGTTGAGACGACCGCTCATCCCCTCTGGGAATTCCCATTCCCAGCGGTATCAATTTGTAACTTTAATAAAGTTTATAAGCCACGTGCCGATGCAATGGCTGAAAAAATGTGAGTCACTCACTTTTGCTCATCAATAACTCATCGTAAGTGAATAAAAATCCGAATTCCTTCATTTTTCTAATCAGGAAACTTTACGGTATGAACGATTCAGAAATTCAGGCTTTTTTCGACGAGCTACCGTCGATGATTCACGAAAAATTTTCCAAGACAGATTTCCATCGTGGTATGCAGACTTTGGCGCGCATTGGATTAGGGCCTGAATCATATATGTATAGCGTGAGTTACTTTCGCCTCAATAAGTGCAAATTCATTTTTCAGAGCCCTTTCATTTCAGGACTTTTTCATCCTTCCTTGCAGTTGATGCAGCCCTGTAACAAGTTGCTGAGTAAATGTTCTTGGCAGGGTGTCAAATACGACTGCTCAGCAATTTTCAAAACAGTGAAAACTAGTCACGGTTATTGTTGTGCCTTCAACTACCACGTGCTTCACGGTGAATTCCCTTTGTAAGAACCTTTCCTAACATCCTTCGATCGAAAGAGGCTGGCACTTGAGTTTTTATAACAATACGGATTGGTAATGAGTCTCATGAGTACTAACTCATGAAGCAATACAACGAGTACAGTTGAATCTTTCGTTGTCCAGTGTTTTACGATCATGACGACTAATCAGATTTTCTTTTTAAACAAATAACAGCGAAGGTCATGCCGCATTGTCGATTGGAAACCCAACGAATACGTCCGCACTACCTGGCATGGCTAATCCTTTGGTAAAATTCGCCTAAATCCACGTTGAGTACCTGCCAATCGATCCGGCATATTAAAGAATGAAATTTTTTTTCTCAAGGTGATACCGGGATTCGGAAGAGACTTCGCTCTCTTTGCGTTGATAAACGTTGAGAGTGGTGCTTATCGTGCCTCAACAAGGGGCTATTTCGGGGCAGCTGTGTTGATCCACGATCCCTTAGTCTATCCAGAAATCAATTTACAAACCGTCAACACTCAGCCTGGTCAAGAAGTCGTCGTATCAGTAAAAGGTGAAAGAGTTGATGGCAAATGACTCTAGTCTCTCAATTAAATCATTCACAAAAATGACAATCATCGTTGTCACTATCAATAATCAACGCTAATTACAATAACTAATGAGACACAGGTAGTGTGATCGAGGGCGAAGAGAAACTCCGCTCCCTCAGCCTGGAACAACGGAAATGCTTCTTCGGTGACGAAGTCAAATTGAATACAAGTTCGTGGTACAGATATGAATCTTGCATAACCGAATGCAGAATGGAGTATATTCATGCTCACTGTGGCTGTGTCCCATTTTATTATCCGAACACGAGTAAGTCGAATGGATAAATAAAAATAAATCGATAAATCACACAGGCATTGATTGACGTAGAAGAATTGTTTGATTTGAGTCAAAATTCATTTTGGGTTGAGTTTCACTTTGAACGGATAACATTGCTGCAAAGAGTGCTGTTTTTTTTTTTTTTCAGTTGAGAGGGTACGGTTTTGTGGACTTTTGGATATTGGATGCTTACGAGATCACAGAAGTAAAATGAACTATTTGGCTATTTAACGAGATGTAAGTCGACTCACGATAGTCGAATGATTTTATATAAATATTGAAAATTATGAAACAGGTACATTGGCTCTGCTCGGGGCTTCCAGTGGCGATTCACATGCAAAGGACTCAAACTCAACACGAAAGAAACCCTTGTGTCGTCGTGAATGTTTGCCACAGTGCACAGACAAATCTTATACTTTAATGTCGTCTAGCGCTTGGTTTATGCCTGAGGAAGACTTCCGGAAGTCGCACATCAGTAATAAGTAATTCAAAGTTATTATTGAAAAAAAAATAACAAAAAAAATTATTTCAAAAAAATGTTTTTTTTTTTTTTCGTAACGACAGGAATTTTTTCGAATCGTCCAATGAATCAGCGCTCACGGTATATTTTCCGGACATAACGTGTCTCAAGTATCGACGAGAAACTGTCATGACGTGGGAAAATCTTCTCGGTAAACGTATTCCAATTTTTTTCAGCCCGAGAATCATCAGAGCTCAAATTTTGTTATAATGAGACTTTTTTCCAGCTGCTTTCGGAGGGATTTTCGGGCTGTGTATCGGAGGATCTTTCGTTAGTTTGGTCGAAATCGTATACTTCCTAACAATTCGTATCTTCCGCATTGAAAAGGTTGACAATCCTGAGAAACCACTGATTTTTCATAAACGAGAAACAATTGGATCGATCGTCAACCAATCTCACCAAGACACGAAGCACTTGGACATCAGGTGGAAAAACGCCAACTTCCTGAAACGATTCAACGCCCACGAAAGTGCGCAGCTCCTGCCCAGAGCTATTTTTCATTTTCCGAAAAGGGATACGAACGCATTGGCCTTCAAGATTGACCTTGCGTCCTATCGATCTGCCAACTCATTGCACGAATTTTAATTAACTCATTGTATGGAGATACATTTAAAAAAAAAAAACAAAAAACAAAAAGAATTATCCAGCCAAGTTGTACAATTACGATACTTTCTCGACACAACCCAACCATTTCCGTTTTAACTCAAGTTCATAAGTTAACTCATTACGTCTGATTGTATTCCCAACCATGCGGAATTGTCATTAAAAAAAAAATAAACGATATAACATTATAACCGAATTTATTTATTGACCTTTGAACCGAAGATTCTGTTCCCTGAAGAAACCAAAGAATTTCCAATAAATCTCGTAACTAAACATTCAAAATTTTTTATCTTTTCGATGCCAATTTCTAGAGGCCTTCTCGCACCGTCCTTCATTTAATCGAGATACTAAAGATGCATGTCCGTTAACAGGCAGTAATGAGCTTCGTTTGTCCAATCCAATGATGTACGAATAATCACGAAATGAGCGAGAGAACTGTTCTCCAGTCAGTTGCGATGCTTGCCATTCGGGGTAAAATAGGATCGATGTGGAATTTATTCTGTCCAATTGTTGACTCGCGATATTTTCGAGGGAATGTTAAACACAAGGATTTGGTACGACGGGATCTTTCGAGTGACAATCCTGTCGAATGTTTGGTGAGCAAACATCAATCATCGAAGAGGCATCGGGTCAAGTTTTCGGCTGCTATTGTTTTTGACGTCGGTATAGACACACATGCCACAGGATAATAAATGGAAATTGAATATTATTTTTTAATCTTATTAATCGGAACTGGAAAATATTGTCGTTTCCTTATAACTCGTTTGGAGCTTCCCATTGAACTGTGTAATGGTTATTAATCGTGTTTTCAATGTTTTTACGTGACAAGACAAATATTGAAGGAATTTTGTTGGTACCAAAAACAAGTCTTTTCTATTTAGTCATTCTCGTGAATTTCTCGAGAGCTTTATATGAAGGTTGCCACAGAATTCGTATCGTTCAGAGTGAAAAAGTAACTCAATGTCGTTGAGTCGTCGTTCGAAGTGATAAAAAACATTTCATCATTTCTTCGCAGCATGGAAAAAACGTTCAGCACAAAAGTGAAAACACATCAAACGGAACCCCCGCATCCGGGTGAGGCTGCGGTGCATTCGTTCGTTTAAATCGTCAATTGTGAGTCATTGAGTTTATCTATGCTTTGCACTTTCTAGTGAAAAATGAGTGGACGCGTCAGCCAATCCAGAAACGAAGCTGGAAATTCATTCTGAGAGGTTTACGAAATGACGGGCGGGATTATTGCGAAGCTACCACCCTTCATGGTTTTCGTTATATCACTTCCGAAGAAGCTACTGGTACTGCTAAATTATTGTGGCTAGTGGTTAGTGGAACAAAATCGTATTTTTAAATCCGATGAAGCAGTGAACTGTGGATCCGAAAGGGCAAAGTCGAGTGCTAGAAATCGTTTTTATTAACTCAACTCCCTTGGGGTTGAGTTAATCTTTGTTGAGTTAATTTTTTTTGAAATAAGTTGATTCATTCCCTTGAGTTTCAAGGAATATCCGTACCGATTTTCTTTTTCGAAGGTTTGTCTGTTGAGCTCCAGCCTCAGTGTCTATTTGATGTTGAGTGTTTGGGACAAATACAAAATGACACCCGCTGTTATAAGTGTTGAGTCGACTACTTATCCTCTTTGGGGATTTCCATTCCCAGCTATATCAATATGCAACTTTAACAAAGTTTATAAGCCTCGTGCTGACGAAATGGCTGAAAAAATGTGAGTCACTCATAGCCAACTCATTGGAAGGGAATTGAAATGAAAATGCTTTACTTTTTTCGATCAGGAGATTTTACGGTATGAATCAGTCAGAAATCGAATGTTTCTTTGACGGGCTACCGACGATGATACACGAAAAGTTTTCCAAGAGAGATTTCCATCGTGGGACAGCAACTTTGGCACGCATCGGATTAGGGCCTGAATCATTTATGTTTAACGTGAGTTAGTTTCCGGCATAAGTGGTGCTTATAGAACTTGAGTTAATAACTTGGAATTGATCCTTGAACACAATTTATTCCACAATTATTTCATCGTCCTTTCCAGCTGATGCAGCCCTGTGACAAGTTGCTGAGTAAATGTTTTTGGCAGGGTGTCCAATACAATTGTACCGAAATTTTCAAAACAGTGAAAACTGTTCAGGGTTATTGTTGTGCCTTTAACTATCATGTACTCAATGGCGAATTTCCTTTGTAAGAAGCTTTTCTAATATTATTCAATAGAAAAAGACTAGCAGTCAAGTTTCTATAAAATTTAGAGCGGTAGTGAGTCTCATGAGTACTAACTCATGAAGCACTGTAATCATTATAGTTGAAACTTTAACTGATGTCTTTGGTTCTGAGATTTCGATCCAATGTTCGACCACGATCACGATTCATTAGATTTTGTTTCAAAACTTTTAACAGCGAAGGTCACAACACGTTATCAATGGAAAGTTCATCAAATACTTCAGGCTTTCCAGGCGTTGATAATCCCTTGGTAAAGTTTGTCCAAACTCACGTTGAATACTCACCAATTGATTTGGTGTCTGAAAAATGACGCATGTTTTTTTCCCACAGATGATACCAGGATCTGGACGAGACTCCGGACTCTTTGTGTTAATAAACGTTGAGAGTGACACTTATCGTGCCTCAATAAGGGGCTATTTCGGGGCAGCTGTGTTAATACACGATCCCTTAGTCTTTCCAGAAATCAATCTACAAACCATCAACACTCAACCTGGCCAAGAGGTGACTGTACACATAAAAGGTACAGGAGAGCTCAGTGCCAATCATTTCAGGCTCAATTGTCAATTCCACGTAAATTGTCACTTTAACCATCCAGCAACAATAACAATATAAACCATAACAGTGCGGCAACTATTACTGTTGTTAAACAATACTAAAAACAATTTAAATTGAAAAAAAAACAAAAAAAAAAAAAACAGGTAGTGTGATCGAGAGTGAGGAGAGTCTCCGGTCACTTAGCCTAGAACAAAGGAAATGTTTCTTCGATGATGAAGTTAATTTGAACACGAGTTCGCAGTATAGATACGAAGCTTGCATAACCGAATGTAGAATGGAATATATTCACGCTCAGTGTGGCTGTGTCCCGTTTTATTATCCGAGCACAAGTAAGTCGAATTGATTAAAAAACGAAAAATAATTAATTAGTTACGACTTGCAGCTTGATATTTTTTTTTTCAGTGGAAAGAGCACGATTCTGTGGACTTTTGGATCTTCCATGCTTACGACAGCACAGACGTAAATCGAACTATTTGGCTTGTCCTCAAATTTCTATTCGATTCACAATTTTTAAATGAATTGATGTAAATATTTAAAAAAAATAGGTAACTTGGCTCTGCTCGAGGCTTCGAGCAGCAATGTCCAAGCAGCAAACCCAAACCTGCCACATGAAAGAGCCAAGTGTCGTCGTGATTGTTTGCCACAGTGTACTGATAAAGCCTACTCATTGACAGCGGCTAGTGCTTGGTTCATGACTGAGGGAGACTTCCGGAAGTCGCACATCAGTGAGAAGTAATCTCTAAAAATTAAATTACAAATTATTTCAAGAATTAATTGCCCTTCATCCGATAGATTATTCAAAAAATTCGTTTTGTTTTTTTTTTTTTCGTAACGACAGGCCTTTTTTTGAGTCGTCCAATGAATCAGCCATTTCGATATTTTTTCCGGACATAACGTGCCTCAAGTATCGCCGAGAGACAGTCATGACGTGGGAAAATCTTCTTGGTAAACGCATTCCAAATTTTTTTAGCCTGCGAATCATCAGAACGCAAATTTTTTTTAACGAGACTTTTTTTCCAGCTGCTTTCGGAGGAATTTTCGGGCTGTGTATCGGAGGATCTTTCGTTAGTTTAGTCGAAATCGCATATTTCCTGACGATTCGGATCTTTCGCATGCAAAAGGTTGAAAATTCGGAAAAGCCAATGACTTTATACGAACGAGAATTAAGCGGCCCGACAAGAAATCAATTCCACATGGACAAAAAGCAGTTGAACATTGGGTGGAGCAGTAACGATTTCCTCAAGCAGTTCAACTTGAACGATCGTGAACATATGCTGCCGAGAGCTGTTTTGAATATTCCGAAAAAAGATACAAACGCAATTGCATTTACGATCGACGTCTCGGGCTTCAAATCTGTCAACTGATTCACGACGATCGTTATCTATGCTTCGTTATCGATTTCCGAAAAATCCACAAGAGATAAACACTCTGTTATGAGAGTATAAGAAAAAAATCGTATTCCGCGATCTATCTGGGCGTGTGTAAGTCTTTACGCAACTCAACAGATAACTTACGATGAGTACTCGATCGTGTAGTCGTCAAGATTACATGTGCGTTAGTTTAAGAAGGTTCTGCTAGTAGAGCGATAATTATATTCAAATCTGAAAACGAAATATGTTGTTATTTAGGCAGCAAACTTTAATCTCTTTAAAAATCATCCTAGGTCAACGAAGTTTTACTACATATTTTCAAAGTCGAAAGACACTTGATTTAACATTGGTTTTATGGGAATTTCTTACTCTCATGAAATCAGAAAAATATTAAAAATCGTTCGCGATGAGATAAAACGCGTATTACAATTTCAATTTATAAAAAAACTCCAAGGATTCCGAATCAATAAAAAAATCATGAGGTCAACGAATGTTAGGAGGAGATATTTCTAGTTAAAATCGACAGAATGCTCGGAACATCTCATTTTTTATGAGTTTGGCAACGGATCGCTGGCTAAACGAAAAGGAGATCGTCATTTTTTTGGGAATCGTGGCTCAGTTCATTTCGTTATTCCCTGCGCCATAGCGGAAGCTCCTTAATTGATTTGCGAAGTGGGATTAGGAATTTTCAGGAGAACTGAACTTCGCTGGAGCTTCTTCTCTCATACTTTTTATTTTATTTTTTTAAACATATTTAAATAATGATTGAAAGTAAGTTCGACAGTTTGCTGTATTGGTGAAACATTGTCAATTAATTCGTCAAGCTCATCGGACAAATTTCCATAAGTATTAGCCTCTTTTACAGCCACCAAGTGTCAATAAAATGTCAATAAGTACAGATTATTCACTCTCACTCTCTTTCCCTTTTTTGTTCTTCGCTTCATGTTAATATGTATGTACATGCATTCGCCGCTGCGATTTTATAGACTATGTACATAATTCGATATTCGTCGCAGTTTTTTTTTGGTCACTTAAGTTAAAATGTCCCGTCAGTGATCGACGAGTAAGTGTCAGCGAAAAAAAAAGCGAGAGGATCGTCTACTCACGTTAACTCATGGCGTTAACTCAAGCCCTTGAAAATACTAATAAAAACTCATCACTGCACTCGGTCGCAGCGACGGACGTGAGAAGAAGGAAAGAAAAATAAAAACAGAAGAAAAATGTATTCCTTTGAGCTTTACAATTACGATACCTTTTCGCCACAAGCGAGTCACTCTCGTATTAACAAAGCTTCATATACTTAACTCACGTCATCTTACGTCTAATTGTATTCACAACCATGCCAGATCGTCATAAAACAGAAATAACGATTCAACATTATATAATTGGTTTAAAAAAATTCATATAAAAATAATAATGCCTGAATCGAAGGACCGATTTGAGTTGCGACTCAACTGTGAGTTGACACGACTTTAGTTGTAGCTTGTATTCAATCTTGAGTCTAAATCAACTCAACAGCGACTCAAGTGGGAACTTGAGTCTGAGTTTTCGACCGTCGTACGGACTCGAAATGATTGCACGTGGAAACGACGTGGTTGACTCGTCGAGTCAGGGGTTAAATGAGTTAGCAGCTTTCTTGAGTCGGAAGTCAAGTTCAGGTCGAAACTAAGCTCACGTTTTCGATCGGGCCCTCAGGATCATTAAGGTATTAGTCAACTGGTGAGATTCGTCATGTATATTTTTACATATTGCAAATAAATGAACAAAGAAATGTGTAAAAAAAAAACAACAACAACTTATTGCGCGTGATCACGAAGTTGGTTCACTCAACTTCCGCACCTGACAAATGAGTGCGGAATCATTAGAAAAATCGACTTTACTTTTTTCTTTAAATCTGCACTCACTTCGCGGTAGCTCGACAGTTATTTCCGTCGTTGCTGTTAGCGCTTACTATTTAAGTATGAATTAATAATTTAATACCATCTAAGAGACAAGAAGTAATCGTTTTTTTCTACACCAATGTCGACAATAATAATAATAATAATAACAATTAATAATAATGATAGTAATAATAATTATTGTAATGATAATGCTCAAAATTTCGAAAAATTCATTGCTCAACAATTTTTCTCTACATATTTTTCGGGTATTTTTAAAAATGATTGTTTATCGAAAACGCGCCGATGCAAAAGACATTTTTTCGCAACGTTTATCCTTAAAATTTGCCGCAGTCATCCATTTAATTATCCAACACATATATCTGTACACTAATTAATATCGCGTCATATATTTTCATTCCAACAAATTTTATATTCGTGAAAAATATTACGACGAACAGAAAAATATAAATAAAAATGTTTTTATTATGAAATTTCGAAATATTGAGCTAAATTTATTTTTGTTCTTCGGTTTCTGTTCTTTTGAAAATGCAACGCCCTTTTGGTGCGAAATACTACGAACAAGACTACTCGTCAAATCTATTCTAGAAACAAACGTCATCTCTTAGATACATGTTTTTATTTTTATTCTTTACGTCATCGTAGCTACTTAATTTCATTTCGGTTTCCTTTTTTTTGGCTATTTATAAAACTATACTCTCCGTTCGAGTCCTCCGTTGGACCCTGTAATAAAAACTAACATGTAATAATTAAATTCGGTCTATTGTAGGTACGAAACGCGTGAATGCAAAAAATTCTGTAGCACGATTTTTTACTCTTGATTTTTTTTTTTTGCTTTTTGATCGCGGGATTTTCTTTGTGACGATAACATTTCCATCACGATATTTGACAGTGTGATTGGGAAATGGGCGCATTTCGAATTCAAAATCTTTGACATTCAGAATCGTTTTTCGAAACAATGCCGAACTTATTTTTATTTTTATTTTTTTTGAGTGAAAAAAAAACGAATTCCACGAGTCCATTTCCGTTCCAAGTTTAAGCCTCGAACACAATGTTAGTTCCCGTTTGAATGCATTAAATTTTCGTATCTAACTATCCTATCTAGAAAAAATTATGACTTTGCGTTTGTTTAGTTTTCGTCAAATATTGCTGAAGATCACTTATCTTAAATTTTTATTAATTTTTGTCGTTGAGAAGTTGAATTTTTTGTTTTTTTTTAATGCTCTGTAACGTGGCCGGCTAGTCAACGCTCGTAGCATTTAAATTTCGAAGCTTCTCCAACGGTCTAAGTTGCGGTGATCGGTCAGAGGCACTTTCCTGGATTTTGCGAGCACCATTGTGGCCACATTGCTTCAGTTTTTAGACCTCGGCTTTGCAGAAGTTCTACGTGCGACGCCAGCCTCGTGTAGACATTTTCTTCCGTTGAGTAACCGTTCGTCGGAAGATCACTCCTGCATTTGTCAAAGGGGTAAAGAAAAAACATCATTAGCGGATACCCAATGATGGTAATGATCATGGGGCGGACCCTCAAGATTATCCCTTGAAGGCCCTTCGGGTTTTATAATTCCTGAGGTTCGCAGGATATCAAGAGCATTAACTAAGAAGAGCAGAGAAATATTCACCACAATCTTTCAGCAAGTGCAGAAGCTCTGGGCCATAGTCGAGGCCCCAAAGACGCTTGTCCGGATTGTTCTGCCCAAATGGCAGCTTCCCCACCAAGAACAAGATTCAAAGGCTGTTGATAGTCTCGCCAGGGGCGATGGTTGTAAACGGTCTGCCAAGTTCTGTACTCGCCACAAGCAGCTTCCCCAGTTTCTCTCCATCTGCCGAAACCACAGTCGAGATACCAGGCATCAACGTGAGAAATAATTACCCGAAAACCATCTTCCAGAAGGTCAATAGTTTCCGGCCAATTGCTGCCACCCCATGATTGCACTACATGAACTTTAGGGTCAAAGTTAGTTGTTATCCACGGCCTTTTGGTAAGTGGTGAACTCCAGATAATAGCAGCTTTCGGAGTCTCATCATGATTGGCCTTGATGACTTTGTGTAGTAATTTCGTTTCAAACTCTGCCCATAATGTGTGGAGGTCCGTTATATTTTGGGCTTGCATCGAAGCCGTGATGTTGCCATACTGGGCCCAACAATCCAGGTTGACTTCGTCACCACCCAAGTGTATGATGTCACGCACTTCCGTTAAATCCAGAAGCTCGCGGTATAAACCTTCCAACACTCGGTAGGAATGCTCGTTAATGGGATTGAGCTGTCCGCAATTAGGTTCTCCGCAGTAAGAGGACCAGGGTTCTTGATCAACGCACAGAGCCAAGTCACCGTAACCGTGCTCCGGACCTGGAACGAATAACGCAACGATTCATTTGAGTTGAGTTAATACTCAAAACTCAATAGTTGAGTCAATATGAGTTTGTAAGGCTGCCCTAATTTGATGATCCAACTGAAAGGGTCATCAATTCTGAACAAGTTCAAAGTTAGAAACGTCAAGTGACGTTGACTGCTGGTTGAACGGCTGATAATGAGTTAAAAGTGAATCAATGCAGGACTTGAGTTTCCAGGAACTTACCCCATTGCCAACCAGCACCAGCATGAGCAGGCGAATCAATTTCCACGATTATTCTGACGCCCCGGACCCTTCCGTAGTCGACAAGATCCTTAACATCTTCCGGACTGTAAACCTGATCACCACTGTAGGCTCCCCAACGTGCCATTTGCGGGAAGACAGCAGAGTCGAACGGGAAGCTCTGGGAGTCGGTGAGATGCCAGTGAAAGGTGTTGAGCTTGGAGGCAGCCATTCCATCAAGGACTCTCTTGAGTTGTTCAATCGGAAAGTACTGCCTTCCGGTATCCACCAGCAACCCCCTATAATGGAACATCGGCTTGTCCTCGATCTGAACATTGGACAGTATCCGTAGGGCCCCGTGTCTGCCAACCGTTTCGTCCCACCATATCATTTGGCTGAGGGTTTCCAACCCATGACGAACACCGTAGAAACTTTTACCAACTATTCTAACTTCCAGCACTTTTCCTTTTGAAGATATATCCAGCTTGTAGGACTCGTCGGTGTCTAGACCCAGCATAGCACTTTTTGCATTACCAGCACTCAGGTAGATGATTAAATTGTCGATGTTGGATCGGCCTACGGCGTTTGGTGTCTTCATAAGGCTTCTTATATTACCTGGAAAAAGAAAATTGAATTGGATCTTACAAAAGTCTATGAAAAGCCTAAATCCAATGTTCCATCAATAGAACAATTTATCGGTTATGGTATAAATGAGTCAACTAGGTCAAGATCCGAAATGGTAACTTACCAACAAAAATGTCCTTGGCGTGCTCCAGGAGGTTTTTAACTTTTTGATCACTGGTATCGAGTGTTACGAACTCGATTTGATGCAAATACAGCATAACACTCTCTTCCCCTAGACAAACGGTCCCGGTTGGTCGTGGCCATAGTAGTCTTGTGTTACCACCACAAATGGCTGTACAGGAAGCCAGGGACGTTCTAGATGAACGGACTGCTCTTCTTTCGCATCTCCCTGCCACGCAGACCCACGACCAAGGACTGTAGAAGGTCCTGAGTAAAACAATACATGTTATGCCTTTGGAAATGGTCGACGACCGTGGAGTAGCAGCGAAGGAAGCATTGCGCTAAAAGTTGCAAGCTTCGTGACGTTGGTAAGGCAAAATAGGGTTTCTGGGGCGGTCCCTAAATTGAAGGTAAACGCTCCATCGAGTTACTATTTGAGTTTTATTTTTTTTTTTATGAAAACGTTGGGTGAGTTAGCATTTTAGATGGAACAGGAAGTTAATTAAGGGTCAATACCCGTAGAGGATAATGTGCGATTACTTAGCGGCCCTTGGGAGCACTTTTCCTGGAAGTAGGTGAATAGGAAAAGACGATGGAATCTTTTTTTTAGTATTCCTGGCTTTTTTCTTTGGAAGTTTTTACCTTAAATCTCTGAGGTACTTAAATAGCTGGTCTCCTGATTTTTTGTTAGTGCCATTTAGTGCCAAGGGTGCGAATAGACGCGTTGGGAATCCTTTCATACTATAATCATGCAGATACGGAATAGAAAATTCGTGGTCGGCTGCATAAATATCCTGCGAGTTCCGATGGTGGTTGGAATGAATAAATTAAAGAAGGAAACAGGGTTGGCGAGTTTCGCGGATGCAAGACTTAATTTATTCGCCCTGGGTTACTAACATCGGGTCATTCTGACCCACAAACGGTTTATAATATTTATACTACGCTCAGGAGGTTTCAAATCACTCGCTAAAAGTCAACACCTTCAAAACTGATCAGCAAAGAAGTGCCCTGGGTCCGAACGACTCATGGCAGTAAGAAGCGGAGCTAAAAATCGTTAACAACCTAAAGTCAAGTAAATTCCACTATTTTTGGTATTTGAGTCATGTTGAGGTGTTTGGCATCGAGATGAACATTGAAATACGTACCTTCTTGAAGGGAAAGGCTGAAGAGATGCAAGTGGAGGTGCGTGGGCGTACATCGCAATTAAGAGAACTCCAGTGATGAGGACCAGGAAGAGGAGGACCCTCCTCATCCATCCGCTGGGTAGACTCGCTAACATTCTTGCCAACCTTAAAAAGACCATACCGATGAGTTTGAATTTTGTCCTCCACCGTAAAAAATATCACTCAAATAGGAAATCATTGAGTCGAATTTATTTGAAATGACTTGTTATGGGAATAAACTTTTTTATCAAGTCCATTAATATTAAAAAATGCCTAGAGGTTATAGCATCGAACAAGGCGAGTTCTCGAGTTTGTTGTTCACATTTGCCTACGTCGTTCATACCCAAGCTCCTATTTTTAGAGTTATTCGTAGCTGGCGATACACTATCGAGCGAAAGCCTCACTACAAATGTCGAAGACACCGAGTCATTTGTACTGAATTCACGTACGAGCTAATAAAAATCCTCCTGTAGGGAAGGTCCCCAATGGAAATGCTATTCCATCTAGATTAGGGTACACTTTTTTGCATGCAATCACACAGTCAGAAAACTACCCTCTGTACTTCATTTTCTCTATATATACACTTCTATCTATATCGCGATATATATAGTCCGCCCTTTGCTCATATATACACGCGAAACCGTTGCCCTGACACAAAAATACTACAGGGGGTACGACGCTGCGGCGCGCACGCGATCTTAGGTCACGTCCACAAAATGACTCTCCACCATTTCACAACGACGTGAATTCTTAAAATTAATGAAAAAAAAAATTAGACCAAATTGAAAGCTGATGTCAGGGTGGTACAAATAAAATCATTTCGGCCAAGAGTTAAGGTACTATGAATTTTTTTAACCCCACGGCACGTGGTTACCGTTTCAAAGGGGCTTTGACCCGTGCTGACTCTTCAGAAAAGTTGACTGGATTCTATGACCCGTTCTACGAGTTCTGCATTGAATGTCAAAAGCTGCTCTTATTGAATATCAATCGATCATCGGTTCCAAAGCTGACAGATTCGACCCTGTCCTCCTTGTCAACTCTCGGAGGCTGCTAATCGAACCAATTCCATCGTTTGCACGGGCTTGATGTGTGTTGCAGTGCAAATTTCGTGGGTATTGAGACATATTGGCGCACAAAATGAAAAATGATTACGAGGGTGATTATTTGGATGGCAATATGCAGGGGGAAGCTCAAAAGAGGGAGGAAATGAGAGAGAGAAAGGGGATGCGATATAGCAAAGGTTTACAAGGGTTGCATGTCAACGTGTAGAACGAGGTGGGGAAAGCTTGGCCAAAACCATGACGCAAGCACAACGTTGAGTTTGTATAGGTTGAATATAGTCGGAGCTGGTTCGTCGTGTACAGTCTCGCCGCCACCGACCTCGCGTTGTAACCACCAATACACATAGTATAATGGGCATAGCATATTGTAGCCAAGCAACGCTCAATGACCACAGTCTCTGACGAAACGGTAAGAGGATCGGACGTACTTGACCTTCGGTACTGTAGTTCGTCAATTTCTTAGGGGGTCCTGAAAACTAATTGTGGAACTAAAACGACGTTTTGCTAGTGAGCTGATCTTGGTGCGGAAGTCTAAAAAATGATTTCTTGATCAAGCCAGTGACTACAGATTTATAAATCCTGCTGCCAAGTGGTTTAACGTATTTGGAACTTAGTTCCGGACCTCATTTAACTCAAACGTGTTTAGGGGGTCCCTTAACTGCCGCAACAGCCATCAGGAATGATTACATGTTGCGGCAGTTCGTAGTGAGTGAGATTTATCCATGAATGCCGTCGTCATCTGCCCAGGATCCAACTCATCAATGTTGATCGGATCAACTCATCCTGCTGGAACTATGCCTACTATTGCTTTTGATGAGTTACAATCATGGAAAATCAACTAGAATGATTGGTACTGACTGGGCCTGGACCCGGATCCACCTGGATCATTCACTACGATTAATCATTATCGGTCTAATTCCGGACTGTTAGAGATTTCGAGTTGGTTACATGCAGCGGTCATTGAAAAGGTCAATGGAGGAACTTTATCAATCGATGGTTACTGAGTAAATTCGGGATAGCCGGTGGTAACACGCAATGGTTGCGATTGGGTTTATGCCATTTTGAGCGTCATTATGCTGGCCGCAGAAAACCAAGCCACAAACACCACGACAAGACCAGTGAAATCTGCATACCTTCTGAACGTAAGTTTCCTCATGATGGCACGTTTGATCATCCTCCCTGCGCGATACAACTTTTAAACTCCGCACCAACTTTGTCCAAGGTTTTGCTGATTGGCGAGAGCTTGTAATTAAAAAGCTTATTTGAGGGTGGCTCCACTTTTCAACGATGGCGGAGCCAAAGAAAAATAAGCTACTGATGACGCCA
The DNA here is from genome assembly GCA_037952995.1 of Hyposoter didymator. Lineage (NCBI taxonomy): Eukaryota > Metazoa > Arthropoda > Insecta > Hymenoptera > Ichneumonidae > Hyposoter > Hyposoter didymator. Next base: position 4,159,266 of record JBAJMU010000011.1, read on the forward strand.
GTGACATTATAAGGCCAAGTCGATACGATATGTTACTCGCAGCGCTGCCCCTTTTGCATATTTCATTATCCTGACGTAATCAGAGTACAAACACTCACACATATTACTTCCATAAGAAGCGCGCTCGACCGAGTTTTATTTTCATTTGTCGGCATAGCTGGCTACAATCAACTTCACCAATTGATCCTGAATTACACGCATTCGAGTGACAAAAGACTTGGTGGCAGAATGAGTGCCATATGCCAAATTAAATCTTATTCCGCGGTCCGACTCTGTTGAACCGAATATATTGAAGTTTATTTTTTATTTAATGGACTTCATTCGGTTGATTGCATACCCAGAGGACATCTGGAAGAAGATAATAAAAATGTAAACTGCCCTAAAGGCTTCAAATCGTTTACGAACTCCATCAATGATCATTAACCTCAAAAAGTTGATGTAAGTGGGTCATGGCTGCATTTTCAGAATGCCATCCATTTGATCACATCCGCGTCTTCCGGCACCTGCCGGATATTATTTGAAGACCATAACTCTTGCCATCTTCGAGTTTACCTCCAACTCTGGTTCAACGTCCGGACAAAGTTTAACAAGCTGCACTAGTCTACACTCCATCAAACTACTCGCCGCCTTCAAAGCAAACTTTTCTCCCGCATACCCGAGCTCAATTAACCCCGAACTCGTCCAACTAATTAAGGGTGTCCAATGAGTCAGAATTCACAAACGTAGTTATAACATGAAAGTAGCATAAATGAAAGCAACGAAACGTTCATGGTCCAGTGAATATTTCATGGAAACAATTATTTCTGATGTATTGAAATTTCAGAAGTTGCCGAGATTCTCCAAACGGAATATCCGAACCTCATCAGCTTTTATTTCGGCTGAATATTGAGACAGCATGGACAGAATACGTGGCAAGATTGCTACATGAAGACTTTTGATTGATTGCTTCTAATCATTGCCTCAAAAGCCAAAATTGAATAATCTTAGACTGACGAACTTAAAAATCGCTTCAATATGAAGAAGGTCCACCACAGTCAGAACGGCTGATGGACAGGACTGAAAGTTTTATAGAGTTGAGAACATGCCGATGGAAAGACTTGCCGTCGTGGCTGCCGTCCAAACTGCCAGGCTGGGTCAGAATGGTGGAAACGGAAGTTCCTACACTGGTTATATTTTTCACGGATATAACATGTCGAATGGGGCTGGTGGAAGGCAAGGTGGCTATGAGACCAATCTACATGGGAACGTGAACATCTTGCTTGGAGGGTGAGTGATATTTCATTGTTCCAATCGATTTTACCTCGTCAATGAAGATTTATGAGTCAATGAGTCATTAACTCATGCAATGAACTTTGAGATATTTTGATGGTTTGATGCCTATGGTGTCTGGATTGGTACAAAGAAATTGACACCATGGTTGGTCATATTTTTAGTGTAATGAGTCAGAAGATGTCACAATGGAAGAAAATCAAACTAAATTTAAACTCAACTCATATAACTCATGAAAAGCTACAACCATATTAATTTTGTTTCAGAGCTATGATGAGCGGGGTCATCATAGTTGTGATCCTCATCTGTTATTGCTGTCATAAGAATATAAGAAAGAATCGACCTCAAGAATATTCTCAATATTGGAGAGCTGAACCAGATGTTCATAGTCTCGAGGTTTTTACAATGGACGCTCACGCAATGGTGAGTCTCGAAACCGTCTATAAAAGGGAGTGTCCCACCGCTCATTTGTCCGCTAATCTTGCAGGATTATTGATTCAACGAAACGGGGCTATCTATCCATTAAATCCGCCTTTAATTTTGTTTTCATGCCACTCGTCCGTTATCGACGTCATAAAACTACTCCGCACTGTCCAGTTATTTTCATGAAATTTTGCGTTGAGTGCAGAAGTTTATTCAATTCATTATTTCTCCGGAAATGTTCCGCAAATCGGTATCCAATTCAGGCAACAATCGGGGCCTAGCTTCAAGTTTGCATAAGCGTTCGTTTGAACTTGAGTTCGAGTTATAACTCAAGATGAGTTGCCATTTTGACTCAAGTTTGCACTCATGAATCATGAAATTTTAATCGGCGTGTTTGATGTTTGTTAGCAATGCTGCGAACGAGCGGTCGGTACGAACCTGGAAGAGGCTTCGGTTTCTCTGCCGTGCCCTAGTACACCCGGACCACCACCGGCCTACGAAAGCCTCGTTTTCAATCCAACCTCCCTTCCCTCGCCAAGTGGTAAAAAAGATGAACCGTCCAGTCCTGGCTACATACTTCCGGTTCCAATGCAACCGGATATTGGGCATCGAACGAAAAATGAGTTCCCGGTTAAAGAGGACGAGGATTTGCCCTCTTACGAAGCGGCCTTAAAACTCGAAGCCAATGGTTACGTCTAAAGCGATGCCGAGGGACACGACGATCCTTGGTATCGTTGAGACTTTCCCTGAACGCGATAAGAATAAGCCCATGAAATCTGTCATTTTCGAGCTGGGGCAGCTTCCACAAGCCTGGGCATTGAACTCGAATTTTCAAAGTTTCAAATAATCGTTCGACACTCGAAAATGCCGTTAAAACACCAAGAACCGTCCCATCAGTTTTTTTCTCCATTTTTCACAACGTAAATCACAAAAATGTATCGTTCTGGATTAAAAATTCAACAAACTCTCGTTATTTCTCATTTTTATCATCGCCCAAGATCCAATTTCCAACTTTTTGTGGAAGATGTTGGAAATTCTTTTAAAAAATCAATAAACATCCTATAATTATATTACAAGGAACAAGTAAATGGAGTTTGAAAAAATACGAATTGTATTTTTTACTACTGATGACATTTTTTTACCACGAGCCGATAATGTAGAAATGGAATCGAACGAATGCTTGTGCAGTTGGAATCAACCTTCCCGACGCGATCGTCGCGTGTTCATTCAACCAGAAACTGCATTACCCAACATTGTAAAAAAGGCTGAATTTTTTTTTCAACACGGTCGATGAAGAAGAAATTGAAAGAAAAACGATTTTGTGCCAAAAAAAAACCGAAAATTCATACAATTCGCTGTTTGCATTGCAGCCATTATGAAATAATTCATTCGGAAAATAGTAACACGAAAATTGTTGTATCAAATGAAAATGATGAATTTTTTTTTTTTTACAAATTTTTATGAATAAAAAATCAAAGATAAATTTTGATAATTATTCGTTCGATAGAAATAATTTTGAAAATGGCCTCTTCAAGCTTTACCCCTTCATGTTTCTTGAAGTAACTTGGAAAAATGGCAACTCGATGAAAATAAAATTGAAACGGACCGTTTCGAAAATGGAAAATTTAAATGAATATTTTTTAAGGATTTTTTTTCCGAATACGAATAGAAAATCTGAAATGTGCAATAAACGATGGAGCGTGACGCTGACTGCTGCGTCCTATTCTCTTCTATCAATTTGCATCATCGCATAATTGACACGCGTAAAGTTGGGAGCACACTGTGGATTCGTACGTTCTATATATATTTAGACTGCTCTCTTATGTACTCCGCGGACGTGAGTCGGCGATCTCGTTATTCTGATAGGGCAATTTTACCACGCAAGAATTAAAAGTGCAAATACGATATGAAACATTTTCATTCAATTCGAATAATCGAATTACAAAATCATTTCTTCAAAAATTACAATTTTCTCATAATTCTATTCAAACAAAAACCAAATGCTCGTTCTGTGGAAGATTTACGAAAAAAAAAAACAATTCTTTAAAAATCGTAATAAGACTGAAAAAAAATTATTCAATATTTTTTCAATTACCTAAAAAAAAAAAAACGCAATTGATCGGACATTCTTCAATATCAACCAACGATTTGACGCTAAAAACGTTTCCTTAGCGTTATCTCAATACTCTCGCACGTGACGTTCTTTCGATTTCTTTCTTTTTTTTTCAAACCGATTTCACACTGGAAAAAAAACGACGATGGCTTAATGGCATTCTTTTGAGCTTGTGTTAAAAGCGCGATAGCAAGCGTGAAAAAAAAACACTGACAATCGTTGGGTGCAATATAGTGAGCTCGAAAAAATTGCATCGATTGAGTTTCTCGTGACGAAAAAATGCAAAAAATTTATATTTTTTTTAATTTATAAATAATTTTACGAACGTGACATTTTTTCCGTTTTTTTATCTAGTGCGAAATTCCAGTCGCGGTAAATTTTCTTTCGTCTCGTAGTCTTTTATCGTTTCTTTTGGTCCAAGGCTCATGGGAATGTGGAGATAAAGAAATTATGAAGTGAAAACAATGCACGAACACGTGTGTCTCGAGTTTCATGTTATTTCATATTATCAATGCAATTCGATCGGAAGTTGAAACGACCACAGATCAGAAATATCATTGAGATGGAAATTGTATACAAACGGTTATTGATGAGCTCATATCATTGATAATCGCGTCTGAATAATTGTCGAGGAAGCGACCGCGTGATTTATTCGATTCCCACAGCTCGTAATCGTGGCTCCGATAAGCCACGGTCACACTTGGCTCGAACGAATCAATGAGTTACGTCATATTTTTCAAGTTTAACTCGAACTTACGTATTCTCTCTTTCGCCTGTAGTATATTTATCGCCAATTTTTTTTTTACAATTTACACGAGCGTGCGGGCAACTTGACGGTGCATCGCGTCGATAGTTAACGTTAAAAATAAAATTGGAATTTCATTTATTTTTGAGAAATTCCGAAAAAAAAATGGAAATAATTTTTTTAAACAACGTATCCTGACACGACTCAGTGCAAGAACGAATGTTTTTTATTCTTCTATTTATTTAACTCGCTGAGAAAACGATTGGGAAATCAAATTCAATAAAAATTTGTCACGCAGTGTCAAAAGTAATTTGTCAATTGAAAAAGACAGTGTCGTTCGAGGATTACGAGTTGAGTTTATTTTTTAAGTGCACTCGCACGCCTCACGTTGCATTGTCTCGTTAAAGGAAAAAGTGATAAATTTGAGAAGAGCGTGAACGCTCGAGAGGGACGTTACAAATAAGATGAGAAATTAAATGAAGAGTGTAAATGACGAAAGGTTCATTGATCCGGAGATATAACTGTCCGACTGGGCTTTCGAGCACGCTCTCGAGTTATTTATAAATTCATTTAAACTCAACGCGATTTTAAACCACTTCCGATCTCAAAGTTCCTTTTAAAAATCGAATGAAATGTTTGTGAAAATAAAATCCAAAAATAAATCATTTCAATTGCGAGAGTTGATGACCCGAAATTTCAAACGTCAAAGTTTCTGCATTTTTATTTATTGCAACAATGGTTTGCTGTATGATTTCGAAAACAATCAATTATTCAAATTTTCATAATTTTCTTAATCGCAAAATTCATTATTGAGATTTTTCATTACTTGAAAAAAAAAATTATTATATTCGTCATACATAGCGCGAATTTTCATTGAAAAGGAGAGAGGAAGCAACAAACTCATGATTAGCTATCCACTCACGATCTAAAGTATGTGGGCAGCTTGACAAAGAAGCAGGAAACAGCGTTGGCAGATATAAAAATTAATATTCGCACCAACAATGCAATAAACATGTATAGCAAGTTTGAAGATAAATCGTAACAATTTTTTTATGTTCATTTTAAAAATGTCAGTTTGATCGACAGTTGTCCGAGCTCACGAAAAAAAACAAACTTAATCTCACAAAAACGTTGAAGAGATTTTTTAAAATTGTAATTTTTAACTTTTCCCTACTTGCTGTTTTTTTACGCCTATTCTCATTATTCCCTTCAGCCTACTTAATTATGGCGATCTTAGAGAACCAACATTTGAATTCAGATTATTCGATCTTTGCTTCTCGAAGTGTTTCCTTGGCCTGGTGTCCCATTGCGTCATAATAACTCAAATAAACGAGATAATTAAAGGTCCGAATACCATATCGTACCAGAGAATTAGCACGTGCCACTTACGTCGCTTGGAATATACGACACGCAGCTGCAATTATGAATATTTGACTTTTGACTCGTAGCGGCTTCCAAATATTCAAGAACACTTTATATCATCGAAACAAAAAATAACAATAAGGAAATTACAACGTTTACCAAAATGGCCCACATTTTACGAAAAAAAAAACATTTTACTAAAGATCGAATTTTTTTCTCTAGTCAGATGTTGGAAAATTCATTTTCAAATAAATTTTCAAGCGTATTCGCATCTCCTTAATATCCCAACGGATTTTAACAGCAACTGCACCCTTTTTTTTCGGTCTTTGCCCCTGAATTCGCAAAAAATGTTGAACTGCTTTTCGGAAATGACAAAATAACAGCCCTGGCATTTGAATTAAGACTCTGGCAATGTTCCATCTAGTAAATAAGTTTTCTATCGTTGACATTAATCCTCGTTTACACAATAATAATTTAGTTTGTTTTTTCCTGACAGTCCGATCAATATTTTCGTCGATATCGTATGCACAGTATGTGACAGCGACTGTATGTAACTCAAATAATCTGCTTGATCGGGTATGAACGTGACGACCTAACGCGAGGGGTTCCCAAGTTGTCCATGAAGGGTTTAAAGAAGCCAGACAGCCACGTTATAGTCAAGGAGGAAAAAGTGCGAAAACAGACCATCAGAAGACCCTTAATTATTCAGTGAAATGATAAACAAACAATTTTTACTACTAACAGAAACCACGAAACGTCGAAGCTTGCCTTGATAATAATAATTAACCTTCCGACTCTCAAGATATTGAATGATAAATGTTTATTCAATGAATATTCCAAGCGTTCGAACTTTGGAAAGAACATTGTCACGTGAGTTATTCGTTTGCAAATAATATTTAAAAAAATGACTGCAAGTTACTAGAGAAAAATATTTATTCATGTTCGTCAATATTTATCAACAATTATGTGTTCTGATTTGATAATCGTCGATGGATTTTCTCTTTGGTTCGATGCCCATCCCTGATTTCGTGCCACAGAGCGATCAACGTAAAACACAAGTTACGCGACCAGTAAGTAGGTGAAAAAATAGTATAAAAAATATGGAGACAAACACTCTGTCACGCAATCCGAAGCGGTCGATCGACAAAAGCGTGAATACATTTTCGATGGGAAGAGCTCGTTTTGCTGAGCGGAAACATCTGGAACGTGGAATAAAAGGCAGCCACGACATCTTTTTGTCCAAGCTCAGCAAAGAACACTACAACGTGTACGGATTATGATGTACTATGTAGGAATGCGAGAACGAGAAAATGAAATGTCTGTATTTTTATTCATCTTTATTCAGTTCACCCGAGAACGTAATTTGATGGAAAATTGTTTGGGGCTATGTGTCGAAACATAAATTAAAAAATCAGAGTTGAAAGCCTCGTATATATTTCAAGTTCGCTAACCTCCTAGCGAGAAAGTGGAGGCGCCGTTGCCACCTGCCGGCGGTTTTGCGAACTAACGTTTTCTGGTTCCTTTAACTCTGAGTTTTTATTTTTATTTTTTACCCCATAAAGTTGTGTTTTCCTTGAGTCATATCACGATCTAATCATGTTCCCCTCGGTTAGAAAAGCATTATGATCACGTGACTGCCGCGAATCAAATTTGTTTTCGGAAAATATAAATTTGCAGTGCCACAACTTGTCGGGTCTTCGACTCTTGTGAGTCTTCGCTATCAAGTAAGGCGATATCTCGTTCCTAGTACGGGGAAGCGGGGAGAGGCTTCATGTAGGCTAAACACGAACTTTGCCACTTGTTTGTACACATATATCATCAAATATCCCCCCCCCC
>JBAJMU010000011.1:4167020-4210287 GCA_037952995.1 Hyposoter didymator
CCCCCCCCCCGCAAGCAGCATAGAACAGGCTGAAAATTATTCATCACGAAAAAATAACGAGACCCAAATGAAAGTATAAAATAATTAAAAAGAATTCAAAATGAAAGTAAAATATTAGTCTTACACTCAGATAGTAAATATTTGAACAAGTTTTCCATCGTATCATACAAATCGGCGACATAAACATCGCACATGATTAAAAGCAATTCATAACAGAATAATATGAATAAGGAAAGGCAAAGTTTGGGAGTTCGAACGAAAAGTTTAATATTAACCATTAATTATGATATTGTGAATTTTTCATTATATGAAAGTTATATTATATTTCTTCCTAGAAAACACATTTAATTTGAAATACAGTTATAGTACTTGCATTACCACTACGTATGACAGCAAGAGCGAAAATATCTGAAGCAACGAATCGTGTAACTTGATTAAAGTCTCTCGTTCGACACTATTAAATAACGTAATCAGTTCGAGGGACACTTATCAAAAACTTGAGAAACACAGATAAAATCGTTGTATCTAAAATCTTTAATAACCAATCAAACAATAATTAGAGGTGGTTCAGTGATAGATAGATAAAAGTAGTTTAAGAGTGTAAAATAAAAGGAGTAGTGATTAGTGCGATAGAAAAATGATTGAAGGCATCCTCAAGAAAGGAAGAGATGTGTAGTGGGTTAAATCCATAGAAGAAATGGGATTTATAACCTTATAAGGCATCAACAAAGAGTTACAAGTGGAGAATAAACGAAGAAACGAAAATAAGCCTGATATAGAGGAAAAAATGAACTTACGAAAATTTTGGAGGTGGAATTTTGAAAGAGGTTCGCAGAGCCCCTTAATATCGTGACGATAATATGGATAATAAAAAAACTGGTGTGATACAGATGGACCTCGATGAGTGAGACGCAAGACGACGTTCCATACGACGAGCCCTCGGAATCCTTCGAACGCCACACATACACACACATACAGGCGCAGAGACACACACAATTTCACGAATCAAATGTACCCGACACTCGTCGGGAGTATCACAAATGTAATCCCATTGCTGGTCAAACAAATACTCCGAAAAATAATTTGGAGTAAAATGAAAAGTGTTTAAAAAATGAGTGTGTCACCTTAATCAACTAAAAACCGTACACGAAATGAAGATTGGCTATTGCTTTACCGCATGAATTCGAAATAAGCAATGACTTTTCGCGGACGCATCTTGCCTCACTTTGACAGCCCCATGAAACACTCTCATGTAAGCTTTCTTCATCCAGACACTCGCTACGCCAATGCCCCCTTCGCCCTCTCACTTCACCTCCTTGCTTTGTAACGGAACGGATCGACCCAGCTAGCGCCATCTCTGATCCTCTCCCTCGTTCCCAAACAAACCCAAACAGCTGTTTTTATCGCCGTCGATTCAATATCCGTTCGTCTCTACTCCTTTAACTCCGTTGAAAAAGTTACCATTCGTTACGAGCTGAATTTCGAGTTTCAGAGGTTAATGATTCAGGCTTTACCGGCAGGTGTCTACACTTCTCCGACTCGGATTTACCTTCAATTAGTTAATATCATTGAACCTCGAACTCAACGACGTTTTCACATGAAAAATGACTTAAAAAAAAAACTGATTATTGGGATGTAAAAATTTGGGAGTAACGTAGAATTTTTAGCCTTTTTATACTATTAGGTCGCTAGCTTCGAATACGAGAAACTAGAAAATTGCTTATATTTCGCAAACGGCTGTATCGATTTGAAAAAACCTTTCACCAATTTCTTCCAGTGCAGAAGGTACGTTTTTCTGTCGGACTTGCTCAAAATTCAATAAATACAAATGATTAAAAATTGAGGAACAATTAATACCTGAATACCGAGTACGTGAAGTATTTGACTTCATTATACTTTGCGTGCCGCTGACTTTTCTTTTCCTCATATCTCTGAACATATTTCGCCAATTTCAGCATTTTTTTCTTCAATCGATACGCTCGAACCTGGGCACGAAGATTACATCACTGTCATTATTATTGATTCTTCGCGATTTGTAAGATATCGAAGCTCGACTGAAGGAACGGCAAAAAATATGTTTTCGTTTTCATTTTGTCAGCCCAGTTTGCTGGTCACAATAACGAGATTCGGGCAAATACTGACGCAGGTTTTCAAGCATGTGATCGAATAATTTATTAACATGGAAGAATATACATCTAGTAACGCGCAGACACGAATCACAGTGAGTGACAAACGTACAAACGCGACGCAAGGAATTATAAATAATCAATAAAGTATGATTGCTCGGATTTTCAACTCATTAGATGTGACGGGTGGTATGAACGATGGATGAAACATTTATATGCATATTCGGGTGTGCGTAAACAATATAAACAATAAGTAAAATGACACTTTCGTGTGTAACAATGAATCGCTTAAAAATATCCCGAAAGTTTATTTCTGCTTTCCTTTTCTTCACATCAGGATCCATGCATGCGATGTTTCATTTCGTCTCAACTAAAAATTACGTGGAGACGAAACGATGAATTGTCGAATGCCGTTTTTTTCTTCATTTCTTCTTACGGGAAGCGTGATTGGCACGTCGTCCTCGGTGATAGGGTTTGACATTTTTCGCGGGAACGGTTGTTGGAACGCTCAGTTTTGGATGGGTATGTCCATTTGTTGTGTTATCGGAAATTCCTAATTAATTAATTGCAACAAAATTAATAAAATACTACAAGGTTTTGACGAATCCCGACAAAATTTAATTTAGAAATCGAACTGGTAGCAAATTAAATTTTTTAAATGATTCTTTCATTAATTCATAATTTGAATAATTTCTGAAATAATTTGGAAAACTTTGGTGCGTTCGAAATGCTTTTGAAAATGAAAACCAAACCGTACCAGAATTCTGTGCCTCACTTTTCGAATTCTGGTCGCCATTTTCATAGGAATTATCCGCCGACGATTTTTCTACGGGCCAACCGGCTTCTGGAAAATTAAAAGCACGGAGAACCGTTGAGCCACAAAAATGGAAATATACGGACAAAAAAAAATAACTGATAACCGCTCAATGCTTTTTCTTTCCTTTTTGTCCTGATTCGCCATTAAAAATTTCCCGTCAATTAGGTCGATTCGAAAAATAATCCCAAAATGATTTATCAAGTTCAACTTTTGAAAATGGATGAAAAAAGATGGAGCCTGAATTGAAGGAAATTAAATATGGCTACTAGAACGTACGTCCATCTTCGACATTGGGAACCATGCGCTCCGGGCTTGGACTTGTCGAACTGATCGGTGAATAAAATGCGCTCTCACCGTCGTCGCCGAGCTTAGACGGCGAGTAAAAATCGTCGCGGTTTCCGGAAGTGTACGCTGCGTTCGACTTGACCAACTTTTCATCCTCACCCGTATTCTAGGGTCAAATTTGTTGGATCTTTTTTTTGTTATTCGAGAGAAATTTGGATTTCGAAAATAAAATAAATCTTTTCATGGGACCCATAAGTCTTGGGATACAAAATCATTGCAGCGAAATTAGCAAAACCCAAGAAGCAAAGCAGTCGAAAAATAAATCCCTCAACCGACTCAATTTTTTTTTTTTTTTTAATTGCCGAAGGGAAAATAAAATTCCCATTACCTGCAATGAGGCAATTTGTCTTTCCAGTTCCTTTTCTTCGGCCTTGACTTCCTCGAGCCCTTTTATCGTACGATGCAATATCGAATTCGCCTCGTTACGGAGTTCTTCTAATTCCGTAATCGAAATATCAGTCTCTTCATCGCAGCTGCTCTCGGCATCGTCTTCAGGACTTGACAAATCATCGGGCTGCACACAATCCGAATATATATTTATTTATCGATATTTTTCGGTCCTCTGTCACAATAATCACGAATTAATAAATTTCCCCAATTTATTCCATTTAATTGATAGCACAAATAATTCAAAAAAAATAAAAACAAATCCAATTATATGATTAGCTGTCAGGCTAATTAGCCAACAATTTGCGAATTTCAAATGAATTTATTGATTACGAGTCATGAATTCCGAAATAAAATTTTCAAAGGTTTAACATTCATTGTTACGATGAAAATGAACTGACGTTAAATTCTTCGTCGTTCAGACTTTCGTTGGGAGCTGCAAGACGGTCGATTTTGGCCTGAATAGTTTCTTCATCGTCGGAATCATCGGAACACTCATCATCCGAGCTCAGTTCGGAATATTTACGTTTTGGATCTTCCAAAGTCAAAGTGGATTCCGTTGTTGATTGTTCTTCCAGAGTAGGTGCCTTTGGCAACGACGAAGAAATCATTTTTATTGTGTCAAAAATGCAAAAAAAATTAGAATGCATTTGACACGAAGAGGTAAAAAAAAAACAACAACAAAAAAACAAAAATGCCATTGACAATTGGTGTGACATAGAGAGTACTCACAAAGTCATTGTTAATGTGGACTTTGATCTTGGTAGAAGGTGGCGAGGATCTTAATTTGGAGCTATCCAAACAGGACAAACTGGACAGGGTCATCTGGATTTTTCTAATCAAGTGTGACGATCTCCACTTATCACCGTTCATATTTGGATCATTATCCTGCACCCAACACCAGGATTTATTTACTACATTTCTAATGCCATCATGCAGCGAGGCAATGTATGCCCAATTTTTCTAACGCATCGACCCAGTACTTCTAAACCTTTATACAAATATTATTTATTAAATAATTACCTGTATGCAGTTCGTTCGCTGCCTCATTGATTTCATGCCATTCGATTTGATCGTTCTCAACCTTCTACGAACTTTTTGGAGAAACTTTACCTGATGGATCGAACCATTATTGTTTTCAATTTATAAGACTAAAAAATGCACGAGAAAAATCGGATGATAGTGAATAAATGAATAAACGGATAAATAAATAAATAAATCAATTTATTTATTTATTTATTTATTTATGAATTAATAAATTAATAAATAAATAAATAAATTAATTAATTAATTAATTAATTAATTAATTAATTAATTAATTAATTAATTAATTAATTGATAAATTGATAAATCAATAAATTGATAAATTGATAGATTACTAAATTAATAAATTAATAATTTAGCGAATAAATCAATAACTAAATAAACGGATGAATAAATAAATAAATCAATTAATTAATTTATTTATTTATTTATGAATTAATAAATAAATCAATTAATAAATTGATAAATTGATAAATCAATAAATTGATAAACTGATAAATTACTAAATAAATAAATTAATAAATTAGCGAATGAATGAAAAACTAAATAAACGAATAAATATTTAACCATTTTTGTTTTCAATTTATAAGACAAAAAAATGCACGAGAAAAATCGGATGATAGTGAATAAATAAATAAATAAATAAATAAATAAATAAATAAATAAATAAATAAATAAATAAATAAATAAATTTATGAATTAATAAATTAATAAATTGATAAATCAATAAATTGATAAATTGATAAATTACTAAATTAATAAATTAATAAATTAGCGAATGAATGAATAAGTAAATAAACGAATAAATATTTTCATTGATAGGAAAGATTGAAAAACACATCTAACCATTTCAGCAGGTTCGATTCTCGGATAACCCAGAATGAAGGATCCAATATTCAATCCGATTCTGAATATACGAAGATTTATCAATACCGGCAAAAAAAAGATCCATGGCAGTGGTCTTATTAATTCCATTTTGCCAAAAGTTTTACCGTTTTCTTCTGCAAAATTGAAGCAAAAATAATAGTACACATTGGAATCAAACAATTGTAAGTTCACGCCAAACAATTCATTCCCAAAACTGAATGCATGAAATTGTTAGTTCTGAATGTGTGATTCATGAATACCTGCAGTCCATTCCTCACTCGGTAAACTCCATTGGAATGATTTTTCAATGATCCATACGAGACGATCTACTAGCCGAAACAGCGTCTGGCCCAGTGACGATTGAGCTGCGGTCTCCATCAAAACTAGCCCGCAACTTGACACCGTTTCAACCATTTTCGTCGCTGTTTGGGGAAGCTGATGAATAATAAGTAATTAACAAATTAAAACAGTTTTTAAATAATTATTTAATTTTTCATCATTAAATAATAATTATTGTTAATGGTAAAAAAAAAATGGAATTATTTTGTTCATTAAAGTGAAAAAACTTACGGACAATGCCGAAATTTGGTCGTTGCTCATCTCGATTCTGCAATTAGAAAAATAAGAAAATATTGACGAACCAAAGAGAGATGGAACATCAACAGAAATAGATTTTTGTTTACACAAGATTTAAATCGACAACCACGTCGAAGAAAACTGCGAGACATCTTGATTTTTCTTTCAAACACGACAGCAGAAAAATTCGACCTTATAACTCAGTTGATAAACAAACAATAAGAAAAGCGACGTCGATAGAACGATATCGAAGAAGCATGACCTCTTCTCTTCGTATCTCTATATATTCACACGATCCTTGCAAAACGAAGTCCCAAACGAGAGCGTGGATGCCGCCGGCTATAATTTTTGCTCCAATTTTCATTTTCCAATTATTTGAAAAATCCAATTTGCCATTTTTCTTCATTAATTTCTAACTCTTAATTTTTTACCAGGTCAAAAAATTCCTCTTCCTTCTCGATGTCTCGGGGAAAATAATTATTCGATTTTCTCCAACAAATTGTGAGCTTTCCAGACAATCAGTTGGTTCCTTTTCCTGCTAAAATGTTCTGCTCATTTTTTTATCTTCTTCCAAAATTTATTTTCAAATATTATTCACTCATGTTCTTCACTGTCATGGCAAAATGTATCAACTGCGGAGACATCGCTATCTCGCTGTAGCGTTCGCAGGCCAACCGGTGCTATCGTGTTTTTCTTTCACCCGTATATAGAATCGAGCTCTGTTGACCACTGTCGACTATCGCGTCTCGATTCGTACGTTACATACTAATTTATGTTTGACTATCAGTTACGAAAAAAAAGTCATAAAATTCAATGTAATTTTAATTTCAATAAAATTGCGTCTATTTTTCCAAAATTCACTCATTTCGTTTTCTTCCAATTATTCAGGTTCCCAAAAAGGGAAAAAATAGACCGAAAAATTCTCAGATTTACGAATCATTTTGTTAATTCAAATTTTTCAACTTACCTGTTCAAAAAATTTGATGTAAAAAAATTGATTTTTACTTCACTGTCGCGAACTCGTTGAAAAATTAGTATGAAAAATAAAATAGATAAATAATTGACGCGAATGAATCGTACACTTTGACGCGATATCGATTGGGTCGATTAATGTTGTTTGCAGAATAAGAGCTTTCTCGAAACTGTGTTGGCACTTGGGAACTCAAAACTTGGCTGTTTTTGCTGGAGCAGGGAGACTCACAATAAACGTACGCGAGCACACATCCTTGATAAGAATTATTCACACACAACGCAGACCTTTGGACAGAGATA
This sequence comes from Hyposoter didymator, assembly GCA_037952995.1. Classification (NCBI taxonomy): domain Eukaryota; kingdom Metazoa; phylum Arthropoda; class Insecta; order Hymenoptera; family Ichneumonidae; genus Hyposoter; species Hyposoter didymator. The sequence goes on from JBAJMU010000011.1 coordinate 4,174,455, forward strand.
TCACGATCATCGAAGAAAATCACTAACTGGGCATTCACGACTGTCGTAATTATTATTCGAACGTACAGGGTGTCTTTGGAATCGATCGTCGATCGTGAAATCCTGAAAAAAATTCTTGCACGTTGTAAAACTTGAATTTTAAAAAATTATAAAAATGTTTAATATTTAATTTTTCGATTAGATGGTAAATAATTTTCAACGGAATTATATTATTTATTGCGCGAATAAAAATTACGATTTTATTGACGCGTTCGGTTGAAAAAACAAAAATTAAAATTGAAAAATTAGAAAAACTTTGAAAATGAAATTTTTCGCATAAATCGTAAATAATTTTCAACAGAATTGAATTATTTATTTGCGAACAAAAATTACGAGTTTATTGACGCGTCGAATTAAGAAAAAAAAATTAAAGTTAAAAAATTAGAAAAATTGCTCCATAAAACAAAATGCAAAAAAATGAAACGCATTAAAAATGCGCAATAATTAACACGCAATAAAAAAAAGGGAAGATAATTTCTTCTCAAGGTAAAAAAAAAGTGGTGATTTATTTGTCAATAGAATTAAATTATTTATTGCGCGAATAAAAATAACGATTTTATTGACGCGTTTAGTTGAAAAAACAAAAATTAAAATTGAAAAATTAGAAAAACTTTGAAAATGAAATTTTTCGATTAAATCGTAAATAATTTTCAACGGAATTGAATTATTTATTTGCAAAGAAAAATTACGAGTTTATTGACGCGTCGAATTAAAAAAAAAAATTAAAGTTAAAAAATTAGAAAAATTGCTCCATAAGACAAAATGCAAATAAATGAAACGCATTAAAAATGCGCAATAATTAACACGCAATAAAAAAAAGGGAAGATAATTTCCTCTCAAGGTAAAAAAAAATGGGGTGATTTATTTGTCAATGGGTCTCGGTAAATCCTGCTTGCGAAGGTGAGAATTTAGAATAACGATATAAGAGCACGGTATTCGAATGTGCTGCGCAGGTGCAATTGGGGCCGCTTTCTTATTAGCATCTCGAGGAAAGCTATAGTTCACCCTTTCGACCCACTCTCAGGAGCTTTGCCAGGTGTCATTGGCACTCCTGGTCAGTTAACTCGTGCAACTTGGTCCGAATCCTTCGTCGCGAAGCCTCTGTACAAGTCTCGTGAATATTATTTTCATTCTTCATCGCGCGTTACCAGTGCAAGCGTTTATTTATTTATGGGCGAGGGTAGACGAGAGCGTTCCTCCAAACGGTAAGAATTTTTTTTTCCCACTTTTTTCTAACTCTACAATTTTACAAATTATCGCATTCGTTCTTATCGATCGCTTTTCGATTTGAAATTCAAAATACCCGACGAAGGAGAATTCATTCCGAAAGAAACTGTCAATTATGTGGCGACTCGTAGGGCTGCGTACCAACAAACGAATTATTCTCATTTCAGCTTCAGAATATTAATATTATTTTAATAATTATTTATCTCAATAAATTAACAATGAATTAACAATTTGAATAATTAATATTCTTTATTTTTTATTTATTTCTTCGAAAAAAAAATTAACAGTTTTGAATAAAGGAAAAAAGTTGAAAATTATTTCAATGCCATAAAAACGAAATTTTACAGATTTATTCGACGAATTATTCTCATTCCAGGTTCAGAATATTTAATATTATTTCAATAATTATTTATCTTAATAAATGAATAATAAATTAACAATTTTAATAATTAATATTATTCATTTATCATTTATTTCTTCGATAAAAAAATAAACAGTTTTGAATACAGAAAAAAAGTTGAAAATTATTTCAATGCCATTAAAACGAAATTTTACAGATTTATTCGACGAATTACCACACGACGAAGTATTTAACGAATAAATCGGAACAAAAAAAATTTTCATCGCAGTTGGAAAATTTTTCGAGCCTCCGAGACGCAATGAATCTTGCGAAAGCCCGTCTCACCAGTTTCCCCCCTACAATCACGTGTGTGTTACCTTTGCTGGCTCAAGGTCGTATCTAATAAAAAAANCCGAATCCTTCGTCGCGAAGCCTCTGTACAAGTCTCGTGAATATTATTTTCATTCTTCATCGCGCGTTACCAGTGCAAGCGTTTATTTATTTATGGGCGAGGGTAGACGAGAGCGTTCCTCCAAACGGTAAGAATTTTTTTTTCCCACTTTTTTCTAACTCTACAATTTTACAAATTATCGCATTCGTTCTTATCGATCGCTTTTCGATTTGAAATTCAAAATACCCGACGAAGGAGAATTCATTCCGAAAGAAACTGTCAATTATGTGGCGACTCGTAGGGCTGCGTACCAACAAACTAATTATTCTCATTTCAGCTTCAGAATATTTAATATTTTTTAATAATTATTTATTTTAATAAATTAATAATAAATTAACAATTTTAATAATTAATATTATTCATTTTTTATTTATTTTTTCGAAAAAAAATAAACAGTTTTGAATACAGAAAATAAGTTGAAAATTATTTCAATAAAAACGAAATTTTACAGAATTATTCGACGAATTATTCTCATTTCGGGTTCAGAATATTTAATATTATTTCAATAATTATTTATCTTAATAAATGAATAATAAATGAACAATTTTAATAATTAATATTATTCATTTATCATTTATTTCTTCGATAAAAAAATAAACAGTTTTGAATACAGAAAAAAAGTTGAAAATTATTTCAATGCCATTAAAACGAAATTTTACAGATTTATTCGACGAATTACCACACGACGAAGTATTTAACGAATAAATCGGAACAAAAAAAATTTTCATCGCAGTTGGAAAATTTTTCGAGCCTCCGAGACGCAATGAATCTTGCGAAAGCCCGTCTCACCAGTTTCCCCCCTACAATCACGTGTGTGTTACCTTTGCTGGCTCAAGGTCGTATCTAATAAAAAAAAAAAAAGGAAAAATGGGGGTTGATCCTTTTTCAACGCTTAGGCGAGATTTTTTCTTGAGCTTTTGTCCTGCTAACCTCGATTCAAATTTCTAGGCTGCCGTGATAAAGGATACGTACGTGACCTCCTTAAGATCCAAGCTGCGGGGTAGTCCTACTTAATACGATCAGCCATAATAACCCACGAATAAACGAATCGAGAGCGATAAGATCTGTGTGTCGTGTGTATCGCGGCACCGCCTTGAAAAATCACTGAATGGCAATTATATTTTCAGGATGAAATAAAAACGTTGATTTTCGTCGTTAAAATGATTAAGTTGACCAAGCAAAAGATATTTGCATGTGAACGTGATAATGTAGTCGCTGGGTTCCGGATGATGGATCATCGGATGGATTATCGATTCCTTTGCAGGAATCGAGCACGAAATTTCGTAATAATTTCTCATCGCGTTGCCAGTAGTCGAGCCAATGTCAAGCCCAATCAGGGCCAATATCGAGGCTCAAATTGATGCAATTTTAGTTAAAAATGGCCTGGAAGCTGAACCAGTGCATTGAGAATGAAATTTCGTTAAAATAATCGTCGATATTTTGTTAAAATCGTTAAACAAAATATTTTTGGATAATTTCAAAATTTTCATTATTTTGTCAGTATGTTTTCTTACTAACGGAAGTTTGTCAGTGAAATTTACGAGTGGAATGACAAAAATTTGCTTCCTAAGAGACTTTCTAAAATATTTTTAGCTGCAATGACACTATTTTTGAGATTTTTTTAAAAAAACGTATAGTCGAACGTATCAAACGAAATGTCCATCTTTTTCAACAAAATATTCTTCGAATTTTTGTGCCAATATTGCGCCAAGATCGAGAAATTGTTTTCCTCAATTTCTTTTCATCTATACGCGAGTTTTCCCAGTTTCCCTGTGCCCTGTCACCAAGATACGTGTGGAGGGAAAAAAATGAGGTAATCCCTTAATCAGGAGGTGGGAAAAAATTGAGCAAAAATAGTTTGACACGGAAGAAATTCTTCGCGGAGAAAAAAAAAGAAGAATCGTCGCGAAATAAAGTTTTTACACGTAGGAACGAATTCAAGGGAATTCCTTAACGTGTCTCGTGACAAATAAAAGTTGATCGCGTGCAATATTGGCAAACGGAGAAACGCGTCGAGTCAGAAGTCGCACGAGGACGAGAGCGAGAGACCTGTGCGTGTGCCTCCACGTTTTTCGGATATTTGGCCCTCTTCCGGAAAGACCCCTCGCCTTAAAAGGATATAAATTCACGTTGTCAATCAAATGAAGAAAAAAATTGAGTAAAACGCCTGCCACGACATCTGGGTTACGAGGTCAAATCCTTCTCTTCAAATCTTTCTATTTATATATACCACCAGGCGTTTCTTTCTTGAGGTCGACGATTCGACCATTTCGACGCGGATTTAGTCCCTTTTGTTAGACAAACGGATGCTCGACACAAATAGATGCCACCGGGACTTTCGAGACGTTTCAACGTCCTCTCTCTTCCGGATATTCTGATTTATTACAGACTCGCCGACTTGTACTGCAAATGGCCTGTCTCTTGCACAAATTGAACGACATTTGTGAATTCGATCAACCTTTCATTTAAATTCAACCAAAAAACATCATTTGATTAATTAGCAAATTTGATTAATGCATCAAAAAAAAATTGTCGTTTGATTAATTATCGAATTTGATTAATTAATTATCAAATTAAATATCAAATCAGCATTGGCTTGGATTTAGCTAGTTTCTTATTAATCAGGCATAATGAGTTTCAACCAATAATAAATAATTAAATTGCTAAGGACGTTGGATCATTGGAATTCATTAAAATTTAACCAAGAAACATCATTTCATCAATTATCGAATGTGATCAATGCATCAAAAAAAATTATCGTTCGATTAATTATCGAATTTGATTAATTTATCCAACAAACATTATCGTTAGATTAATTATCGAATTTGATTAATGAATTATCAAATTAAATATCAAATCGGCATTGGCTTGGATTTAGCTAATTTCTTATTAATCAGGCATAATGAGTTTCAACCAATAATAAATAATCACATTGCTAAGGAGGTTGGATCGCAAAATCAAAATTGTCAGAATTTGATAAAATTTGGTGAAAAGATTCTTCGGCATCGAGTGGACAAACAAAAATTTGTTCAAATATTTTTACCACGTGGTTATTGAGTAATTACTCGAGTACTGCGTGGTAGAAAAACCAAGAAAAAAATTGTATTGTCATTTATATTATTCAAGAATGTATTTACCAAATATTATTGAATTCTTTTTTGTTTTTTTGAATGTTTTCATTTTTTTTGACATGGTTCAGCATGGCAACATTGTATCGTCATGTTCCAACGTCCTTAATAGAGTTGTTAGTGTAAAAATAATTAATAAAGCGGAAAATTACTTCGAAGTTTGATCCCAAAAGAATGGCATTACTGATAACAAGATAATAAAAAATGGGAGAAGTGAGGAAGGCTTTTTGCAGTAAAAAGTTGATGAATGGGTGAAAGAAAAAAAAAAATTGGCAGCGGTGGGATTCGAACCCACGCCTCCGAAGAGACTGGTGCCTTAAACCAGCGCCTTAGACCGCTCGGCCACGCTACCTCATGATTTTTGATCCCCGGCAGTTTGCTGCTGGGCCTTTAGAGCAAGCATCGCCTATTTTTGTGTTAGAAACCGGAGAGAACAAAATGTTTCCATAAAAATGTCGCTAAATCTAAAAAAAATGGCAAAACCCAACAACAGGACTGAAGAAAATTGGGGAATACACTGATCCACTGAATTTTGAAGTTTTGTTATAATAAAAAAGATTCTTTTCCCTCTGGAGGGATTTTGGTCCATACGAGAGAGTTCAAAAGGCATGTGTCGGTTTTGATTGAAAAATCGATCGGTTTTACATTCGTGCATGTAAGTCGTTAAGCGCGAAACGATTTTTTCTTGCTCTCTGGGGCAATCCTGGTAACGAGGCTTTTCGTATACAGACTACAAATCGATGCGTCTCGTCTGTTCTTATTTGTAACGGCACGTAGAGTTACGTACCAGCCTGTTTCTCTTTCTCTGCTATATTCACCGCTTCTGCGAACTCCATCGCTTCCTATCGTTCTCTCTACCTGCTGCTGTCTGTCTCGCGGCCTCCGGAGATTATAGCAGAGACTTTTCAGTTTGCTTCGGGCATTGACGCGAACTGGTCGCCCAAATATTCCATTCGCCATATATTTCGTTTTAACGACGATCGTCGGAAAATTAAAAAACTAACCTCAAAATCGGTAGGCAAGCTGCAGGTTTTCTTTCATGTGGGAGAAAAAAAATCGGCGTTGGACAGGTAATCGGGAAGGTTCCTTAGCCGGAGCCATGGCTGGACGATGATATTGCGGAATTGACCACGAGTTAAGAAACTTGAAGCTTCAAAAAGTCTGAATGCGTAGATTTCGCTTTGTGGCGGCCATTTTGTTTGCACGGTATCGAGTGCGAGGGCCATTTTGTTGAGAATAATCGTTTTTTATTGATGGCGATGATTGAAGCAGACACCGGTCGAATCTCGGAATCGGCAAGTCGTCGTCGGACACAGAGGTCGTGAGGTCAACCGTCAAAGGTCATCGGAAGGTCAAACCCAAGACAAAGGAAAAATGGCATTTTATCGAAGGTTTGTCGGTGGACGAATTGGGTCGATATCGACGGAGGCGTGTACAGGATCACCCGAGGGACACGTTGGGGATGGACGAAGCGTTGGACTTGAGGGAGAACCTGGTGACGGAATACCGCAGGGCTTTTCGAGCCACTAGCGAGGATTCGTTGCTCAAAGTCTTGGCGAAAAAACTAGCTGAGACTCCGATCGATCACGAGGAAATAGGGAAAAACCATTTTGAGCCAATCATCGACAACCTTCCGCCAGTAGCCGTCCAACCTCTCAAGGTCAATGACTCTGACGCCATGGAGACTGCTGTGGAAAGAGCTCAGAACTTGGGCGCCCCCAATTATTTTGAAAGGCCGCCACTCATGAGACGGTGAGCAGCTTTTTTGATTTCCTAACGTTATTCATTTTTTATTTTTTTTTATTTTTAAGGCCCCTCGGGGCTTTGACCTCTAAGAATCGAAAAAGATTTCCACAAACGGAATAAATTCAAAATGATAAAAATAAGTTACAAAAGCACGAAACACCACACTCACATTCTTCGCGTCTAATGAATTTTTTTTTCTCCACATAAATATCGATTTTTACGATACTCCTGAAAAGATTCCAAGTTTTAATTTTATTCGCATTGTCAATATAGCTGTAGAAACAAAAAAATGATTACGAAAGCACAAACAAATTAAGGGGTACGAGTCTGAAACGAGAGGGTGACCAGTTTTACGCGAATACGGAATACTCGACGTACGTGCCTCACCAAGGTCATCACAGAGCTGAGCTCGCGCGAAGGCCAACTTCCTTAAAAATGGAAGGTGACATGGGCACGACGACGGAACAGTGCGAAAAGTTTATCGAGTGGTTGAACGTTACTCGTCCGGCACTGGCACGTCTTCCGACCAATTTGAAGCTCGAGGGTGAGCTCGAGACAACGACGGAGAACCTGGACAAGTACGTGCCCTTCGTTGGGGCCCGAAGACCCGAGCTGCTGAGGCAAAGGTCAAGTTTGAAGCTGGAGGGTGACTCCACCTTTCTTCCGGAATATACCGATGTCTTCCGGCCTCACTATCACAACGGTGAGTGACGTTTCTTGTGCAGAAATTAGATTTGCTCAATCATGAAGGTCATTCAAGGTCAAAATCCATTTTTTTGCTTATTATGCGCAGAAAAACGAATGCCCGTCTTGCCAGAATCGCATCTGCAAACCGGAGGTAGTTTCTACGAGGCTACGGAAAGTTCTCGAATCAACGAGCCAATCGACAGGGATGACATCAGGGAAGACACTGTCGCTGACGAATCTCATAAACGCAAAGAACGAGAAGAAGAAAAACGCAGGAAGAAGGAGGAAGACATGAAGATGTTGGTCTCCAAGCTGGAGGAACTTAAAGGACCCCCCCTGGAAGTTCCCGAATACAAAGATGCGTATAAGGTAAATATCCCTATGCATGTTAGAAAGAGTATGATTGCGGCTGAAATTCAGCAGAACTACGCGAGCGAATTGGATTTTTCTTCCGCAGGATTTCCCTCGTGAGCGGCCGAAATTGATGAGACCGGAAGACGAGATTGGCCGAGCGGATGGTTCCAAGATTCATTCTCCTCAAAGTCCATCAAAATTTGCAACAAAAATAGATCAAGATCCCGAGTACAATTCCACGTTGCTGAACATGGATCGTCCGGTTTACCGGAAGCCGCCATTATGTCTGAAGCCAAATGCGTCAGCATCATCCATTTCCGGTTATGATTCGCGGGTACCTCGTGAATCTCGACGAAATGAGGCCACGAGCGAAATAAGGTCACAGTATGTTCCTTACGCAAATTTTCCGAGGGTGGAAACTCTCAGGATGCCGGCTAACCTCCGCCTGGAAGGTCACATTGACCTTCAACCGGAGTATCGCGAGGCTTATTGCGCGGCAAGAGAGAGCAACGTGGCGAACGAGCCGAGGATGCATCGTCATCGAGATCGAAGTCTGAGCGCCTCGAGGAGACGCGACAATCTCTGGATCACCCACAACAATGGCGAACAATTCGGAAGTGTCAACGCCGCGGACGAACAGGACGCATTTCAGATCTTAAACACGAGGATACATTCAGAAAATGTCGTTGCCAAACCGCCGTTAGAAAATAGACGGTAAATAAGCATATTAATTTGACCTTCGAGACACTCAAGGTCATTTGAAGGTCATTTGAAGGTCATTTTTGAAGAATACGAAATGTATACCTTCACGTTGTAATACACAGACTTTGATGAATCGATATTTCTATTTAAAGAGGATCAAGACTCTCGCAAGGGTCAACATATCACCAACCTACCCATTTGGACCCTACGAATTCATCATCATTTGCCAGAAATCGTTCGCCGAGTCCCTATCAACTTCACGTGCAAAATGTCGACGCAGAATCACGTGGCTTCCCACAACGGCGGCCATCTTTGTCCCAACAAAATTGCGGAAAAGCGCGGATTTCTTCACCCAATCGTCTTCACGACTCACAACAACGATCTTATTCCCCTAGTTTTGGAAGAACTCATCCAGCCCGAAAAGAAGGAACCGATGATCAAGCTTTCGTCGTTTTAGATAATTCACGATACGATCGGTTGCCCGATAATCAGGCCGTTGAACATCGATCCAGATCCAACGCGAATCAATTCGTCAATCCAACGGGGAACACACGAGGACGCCCAAGAAATACCACCCCCACGAACTGGATGCCACCCTGGTACGATAATACCAAAACCATCTAACAAAATGCTTTCAAAAGATTTCATTAAAACAATTTATCAATCGAATATTCACGATTTTTTTTCTTCCGAAACTCCACCTATTTTTGCAGCAAATTTCTACCAACAAAATGGCGCTGAATTCAGCAATCTACAGAATCTATTTGTTCCCATAAATTAATTTACGGACTCTCCTCGGTACAGCCCCCAAAAAGTATTAATAATTCATCAGTATTCGCGCGGGTGAAAACGAATAGAAAGAAAGTCAATGTAAGTAAAAATAATTATTTATTCTACAAATTAGTTCTGGCTCGAAATGTTTGAGCGACTGGAAATAGAAAAATAGTTGATGGTCATTCAACTTTCAAATCAATTGAACAACTCCTGACTTGACCAAGTCGGCGACGGCTTTGTACTGCAAAATATACTGCGATCCAACTTCGAGCGTGATTTCATGGTCGTTAGAGCCCGGGATAATGATTCCCTCGACTCGTTTGTTCGCTTTGAGCAAAACGTGAGAATGTAAATTGGGCTTGACGGTAAATTGGTCGATTTGGAATTCCTGGAAGTTGGGCGGCATGTGCTGCAGCGCCAGGGTTTTGAAAAGCTTCTCCACGCCCGCTAAATAGTCCTGAGCAAATTTGAACTCCTCCGGAGACAAGTAACGCTCGTCGGCCGCGCGTTTTCGCTCTTCCGACAAAACGTGGATTACGTAGCGCTCGATTTTGTCGAGTCGCAGCCTCAAATAACTCGATATCACGAATCTTATACGATCCACCTCCAACGTGTGAAGCCCCAATCTCAAATCGTCCTCTTTCAATCTTTTTACGTTTTCCAACATGTACGCTATTTGGCGCAACATACAGTCTACCAATTCGGACTCGTGCGGCAATATTTCCGGGGCGAATTTTTCGTTCATCCATGCATTTTCCATCGCTGTCATCGCCTGATCAGCTGTCAACTCTTCTTCTTCGCTCAGATCCATCATGTCGTGAGAGGAACTCTCGTTACGAGATTCCGGCTCGTCGTGCTCCATTTTTGATTTTTGAGGTTAATTCTGAGCTTTCGTATCAACGATTTACGCTCGAGGCAAACTCGGAGTAAAGCTTTTTCGATGCTTCAGCATGAATTCAACTTTTCGCGAGCTTTTTTTGAGATTCCGGGGCAATTAACCTCGAAATTTTGATCGAGAGTGAACTTAACCTCAAAATTTATGATTTTTCGATATTTGCCAGTGAATGGGAGCGATTTTCCGACAGTTTGAGCTTCTGGTACTCACGTGCGGATGACTGTTGAAGTTTTTGTTGATAATTCGAATTAATTCGTTCGGGAATCAACTGATTTTCCCGGCGATGAGTTTTCGTGTTTTGACGTTTGTTGAGATTAAGTTTTAGCGGGACTTGGGCTTTGAATTTCTTGACGAAAACGTTTGCCGCCGCCTGCAAAAGGCTTTTAGTACGTAAAACTTTCGCTAGAAACGCTAGCGATCGGGAAACACGAGGTTAAAAATGTATGTCTGTGGGACTTCGTAATCAGCTGATTACGCACACGCAGTCGCGTCTCTTGATCGTTCGGTCACACTCCGCAAGTGTTTTTTCTGTTCAAGTGTCAAATGGGATCGAATGTTCCGCAAGATTTTTTGTAACAATTGTAATAATGGTCGAAGATTAGTGGATAATAAAGAGTGCTATTAAAATATGAACAAAAATATGAATTCGCCTACGAAACTGACAGAGTTTGCTCCCCTCAGCCCTGTCGAAAGTGGTCAACCTGTCGTCTCCTCCTTGTTCTCCAAACTGTTCGGATTTGGAAGGAGTATGTACATTCTTATCGTTCATTTCATGTTATATTCCGCTCAATGCTCCATGAACAATTATTGAATTGGCAAAATGTAACGCGATCCTGTGCGGAGATAAATTCTCGAGAAATCTAACCTCAAAATAAATTGTTCATTGTGACACACAAGTTACTCGATTTGTTTTCGTACTTTGCTCACTGATTTAGCTTCGTGTTTGTTGGATAATTGTCTCAAATTCTAAGCAGGGAGGTTAGGGTCAAAATCGAACGAAATTTTGACGAAATTCGACATTTAATGTTGGAAAATGGAGATTTCGTGCGTGAAATTCTTATCCACGTAGATGACTGTAAAGTTCCACGTTAAATGTTACACGTGCTGTGAATCTGCTCGGAATTTCGACAATCTAAACGAGCGATTCTAACCGCAACAGGTAGTTCGGCCGAAAATGCTTCCGCGCCATCCGCACCGAGAACTCGTCCCAACGACGAGGAAAGAAGCTCTTCGGGGGGGAATTTGGAATCGTGGAGAGTGGCGAATGAAAGAGAAAAAGACGACGAGTCGCTAACCGAGGAGGAGAGTTGCGGCTCGGTGAATTATTCCTTAGACGTTTCGGAAGGTCGAAGTTTGCCGAATGTTTTGAAGCGCATAAGCAGCATCGTGGCTCTGAGGAGCGGGGTACGTCGGCAAAAATCAACATTCCACATCCCTCGAGCACGAAATCTCTTCTCGTACAGAAAGAATTTGAAAAAAAATCTCACGAGTCTGTAGATTATTAAAAAATGGCTAAATCTTTCATTTTCTCCGATAAACTGAAACTTTTTTTTTCTCTTTTCACCAGAATCTAAAATCTTACAAAGATTCTCAACTGCGAAGTTACTGGATGCCGGACAGCGTGGCTAAACAATGTTACGAGTGCGGAGAGCGTTTTACAACTTTTCGCAGACGGCATCACTGTCGAGTCTGCGGCCAAATTTTCTGCTGGAAATGTTGCTCGGACGAGATTTCTGGGAAAACCATGGGATGCATAGGTAGGCGAGGAAATCGTAGAAAAAAAAAATGAATTTTCTGATTTTTCGTTTCGTTTTTTTGTTTATGTAAAATTTTTTATTTTTCTAGGTGATTTACGCGTTTGCACGTATTGCTGCAAAGTCGCATTCTCGTATTTACAATCGTCGGATATGAGACGCGAGCTTTCCGCCGATCTTCAAGCTCTCCAGGAAGATTTACGTAACAAGTACGGAAACGATTCCCAGCCTGATCAGAGCCAACGGAGAGCGAGCGACGATCCACTCGACGACGAAACCAGAGCATATCGCAAAGCGAGCGTTGGCTACATGGAAGAAAAATATGCGCACGGGAGGTTGGTATTTTTCGTTTGAATAAATGATATTAATTTGAACGATTCGTTCGAATCGTTTATTTATTCAAAGCGAAAAGTTTGCTCCATCGAGAGATTTTCTGAAAATGCTGAAAAAATTCGATGGAGCAAAAAAAAATTACGTGATGGACTTTTTTTTAGTTTCAACAATTCTTGTCCCTGATTTTTTTACTTTTCTGGCTTTGGATCGACGCCCATGTGGCGTCTCGATACTTGCGATATTTTACTACGTTTTTCAAATTTTCCTGGAGCCGATTCGATTCTGAATTTTTGTTTTCTGTACTGGCAGATCTTCCAGCAGTTATCTTGGTACTCAGGGCCGTTCCCTCGTTCTTAAAAATTCGGCACCCTTGAGAATGATTTACGAGGAATTGTTTCGTTCGAGTCGAGCGATTCCACTTCAAACTCATCGAGTGCGATTAAAAAGTTATTACAATTGTTTCATCGGCAATGAGTTGGTGAATTGGCTGGTCGCCAACAACAAAACGGCCTCTCGGTAACGACATTTTTTTTCCAATAAATAAAAATCAAGAAAATCGATTTTACTCGCTCAACTTTCGCGTTTTTTTATGCTTCCAGAGCTCAGGCCATCGCAATCGCTCAAGCTCTCTTGGAAGCCGGTTTCATCGAGTCCGTACAGTCCGAGGAATCTTTTGGCGACGGCACAGGCCTTTTTAAACCTGCCAATTTGTCGCTCATGCAAAGCCTCGAGTTGTCCGACGAAAATCAATCCAATTGCGACTCGCAGGAACCTGCCTGGGTCACGAATATCCCTCAACACGATTCCACCACTGGTTAGTATCAAAATTCAATAAAATTAAATATAATTCAATAAAATTTTATAAAATTCAATGAAACTCAATAAAATAAAACAAAATTCAATGAAATTCAATGAAATTCAATAAAACTCTATAGAATTCAATGCAATTTAATAAAATTCAATAAAATCCAGTAAAACTCAATAAAATTCAAAGAATTTCAATAAAATCCGACAAAATCCAGTAAAACTCAATAAAATGCAAATAATTTCAATAAAGTTTTGAAAAATTCAATAAAACGCAACAAAACTCAATAAAATCTAATAAAATTAATCAAAATTCAATAAATCCAACAAAATTCAGTAAAACTCAATAAAATTCAAAGAATTTCAATAAAGTTTTGGAAAATTCTATAAAACGCAACAAAACTCAATAAAATCTAATGAAATTCATCAAAATTCAATAAAATCCACCAAAATTCAGTAAAACTCAATAAAATTCAAAGAATTTCAATAAAGTTGAAAAAAATTCAATAAAAGTCAACAAAATTCAGTAAAAGTGAAAAAAAATGCAATAAAAGGCAATTGAATTGAAATTCCTCATTAAAAATGAACAACCGACGTCGACAATTTTTTTCTCCCAAAAATGAAACTTCACTACCAAATGATTTTCCCAAATCCACTAAAATTGCTCAACGGAGTAGAAATAATTCAGGAACCTGTGAAATAAATAAAAATCGACGGTTACGTGAAAAAAAAAATTGGAAAAATTTAAAAATTGAATAAAAAGAAAAAACGCGTCTGAGAATTAATCGATTGAAAAATAAACCAAGTGAAAAATGATAAAAATGTGCGATTACAGATTCAGAGAGCGACACTAAACAGCCGACGTTCCAGGGAGCAGTGAGCCGTCTGCCGTCGTCGAGTTCGAGTTTTTATCTCGATCTGAACGTCGAGGCTTCCACTGCGACTTTGAAACGTCCAACGAGCGAAGATTTGGCGAGTATAATGACCGACAGCTCGACAACGGACGGGACCAACGACCACAAAGAAACCCTCGACGTTAAACCTCACAACTGCGAATCCGGCGGCGTGTCCGACGAACTTTTGAGCGAGACTCTGCAAGTCCAAAAATTCAATGAACGCAACAGTTGGCACAGAGCGAAAAATCTTTCCACAGCCAACGAGGAACTCGGTTGTTACAATTCGCTTACGTGAGTTTTTGCTTTTTTATATCAAATTTGAGTTTTTTGGTTAAAATTTATTTTCAAATCATTTGTTCGAAGTTATTTTTCATCGCCCAATAATTTTTATTGATTTTCCAATAAATTTTCATACATTTTTCGATTTTTTTCGGTTGCTAGAATTCGCTCACGTGAGTTTTCGCTTTTTTATTTCAAATTTGAGTTTTTTGGTCAAAATTTATTTTCAAATCATTTGTTTGTAGTTATTTTTCATCGCCCAATAATTTTTATTTATTTTCCAATAAATTTTCATACATTTTTCGATTTTTTTCGGTTGTTACAACTCGCTTACGTGAGTTTTTGCTTTTTTATTTCAAATTTGAGTTTTTTGGTCAAAATTTATTTTCAAATCATTTGTTTGTAATTATTTTTCGGCGCCCGAAAATTTTTACCGATTTTTCAACAAATTTTCATCCATTTTTCGATTTTTTTTTAAATTTTCATTTAAAAAAAAATGTTGGAATCGTTTTTTCACAGAGCTGCGTACAAAAAACACGAGCACTCGTTAATAAGGCAATTGCTAAAGAGAGAAGGATTGTCCGACAATTGGACCGAGCCGATAATTTCATTGGCTCATCAAATCGTCGATCAAGTCCGACCGGATCTGCATCACGATGCCGAGGACATGGACATAAGACAATACGTACAAATTAAAAAATCACCAGGCGCAAGTAAAAACGATTGCGAAATCGTTTCTGGCGTCGTTTGCAGCAAAAACGTCGCTCATCGTGGCATGGACGCCATGATGGCGCATCCCAAAATTTTACTCTTGCAATGTGGCCTTATGTATCAACGAGGAGAGGGAAAACTTCTCAGTCTCGAGCCGGTCATGCTCGCGGTAAGTTTTCGTTATAAGTCATTTTTTCATTTTTTCAAGATTTTTTTTTTCATTGTTCATTTACGAATGAAAAATTAAGAGAATTGGACAATTTTTCGATTTTTTCTTCTTTTTTCTTTTGTTTTTGCCGGAGGAATGAAGAAAATTTGAAAATTTTGAAATTTTTGTCACTTTTCTCCAAGAAATTGAAAAATCTCGAACACACGGTCGCGCGATGACGTTTTTTTTCCAAAAATTTGGCGATTCGCGAATGGAAAAGGAAAAGAATTTGGAAATTTGACGATTTTTTCTTTTTTCCTCCAGGGAAATAATGTAAATTTAAAAATTTTGTGATTTTTTGTCACTTTTCTCCAAGAAATTGCGAAACCTCGAACGAACTGTCGCACGATAACGATTTTTTTCCAAAAATTTGGCGATTCGCAAATGGAAAAGGAAGAGAATTTGTAAATTTTGTGATTTATTATTTTTTCCTCCAGGGAAATGATGTAAATTTGAAAATTTGTGATTTTTTGTCACTTTTCTCCAAGACATTGCGAAACCTCGAACGAAATGTCGCACGATAACGATTTTTTTCCAAAAAATTGTCGATTCGCGAATGGAAAAGGAAGAGAATTTGTAAATTTTGTGATTTATTATTTTTTCCTCCAGGGAAATAATGTAAATTTAAAAATTTTGTGATTTTTGGTAATTTTTATTCAGGAAAATGAACATCTGGGACACACTGTCGCGAGGATCACCGCTCTTGGACCGGACGTTGTCCTCGTTCACAGATCGGTTTCCCGTTTGGCTCAAGATCGATTCCGCGAGTGCGGCGTCACTCTCGTGCTCAATGTTAAGCTGAGCGTTCTTGAACGAGTCGCTCGATGCACCGGAGGCACGATCGTCAATACCGTCGATGCTCATCTCACCACGCGCTACAAACTTGGCACTTGCAAGAAATTTTATCTTCGCAATTTTCCCACCGAGACGAGTGAGTACATTTTTTAATCCATCGCTCTCATTTTGCTCGCAGCGAAGATTTCTCCATTTTTTATCGCGATAACAAATTTTTCAATGAAAAAAACTTCGAAATTTTGATTTTTCAATGAAATTTTAATTTTTTAAATGAAATTTTGATTTTCCAAATGAAATATTGAATTTTTAAAATGAAGTTTTGATTTTTTCAATGAAATTTTGGGTTTTTGAAATACAATGTTCATTTTTGATTTTTTTTGTATAAAATTTTGATTTTCCAAATAAAAAATTGATTTTTTAAAATGAAATTTTGATTTTCAAAATTAAAATTTGATTTTTTGAATAAAATTTTGCGTTTCTAAAATACAATGTTGATTATTTTTATACAATTTTGATTTTTCAATGAAATTTTAATTTTTTAAATAAAATTTCGATTTTCCAAATGAAATATTGAATTTTTAAAATGAAGTTTTGATTTTTTCAACGAAATTTTGTGTTTTTAAAATACAATGTTCATTTTTTATTTTTTTTTGTATAAAATTTTGATTTTCTGAATAAAAAATTGATTATTTAAAATGAAATTTTGATTTTCAAAATTAAAATTTGATTTTCAAAATTAAAATTTGATTTTTTGAATAAAATTTTGAGTTTTTAAAATACAATGTTGATTATTTTTATACAATTTTGATTTTTCAATGAAATTTTAATTTTTTGAATAAAATTTTGATTTTCCAAATAAAAAAATGATTTTTAGAAATGAAATTTTGATTTTCAAAATTAAAATTTGATTTCTTGAATAAAATTTTGAGTTTTTAAAATACAATGTTGATTATTTTTATACAATTTTGATTTTTTTGATGAAATTTTTATTTTTTGAATAAAATTTTGACTTTTTCGTGAAATTATTTGTTTCCATTATTTTCTGGCTTCGAAAATATTGATTTCTTCCTTTTCTTTACGAATGCCAATGGTTTTGAGTGATTTTTTAAATTTTCAGGCCATTTTTGTTTATTTTTTGATGCATTCGTGTTTTCCATCGTCTTGGGCGACGAGAGGAAAACGTGTTTTCGATTTAGGCTGCCAATCGAAATGATTTTTCTTGTTGTCAGGTCGACCCAAGACTCTCATGTACTTCGAGGGCTGTCCCAACGCCCATTTGGGAGCGACGATACTTTTGCGAGGTGGCTCACAATCGGAGTTGAAACGAGTGAAAAAAGTCACGTCGACTATGATTTTCGCGGCGTATTCGTGGCGCTTGGAAAAGTCTTTCCTCATGGATGAGTTCGCGAGGCCTCCGTTGCAATCGGACGATTCGTTCCTGGACGAGAACGCCAGTGCTGGCGTCCCTTCGGCCGTCGCAGCCGACCAGGAGACGGGCAATTCGACCGGAAAAACGCGTGGTAAATAAAAAAAATTAAAAATTTCACCTCAAACGTCAAAATTTAATCGAAATAGCGAAAAATTTTTACAATCGATGGAAATATTTTTAAAAAAATATTCAGTCGATCGAGAAATTCGGTCGCGACGAGCAATTCGGCCGAAAAAACGCGTGGTAACGAAAAAAATTAAAAATTTCACCACAAACGTCAAAATTTAATCGAAATAGCGAAAAAATTTTACAATCGATGGAAATATTTGTTGAAAAAATATTCAGTCGATCGAGAAATTCGGTTGCGACGAGCAATTTGGCCGAAAAAACGCGTGGTAACGAAAAAAATTAAAAATTTCACCTCAAACGTCAAAATTTAATCGAAATAGCGAAAAATTTCTACAATCGATGAAAATATTTGTTAAAAAATATTTAGTCGATCGATAATCCAAGGAGTTTGCCGTGTTGCAGGAATCGAAGAGTCTCGAAGCATATTCGACGATTCTCCACCAGGAAAAACATCGGAAACGAATATCGTAGTGAAAAAGTCAATAAACGGGACGCGGCGTCGTAGCAGCGAAGAAAATGCATCAGCGGACTCGATGATGAGTGCGGAGGCGTTCAAGAGAGTCTCGGGTATGCTGGACGAGGACAGTGACCCTTACGACACGTTGAGGCTTTTCAAGACTCGGCCGAAAGCGAATTCGGAGGAAAAGAGTGAGACGGAAATGGTTCGGTCGCGGAAAAGCGTGAAACAGGATTCGCACGTTGCGGAGGAGGAAAAAGCTGGCTCGGAGGTTCCGGCATCGATCGAGCAGAGCGAAAAGCCTCAAAATCCCGAATTGAAACGTTCGGTCTCTGAAAATTCGGAAACTAAATGGAAAAGCGTTGAAAAAATGGTTTCGGAGGAAAAACGTGCTCACGGTGAGTCCGTGAGCGACTTGAGCGACCCGCTGCATCAATATCTTCGTGAGGAAACCGACGAGGACCGAATGGAAAAGATTTTGAACGAATCCCACGAGGCCGAGAGTTCGGAAAAGCAGGAAAAAAATTCGAGCGCAATTTTGAGCGTCGCGGAGATTCCGTTATCGAATAAATTCAAAAAAGCCTTGGACGACGCGATCCTGAGTTATTCGCCTTACTTGAAATTCACGATTCCTTACCTGGAAACGTTGCCAGGTAAAAATTGCGCGCTCCGTTTATTTTTTCCCAACGATATTTATTATTCCTCGCACTTTCTGGACAAGCCTTCGACCTCCAGAGGCTTTAATTCCTCTTCGGAGAACTGCTGCCGCGCCAACGCCGAACGCGAAATAAAATTAAAACCCGAACATCCTTTCGTCCAAGCGAAATTAACGTCCTCGATAGAAAATCGAGGAGTTCAATGTTTGCTGGCGAATTTTCGAGCCTGCGGAAGTCGCCTGTATCCCCAGGACTCCGTCATACGCGAACCCGTCGAACAGCGAGTCAGAGAAACAACGAAAAACCTCGAAAAGCCTCGGAAAACGACGATCGACTGTTTGGAGCCAGAAAATCATCAGCGGCTCTCAGTTTTCTTTTGCAGTTATTCCCACGGCCGTACCGACGCTCCAGTATTTTGCGTTAACCCCTGGGTCGTCAACATGGACCTTTATGGCCGCAACGACATCGCCCTCGGAGCTTTTCTCGAGCGATACTGTTTGACCAACGAATACAAGTGTCCGGCGCAGTCCTGCAGAGCGGAGATCGCCCAGCATGCTCGAAGGTTCGCCCATGAGGACGCGTGTCTCCACATAACGCTCAACGCCCTAACGACGCAGCCTTTCCGCCAAGAGAACTCCGAGGACATTCTCATGTGGAGCAAATGCTCGCGCTGCAAAAGCGTTTCCCCCGTTGTCCCGATGTCCTCGGACACGTGGTCGCTCTCCTTCGCCAAGTTTCTCGAGCTCCGTTTCCACGCAGGAATTTACACTAAACGAGGAAGCGATTGTCGTCACTCTTTACACCACGAACACTCGCAATATTTCACTAAAAAAAACATGCTCGCTACTTTTCGATACGCAAAAATCAACCAATGGAAAATAAATCTGCCTCCTGCCCTCGTAGAGATTCGCTACGACGCGAAACAGCACGCAAATCTCATCGAAGAATTCAAGAATTTGGCTCTCAACGGCGACGAAGTATTTACCTCAATCAAAGAAAAACTCAACACCGTTCAGCCTGAGCCCGAATCTCTAAATTCCATAAAACAACAACTCGCCAAAGAGCAGCAATATCTGAAAAACAAAATCGAAGAAATTCAATTAAAAATCACGTCGCCGACTCTCGAGAGA
This sequence comes from Hyposoter didymator, assembly GCA_037952995.1. Lineage (NCBI taxonomy): Eukaryota > Metazoa > Arthropoda > Insecta > Hymenoptera > Ichneumonidae > Hyposoter > Hyposoter didymator. Next base: position 4,194,379 of record JBAJMU010000011.1, read on the forward strand.
AAAAAAATGGCCGGTAAACATTCGGAAAAGCAAGTGCAATTCCTCATGTTCAGAATCGAGGACGGTATCGTTATTTCAAAACGTTTGATTTACGAGGCCGTCGCCACTTGGAACTCCAGGATCCAGGAAATCATGGCCAACAACATCGGGAGCGTTGCTGCTTTGAAAAAAAAGGAAGAACGCATCAAACGCTTTTCCGAGAGAAGTCTCACTTCCGGAAGCGCCAACAACGCCATTTTTGATGCCGACGGTTACATCACCGAAGACACAGCCTCCGAATCTCAACTCGAAGATCTCAGCCCCATGTCCGCCGATTACAACGCCCTCGATGCCGTACAAGCTGCTCACAACGATTTACTCAATTACGAAAATCTCGACAGCTCCGACAACGAAATCAACGAATCCAACAACAATCCCGAAGACATTCTCGTCGTTCATGAATCTTCCCCCAAATTTCATCATCATCATCAACGATCACACTCCGACGTTTTTCCACTCACTTCCGAAGACATCGCTCCCGAAAAAAAGAAAAAGAAAAAAACTATACTCTCACAACTTTTACCATCCGCCAGCATCTCCAACAGCATCGCCAATCCCCTCGCCGCCTCCGAACATCACTCCCTTCCTCTTGGGTAATTATTTACATTTTTTAACTTTTTTTTCTTTCTCACCTTTGAACCGAAAATCTTGAAAAATCGTATGATCCGCAGAGTCATAACAATTTGGACGAGAAAAAAATTGACACGAATAATCTAATTGTGTGCTTTTTGTCTTTTTAATTATTGAAAAGTTTCTTTTCATTTTCGTTTTTCTTCCCAAGGCCGAGCTACGAACTGTTTGCCTGTTTTATTTATTTATTCGTTCCTTCAAGTTTTCCTCCGACTCGGCGCCAAACCGGAAATCCATTTGTTCTTCATCATAATTTGGACGAGAAAAAAATTGACACGAATAATCTAATTGTGTGTTTTTGTATATTTTTAATTATTGACTACGAAAAGTTTCTTTCCATTTTGGTTTTTCTTCCTAAGGCCGAGCTACAAACTGTTTGCCTGTTTTTTTTTATTTATTCGTTCCTTCAAGTTTTCCTCCGACTCGGCACCAAGTCGGAAATCCATTTGTTCTTTGTCATAATTTGGACGAGAAGAAAATTGACACGAATAATCTAATTGTGTGTTTTTTTTCTTTTTAATTATTGAAAAGTTTCTTTCCATTTTGTTTTTTCCTCCTAAGGCCGAGCTACAAACTGTTTGCCCGTTTTTTTTATTTATTCGTTCCTTCAAGTTTTCCTCCGACTCGGCGCTAAGCCAGAAATTCATTGCTCTCCATCAGAATCCTCTGTAAAAACCATTTTTTTCCCCTGAAGCTTTTTTAATTTTGTGCCTTTTTTTGGGTTTTGAAAATTTTTGGAAATTTTGCAGATCGGTCGTGCCGATGGTCGTTTACGAATCCGAACCCTCATCAATAATAGCGTACGCTCTTGATTCCCACGACTACAAGCACGCACTCGCCGAAATAGTGCCATCGACTCGAGCAGCTTTCGAGCCCAATTCGAGTCCCTTGAATCGTCGAAAATTTTCGGATAATCGCGACAACGTCGCTCCCGATCCACCGGTCCAAACCGCTGCCCAGCAGCAGCAACAGCAGCCGATCCCACAGCCTGGGGATTTCAAGAGACCGCTCGTTCTCTCTTTCCTTCGTGGCAACTCTCCCAGCCCAGCGAGCCCCATGGACAGCACAGAAAAATCCATCGCCTCTGCCGATACCAATTCGGCCAACAACAACGTTCTTTCTGGCACACTCGAGCCCGACGATCCTGACAAAAAATCCATCATCAAACAACAAACTTACATCGAAGTTCAGTTCCACGATGCCACGACCAATTTTTACTGCAGAATTTATTTCGCCGCACAATTTGCTGCCCTGAGGGAAAACGTATTGCCCTCCGGGGAGGAAGGATTCACGAGGAGCCTCTGTCGCAGCGTCCAATGGGCAGCTCGAGGCGGAAAAAGTGGCAGCGCTTTCTGCAAAACTCGAGGTACTTTTTTTTATTTTTATTTTTTTTTAAATAAAATGCTTTCTCAACGTACTGGGTCATTTTGACCCGGAACAATATTGTGGAAATTTTTGTTTTTGTCGATTTTATAAATAATTGACATTTTTGCAAGATTTTCTGCGAGACTGTTTTATTTTTTTCTTGTGAAACGTTTTCTGGCCACACTGGGTCATTTTGACCCAGAAAATATTGTGGAGATTTTTGTTTTTGTCGATTCGAAAAAAAAATGGAAATTCTTGCAAGATTTTCCGCGACGTCGTTTTATTTTTTTCTTATAAAACGTTTTCTGGCCACACTGGGTCATTTTGACCCAGAAAATGTTGTGGAGATTTTTGTTTTTGTCGATTTGAAAAAAAAATGGAAATTCTTGCAAGATTTTCCTGGAGGTAGTTTTATTTTTCTCTTATAAAACGTTCTCTGGACACACTGGGTCATTTTGACCCCGAAAATAATGTGGAGATTTTTGTTTTTGTCGATTTGGAAAAAAAAATGGAAATTTTTCTTGCAATATTTAGCATTATTTAACAAATAAGAAATTTGAACGATTTTTAACCTCCAGACGATCGTTTCATCCTGAAAGAATTGTCGCGTTTGGAGTTGCAAATATTTCTGGATTTTGCTCCAAACTATTTCGCTTACATGGAAAAATGCCAGCGTACCAAGCAGCCGACACTGTTGGGCAAAATCGTTGGCGTCTACAGGGTCTCCTTCAAAAACAACACGACGAACGCTGCCCTGAGAACGAGCGTCTTGGTGATGGAAAACTTGTTTTACGGTCGAACCATCACCGACAAATTCGACCTCAAAGGATCGGTTCGTAATCGTTTGGTTAATCCGGAAGAAGCTGATTCCGAGGGCGAGCTCGTTCTTCTTGACGAGAATTTATTAAACAGTGAGTTTCCGAATTTCCTTGAAATAAAATAATGCAAAAAAACTTTTTCCCAAAATTTTTCTCATTCCACAATTTTTATTTATTTCCATGCTTTTTTTTTTCTCAATAATTCTACGTTCGCTCGCAAAATGATGAATTTTTGTTTATTCGATAATTCGTTTGCACGTTTTTTTCTCAAGTGAGCTGTGATTCGCCGCTTTACATCAAATCGCATTCGAAGGCTGTGCTGAACAAAGCGATCGAGCAGGACACGAAATTCCTCGCTGACAATTCCGTCATGGATTATTCTTTGCTCGTCGGACTGGAGCCCAACTCGAATCAGCTGGTGCTCGGTATCATCGGTAAGTGACTCGACAGTACAAATAAAAAATGAAATAAAATTTGAAAAAATACGAGGCGCTAAAAATTTGCTCGTTTCTGTTCAGAAAAAAAATTAAAACGCATGAAAAAATGGGATCGACCGAAAAAATCAATAAAAATTGATTTCCTTTCGAATAAAAATACAAGACGCTAGAAATTTGCTTGTTTCTGTTCAGAAAAAAAATTAAAACGCATGAAAAAATGGGATTGACCGAAAAAATCAATAAAAATTGATTTTCTTTCGAATAAAAATACAAGACGTTAAAAATTTGCTTGTTACTGTTGATTATAAAAATTGCAACGCATGAGAAAATGGGATTGACCGAAAAAATCGATAAAAATTGATTTTCAATTATTTTCGTTTATTTTTTTTTTTTCGTGTGCAGATTATATACGTACGTTCACGTGGGACAAAAAATTGGAGACGATGGTAAAAAAGTCAGGGATACTGGGAGGACAGGGAAAGTTGCCGACGATCGTATCGCCGGAGGAATATCGAGCTCGGTTCATAGCAGCGATGGATTTGTATTTTTTGCCAGTGCCAGATCGTTGGACCTGCCTGGGTCGAGGGGTCGAGTCGTCCTCCTAAAGTCGCAAATCAATCCATTCCCTTCACCCCAAAGAAAAAAAAAAGAAAACTCAAATCGAACGAAAACAAAAATTCCGTTTTTTTCCCTTGAAAAAACAAACGCGCATTCGTTGAATAATTTCATCGATTCAAAACGCACGAAAGGAAAACCAAAAAATCCCTCAATTTCCTTAAAATTTACAATTTTTTAAATCCGAGTCGTGCTAATTTTTTCCCACGACATTCCAAACAGCAGACCAACGCAGTATTTTCCCCACCGCGAAAATCTATCGGTTTCGTTGATTGGATTCGATGAAAAAACGAAAACGAGTCAAAAACGTGAAACTAACAAAAATCATGGAGTTCGGACGATGTTTTTGATTGAACAACCATTTCTACGAAAGCAACATTACCAATGATTTATTTACAACAATTTGTTTCATAATTATGTACATTATTTATATAATAATAATAATAATAATAATAATAATATTGTGATAATATCAGTAAAGAATGATAAACGTATATTTTGAAAAAACTCATCCTGATTATTGTAAATTTTATTTTTTTCAGATTCATTATTGAGACGTGAAAAAAAAAAAAACGTCTCCATTGACACACTGGGTCAATTTGACCCGGAGCGTATTTCAGCCTCTCGCGGTCAGTTTTGATTGAAAGAAAAAAAAGTTGGAATTCGATTTTGAAAATTCCTCAATAAGCGGGCGTGAGAATTTGGAAATTGTTGAACGAAACGGTTGAAAAATTTGCGACGAGGAAAAACAAGAATTTTAAAAATAAAATCAAATTTTTTTCGATTTCTCACTTTTTTTTTTTGGGAATTTCTGAACTAATTTCGTTGACGCTCGACCAAATTGTTGATTGCAGGAAAAAATGAATTTGGAGTCGATGCGGGTCTCACGGACCCAGTGTGTCCATCGACGATGAATTTTTTTTAAGGAAAATTTGGATACTCTGCTCTCTTACCTCCAGCACATCAAAGCGACAAGAAAAATAAAGGTTTTTCAAAGTTTCTATGAAAGCACCATTATCAAGGTTTTATTTAAACAATTATTTGTTTTTTTTGTTGTTTTGTTGTTTTTATGATTTTCGTAATTATTTACATAAAGGTAATTTATTTATACATTGTAGAAAAAAGCCTTTTTGTTTGTATAATGTTCTTAACGTAATAACAAATAACTCGGACGAGTGCGTAGCCTAGAAATAATTAAGACGAACACGAGGAGGGCAGAGGAGCAAAAAAAAGGAGGATTTTGGCAACCGGAGAGATTTCTGTGGCGAGAGGAAAGAAAATGTGGATCTGAGTGCGTGAATCGTATTTACAGAAAGCCTGAGGAGGAGGTGGGCGAGAGAAAAAGATGGCTCGTTATCTCCGCGTGCGCGCATCGATCCTCAGCTTGCAATCATTTTTATTATTTTCATTATTTTCGCTGCCGCCCACCTCGCGATCTATTCTAAAGAAAAGGAAAAAAACAGCCTCGACGGAGTCAAGTTTGAGGAGTGACCATATCTAGGAGGAGAAAAAGCGAGGACGAGTCGCGTCGAGAGCGAAAAAGAGACGCTCGAGAGTATACAAAAAATAAATCCATCGTGTTTTTTGTTTTTTTAAACGTTTTTTTTCTTCATTTTTTCGTTTATTGTCCGAGAATCGCAATCTGGAGACCGATTTTTGTGCAATTTGAAAAAAAGTAATCGTTGGGATCCTTCCTGTTCCTTGGAAGGAAGAAAAATCATGGTCAGAGACAAATAATCGTTGTCACGTTTGGATTTGATGATTTTTTTCGTTTTTTTCATGTTTTAACTTTTTGTTTTTATTTCTAATGATATTTTCTAATTGTCTTTCGTTAAAATTCTTGTACTTTCTTATTCTCAGATACACGCCTCTGCTTGCCCCTATTTTTATTATTATTTCAGCATTATTATTGTTTATTTTTATATATTTATATATAAGTTTTTGTCTCGTGGGTTTTATACATTTATTCATGCATAGAAACATCGCTTATTGTTTCATTTTGTAGGAACTACAGTCCCAGAGCCCCCGAGGATCTCGAGGCGCGAAGAAAGGAACGATTTTCCTCCTTTTCGAGCCCATACGAGGCTTTTTAGTTCGGAGCCTTTTTCTCTCGCTCTCTCGCCACTCTCTTCGTGGAAAAAGTCTCGACTTGCAACTGGCTATCCAGGGGAAACGGTAGCAGCTCGAAAAAATGGATTTTTCACGCTTTTTGAGCTCGTGTTCGGGTTTTCTCTCAACAACTCGAACTCCCGCTCGCCCATCACCCCACGGGCCAGACCGAATACCGAAAACACCCAATTCAAAGAGTCCACGTTTTATCTCTGCGCCTCACCCAAACCAAACTGCTGCTGCGAACCATTTTGCCCCTGATTTCCACTCGATACGCTGCTGCATCGCGATCTATGCGCTTGCTGCTGCTGCATCATCGATGGCGATGTTTGCTGCTGACCGTTCTGACTCGGTGACATTCCTGCAATTTTTATCCATTTTTTTCCAATGATTTTCATTTTCTTTTTGTTCAAATTTGAAAAAGTTGATGATTTTTTGGAAATTCGTTTAATTTTCGTTTTTGGAAAACGATAAAATGAGATTTCGTAAAAAATGTACGAGATTTTTTTGTATTTTTTACTTTTTAGCGTCTCAGCGATTTTTTTTTGGAAATTTGTTGAATTTTCGTTCATGGGAAATGATAAAACGAGATTTCGTGGAAAATGTACGAGATTTTTTCGTATTTTTTTTTTAATTTCTAGCGTCTCGGCCAAATTTTTTTGGAAATTTGTTGAATTTTCGTTCTTGAAAAATGATAAAACGAGATTTCGTGGAAAATGTACGAGATTTTTTCGTATTTTTTACTTTCTAGCGTCTCAGCCAAACTGGCAACAAGGTCTCAGGAAAAAAATGATTTATTTTTAAAGGATTATTGTCGAATTTGATAAAATGTGAAAAAATTGAGATTTTTTGGGGTTTTTATTACCTGAGGGAGTTTTTTCCCCGGCAGACATTTTGGAAAAGGCCAAGAGAGCGTCCGGGAAGTTGGGTGGCGTTGCCGGCGTGTTGCATGGCGTTATCTGGAGGGAAAAAGCATGATGAACGGTTCGAAAGTTTATCTTACGAGGAGGGAATAAAAATAGAGAATTGATTTTGAAATAGCAATGCGCGCCATTTTCTTTGGGTCTTGAAACGAGGAGATTTGGCACATTGCTTATCGGAATGCCATGCGACACAACGACCAGAATAGTAACCCACTCCTCGTGCCCTAGGTTTCTTTCACTTTGTCTTCGAGTCGTTTGCCCAGCAGCGGTTCTCAATTCTTTCATTTTCAATGATTATTATTTTTTATTTTAGTTATTACCAAGTTTATTGAGATATTTTTGCGTCTCTCGACTCACCTGTCCGAAATGAGCGCCAGGGCCTTGCGGGCACGACGGTATCGCTGCTTCTTGGAAAAAAATACTGAGCGCAGTCTGGAAAAAACAAGGAGAAAGTTTGAAAAAATAAGCAACATCGTGGAAATGGAGAAACGAGAATTAGTGAATATTTCTCGTTGGATCTCGCTTGAAAATACATCGAGTTTTGCTTCATAATTGGTTCCGAGGAATATGAACACATTGAGGGAGAAAAAACGTTTGGAAATCATAATATTCATGTGAATCAAACGGGGGGATCCGGCTTCGGGCTTTATGTGAACTCGGAGGATTGTTTTTCGGCTAATGCAATGTTGAGTGCAAGAAAAACGTGAAAAACACATGTATGCATGGCTCACATATATGTGGCGGGCATTGCGACAATAAGCTACGAAAATACGAATTCTATTATTGTTGTGAAAACAAGGGGCGTTTATATGCGGCTATACGTGTATGTGTGTACAAAAATGTATACAGGGTGTCCCAAATATGATTGTGATAATGATCATTGTTGAGTTAAGGATCAAATCTCGAATCGAAAAGTCTAATGACATTTTTTGATCCGACTTGTTCCTCCGGAGTTTTTGATTATCCAAGTTGAAGGCCAAGTTTCTTTTTATGGCGCGTGCTGCGAGAATGGCTGGAGTTAGGGCAAAACTCTACAGGACCAATGATGTAGAGCACAAAATTTCGTGCAAAAAAGTCCCCGGGAGCGTCTTCGTATAGTCGAGGATTCGGTCTGGAGAGCGCGGAGCGATCCTCAAGACGTCAGGAGCCTTGGGAGAAGATGTTTTTTTCAAAATCCTCTGTCGGGCCTAAGCTACTGGAGATACGGAATTGCTCCCAAGATCTTTTTTGTGCGAAATTGAGTAATCTTCAAAAAAGGTCCAATGAACTTTTCCTCTATCTCCAAGGGTTTCGGCAGAAATCGCAATAAAATAAAAAAAATTCTCTTGACCTTGAAAGTTAATTAACTCATCAGGAATGAATCTGATCGAAAAATGTCACAGGACTTTTCTACGCGGAACGACGTCCCAAACTCAAGTTTATATTTTCACAATATCACTTTTTGGACACCCTGTATATGTTTAGAAACACAAATTCATTTAAAACGCTTATATGCCTATGTAACGCGTATGACAATGATATATAACTATACAAAACACTCGTACACGTATATATTATTGTTTACGTGAAGTTACGAGCGAATGTTGACCGAGTACGTATGTGTGTGCGTTTTGTTTATCGACGTGATTACCTCGAATTGCCAATGTGCGGACTGCAACAACTGTTTAGCTTGTTCTCTGGCGCAACCTGCAGCGAGAACGAACTGATTGATCATCACCTGCTCCCGCAGGGCGTCCATCTTTCAATCTCTCTCGCTTGCTCTCCGTCTCGTACGCACGAACCAAAACTTTATTGTTTATTTCCTTGTTTTTGTTTTCTCGATATCACTGAATGGCGTATTGTAAACACAAATAACTAGTTCGGAGCTCTATCCTCGTTGATTTAGCTTGTGAAAATGGCGGTTTTTCACAGCCATATGTATACGAGCGCGCGATATATTTGTTTATTTAACTTTCGTAATCTCAACACGTACGAACTTGATGCTGTGTGTGTGTCTACGGAGGAGACTCACACACGCGAGGAGTGAAGAAAAACACGGGAAGCAGCAGCGCCGCGCAAGCGAAAAACCCTTCGGATTGGCAGTCAACAACAACGCGGCTTTACACACTCGCGACCCCCACCCCCTCCCCACCCCGCAACACTATTTATATCGCAATTCCAACACTCAACGAAAAGCCCCCTTTTCCTCGCTAACCATTCCACTTAATTTTTTGAAAATAATTCACGCCTTTATTGTTTTTTTCCGTTGTTTCCTGTTCCAAAATTTCCGTGTCACGCGCAACCGACTATTACCAGTTCTTACACGTTCATGGCCGCCCGTATAAACACACGCACACGCTCCCACTCTTACACTCTTGCAACTTCTTTGTTTTTCTTTGATTTTATTGACGGAGCACGAAAATTTCAATTATTCATCGATTCTCGATAAACTTTCACGAATTTTCAAACAATTCATCAAACTTTTCCCTTTTATACTCGTTTTTATTCAATATTACGGTCTCTAGTGATGACACGGAAGAATACACACGGGGACGGGTGTTTTTTCACGGAACCGCACACGCTAACGACTTTTATAACGCGCGGAACTACGCGTGCGCACGTGTCTGTGTACCGCTCTGTGTCTCTGTGCCTCCTCGCTCTCACGAATATATTTCAGAGTTATGACGTCACCGAAGCTCGAGCGCGAGTATAGTTGCGAGATTCGGCGATTAATCTCTCTCTCTCTTTCTGCGTGTGTGTCTATTTAGTATGTCCTATGTTTTTGAACGTTCTGTCCTCGTCCCAACGAATAGAAACCTTCGTGCCCCCTCCACTCGCCTCCCCACAACTTCCTTATTCCTTTTTCCCGTTTTTTTCACTTTTATTTACGAAGCCGCGATCAATACACGATGTTGACAAAATATTCACATCACTCGATGCTCTTCCCATTTTTTCAAATCAATTCACAGTTCGCCAATGATTATTAATCTTTCTTTATATTTTCTCGGAAAGCGAAACTCCCACACACGCGCGCGAGCCTCCAATCGAGAGGTCACAGCGTGTAAATATTGATGTTTTTCCTGCTCGTTGGATTGTTGACCGCGTGCGTAGGCCGGCTCTTTCACGAATACATCGCGATCCATCGGTCGCAACGCTCCTACCGGAACTTTAGCGAAACTTACAATTCTCTTGATTATTTTTTTCTTTTTTTCGATCTTTTGCGATATTTCAATGACTCTTTTGACTCGGGTTGTTCGTGGCTTTTGATTTTTCCTCAAAATCAAAATTCACCGCGTTTATCCATCGTCTCTCATGTTTTTCGTTCCTTTTGGCTTATTAATTGGGAATCGAGACGTTGCGGATTTATGATTCTTCGTTATTTTCATGCGAAACGTCGAAACGACGACATAACCTCAAAAAACATGTAAAAAAAATTGTTTTTTTGTTGTTGTTTATCGAGCTTTCGGTCTACGGACTCGATCGTTGGTTTTTCGTCGTTGAACCGAATTATTTCGCACAGAATTCAATCAACATTCATCATGCTTCCGACCTTGAACGTCGAACACAAAAAACATTTGCTCTTCCTCGCGGAACAGTCGCCTCAAGGTACAGAAACTGTTTTTTCTTGGAATTTTTCAATTTTCAATTTCTTCCACAATTATTTCGACGATTTTGTGGAATTTTCGCTTTTTTTACAGTTTTACACGATTTTTGCAAATTGGCTGTCGATTATTTGGCAAAAGGACCCAATTTGAAACTCTACGCCGCAGCTGCACGTAAGATTATTGTCACGTTCGATTTTTACATTAATTTGGCCTCCGCGGATCACGCGGGTCAAAAAGACCCGAGCGATACAATTTTTTCGAAAATTTTGGTTTTCAAAACGTTCTTTTTCGTTAATGACACAAATGCCGCGACTGAAATGACTAGAAACCTCAACTTTGCCACTGTGGAGCCTCCTACGAGTGCATATCGGGTCAATCTGACCCGAGGCATTTTCCGAATCTCTGGATTCCCGTAAATATGCTTTTTTTTTTGTCCGTGTCCATTTTTTATGGCCTTGAATTTATTTTTTGACTAGAACGAAAATTCAACGCCAAAGAATCGATGACCGAGCGCGTACCGGGTCAAAATGACCCGGTACACGCTCGGAAGGTCGATGGAGAATCATTGGAAAGGATTCCAGAATTTTTTCAGATTTTTTTCTCTATCAATACGCGAGATATGAGCCGCGGGACTCAAAAGACCCGTATGATCTGCAGGGTGCCGTAAAAATTCATTTGATCCATGGACGGTTCAGTCCACAGTATTGATAAATTTTCTAGAAAAAAAAACCAACGAGTTTCCTAGAAAATACTTGAGAAACGAATTTCTGTAGCAAAGTCTTTGCATTTTAATTATTTTCAATTTTTTCCTTTAAAATTCGTTATGCAGAGAAACTTCAGGTCGAGCCAGAAATTATAAGAAGCTGGACAGAGGGTTTTATTAATTTCCTAGAAAAAAAAGCGAACTAGTTTCCTAGAAAATCATTGACAAACAAATTTTTGTATCAAAGTCTTTGCATTTTAATTATTTTCAATTTTTTCCTTTAAAAATCGTTGGGCAGAGAAACTTCAGGTGGAGCCAGAAATCATAAGAAGCTGGACAGAGGGTTTTATTAATTTCCTAGAAAAAAAAGCGAACTAGTTTCCTAGAAAATCATTGACAAACAAATTTTTGTATCAAAGTCTTTGCATTTTAATNNGCAGAGAAACTTCAGGTGGAGCCAGAAATTATAAGAAGCTGGACAGAGGGTTTGATAAATTTCCTAGAAAAAAAAGCGAACTAGTTTCCTAGAAAATCATTGAGAAACAAATTTCTGTAGCAAAGTCTTTGCATTTTGATTATTTTCAATTTTTTCCTTTAAAAATCGTTGGGCAGAGAAACTTCAGGTGGAGCCAGAAATTATAAGAAGCTGGACAGAGGGTTTGATAAATTTGCTCTTGGAGGCGAGGAGGCAAAAACTGCCAGAGACTAAATTCGTTGAATTAATAAATTCGCTGGGATTCCAAGACGACAGAGAAACGATACTGACGAAATTGTACGAAGCAGAAAAAGTGANAACTTCAGGTGGAGCCAGAAATGATTCGAAGCTGGACAGAGGGTTTGATAAATTTGCTCTTGGAGGCGAGGAGGCAAAAACTGCCAGAGACTAAATTCGTTGAATTAATAAATTCGCTGGGATTCCAAGACGACAGAGAAACGATACTGACGAAATTGTACGAAGCAGAAAAAGTGAAGATGGATGTTTCGTTGAAAAAAATAGGCCTGCAATTGCCTCGTTACCACGACCTGGAATGGAGGTTCCAAGTCCAGCTGGCGTCTCGTTCGCTCATCGACCAACTGACGCCCGTTCTCGTGCTCGACCTGATGCTCAAAAATGGAGAAAACTCCGAGGACCTTAAACACATCGCTTTGCAAACAGATCCCACGAATTTGCTGCGCCTGAGCCAGCAGTTGGAATCCGCGATCGTCGACTCTCAGAGCCAACACGCACGGACCATCAAACGCAGCATCAAGTGATTTCAGTAAAAAATTTATTTTCCATTATCCACAAGACGGGGGCGTCGTTCAACAATTATCGACACTAATTAACACGAAAATATTAATTACCTTGTTGATTCAAGAAAACTAATCCATTTTTTTCTTCAATTGTTCGCAAATTATGAAATTTTTAGGAGAAACTTTGCTCGGGTCGTCCCGAGCCAGAATTTTGTACTTTACTGTCTTTTTCAGCGGAATAATAAAAATCGAATGCAAAAAATCGTAAATTTCGATTTTTTTTTTCGATTTTCATACCAGAAACGTTCGCGTTCACCTGGCGCAGTGAATTTTGACCGACTCGCCGCTTCGAGCCGAAATTTTGAACGTACAGAGCGAATTTTTTTACCAAAACGCTAAAAAAGATTTCCGCAAATGATAATAATGAAATTTTTAGGAAAAACTTCGCTCGGCACGTGCCGAGCCAGAATTTTGTACTTTACTGTCTTTTTCAGCGGAACAATAAAAATCGAATGCAAAAAATTCGAGGAAATTCCTCAAAAATTCAAAAAATCGTAAATTTTTTTTTTTTTTTCGATTTTCATACCAGAAACGTTGGCGTTCACCCGGCGCAGTGAATTTTGACCGACTCGCTGCTTCGAGCCGAAATTTTGAACGTACAGAGCGAATTTTTTAACGAAAATGCTGGAAAAGTTTTTTTTCTGAATTTTCCTGCTTATCGGCGCCTCGAACATTTATCTCGCAACGTCGAGGACCGAGACCCCCTGACAAAGGTCGAGGTCGGAACTTAATAAATCGAAATATAAGTCGGAATGATTTTATGGTTTCCGAATCTCGAAGCGCAATATGCTAATAAATCGTCAAATGTTTAATAAGATTTGTCAGAGACTCGGCGAGCCGCAGGAGCCTTGAGAAACTTTCTGCCATCGGAACATATTGGATTGAAATTTTTCTTATCCCCTTTTTTTTTTATTTATTATTTCATTCTCATGATTATTTGGACGATTTGCATTTTTATTAGAAACGACGTTCGACGAGCGGTATAAAACGAGTTGCTCGAGCATCGGACGTCGTACGATCACCGAGTCGGTACGACGGAATGTTCATGCCTACAAAACCGCAAATCCCAGGCCTCCTTCGAGTCGAATCGCATTTTTCTCGCCATTTAGTTTAATCAACTATTTTACACTTTTATGACATTTTCTCTTTGGACGTCAAACTCGTGGATTTACGAAAAAACAAAAAAGTGCGTATTATCGTGGATAAATAATTCATTTTGATTATTGGATCCTCGTGGTGATTGGTGGTGCTAGTTTTTACCATAAATCGAGTCCGAGTGAGCGGAAAAAATGGAAAAATAATTCGAGGAAAAAAATAAAGAAAAATAACGAATTGGAAAATTTAAAAAAATTGGTTTTCAAAATTTTTCGATGTTATCGTAGTGGTGGGTTGTGGAAAATGGATAATTGGAGTTTGGGCACACATGAGAAGAATGAAAAATCATTTTTTTTGAGTTTTGACCCTTCGTTGACACACTGGGTCTGTGTGACCCGGGAAATTTTTTTTTTGTGTCTGACCTGAGGCGCAAAATCACGGAATTGTGAATTTTTGTGAAGTGTTCATTTTTCTCGAGGCTCGAGATTTTCAATAATTTTTTTTGTCGATGAAATTCGAGATTTTGAGAATTTTTGCGGTGGAACTTTAGAGACGAACGTCCGAAGAGTGCGTCTCATTTTTTTCAGCAAAATCTGAACGAAAAACATGAAATTAACCTCCGGGTCAATTTGACCCAGTGTGTCTACGAAACCGCGAAATTCAATCGCGAAAAGAATCGACAATGGAAAATTAATGAGAATAATGAAAGTTCGATATTTCGGGAAGAGAAAGTCGCGAGATCGACTTTTTGTGGATTTTTGGATTCACAGATAATTATTATGGCCTCCTCGTTCGAACCGAGCATCGCGGAAATTGCCATTACCGCCATTAATCCAGGCGCTACTCTGACCTCGCCAATGGCCGGAATCCTCACGGAGACTCTCGTCACCGTCGGACCCAAATTTGCTCGACAATTCATGCGATTCTCGAATCACACGGTCGTCGACAAAGTCCCTGAAGAAATGTTGCACCTCGTCGATCCTTATTGGTGAGTCCTCGAGACTTTTCCTCAATTTTCTCCTCAAACTTCAAAATTCAGTCTAAACTCGAATTTTTCAGAAAATCCTAACAATGGCAATTTTTCGTTTGCCCAATTTTTACCAGCACTTCTCGGGTTTTGCAGATGTTTCATTTTTCACTCAACAAAATGCTAAACATGATTTATTTTTCGAGATTTATTACAAAATTGAAAAACAGAAATTTTTGGTCCCAAAAAAATAAACAAAATTGCTCGGAATCGTAATTTCGCTCGATTTTTCAAAATGGAATATTGCTCTTAAGAAAAAAATCGTACGAATGAAACAAGAAACACGAAATGGAGCTGGAACCCTCCGCTTCAAAATCCCGATCGCCAAATCGGTTCACAATTTTTTTTTACCCAGATATTTCGTTTTCTCAAATGATTAGCTGTTTTTTTAATTTTTTTTTATTTTAAATAATTATTCGATGATGAAATAATTTGGGGAATCCTGGTCAGGTATCAATATCCACCGATGGATCCAATTTGGCACAAGATCCTCGGTTTGGTGATGGTGGTGATAGGAGTACTGGGCTGGACTGGTAACGGCATGGTCGTTTATATATTCCTCGTAACCCCGAGCCTCCGAACACCGAGTAACCTGCTCGTAGTAAATCTTGCATTTTCGGATTTCCTTATGATGATTATGATGTCGCCGCCGATGGTGATAAATTGCTGGTTCGAGACGTGGGTGCTGGGTCAGTAAATTTTACGAAAAAAAAAACGAAAAAAAAATTTAAAAAAAAAAGTGGAGATTTTTTTTTTTCTTTTTTTTTCTCAACATTTCTTTGATTTTCCGAATAAAAGAACGTTGCGTTTCCATTGTTTCGATATTTTTTATAGCGTTAAAAAAAAAAAACACGAGAAATTTTCGTTTTCGTTGTTTTTTGTAATTTGCAAAAACAAAAAGGTTTCTCGGTTTTCTCGTACGTTTTTGGAATTGAAACTTTCTTTTCGGCAGGCCCACTCATGTGCGATATTTACGCGATGATTGGCTCACTCTGCGGCGGTGCGTCCATCTGGACTATGACTTTGATCGCCTATGATCGTTACAATGTGATTGTTAAGGGAATGAACGGCAGACCATTGACAATAAAATTAGCGATTCTCCAAATATTCGTCATCTGGATGCACTCTCTCGTGTGGACGATATTCCCGATGGTAGGATGGAATCGGTGAGTGCAACCAACTCGACATTCTCTTGGCGATTTGAAAATTTGGGCATTTTTGAAAATTTTACCAAATTCGTGAACGTTTCGCTCAATTGTTTTTTTTTTTTT
>JBAJMU010000011.1:4219738-4235604 GCA_037952995.1 Hyposoter didymator
TCAACAATATAATTATAATTATTATAATTATAATTCATTAATAATCAATTAATTATATTTATTTTGATAAATAATTAATTATTTATAAAAATAAATATTAAATATTTATTTAAATATTTATTTTTAAATATTAATATTAATATTTTTTATTATTTTTAAATATTAATATTTTTATTTTTTTATTTTCAATTAAATATTTATTTTTATAAATAATTAATTATTTATAAAAATAAATATTATTAATTGATTATTAATGAATTATAATTATAATAATTATAATTATATTGTTGACAAATGATTGAAAAAATGATGTTCGGATAAAAATTGATATTCACTAGATATCGAGACAGAAAATTCAAATTTTATCGTGAGCTCCTCAGAATATCGAGCACAAAGTTTCCAAGTGAATTTTTCCGACCCATTCGGAATCTGGTGGTTTGGTTATTCTATTTTTCTTCAATATGAAAATGGTTTTTGTACGTTGGGCTTATTTCGTTTATTGTTTATCTACATCGAATAACATTACAAAAATATTTCGATGAGTGGCGACATCGATGAGAACAGGAGGTTTTTCTTCCCAACTATTCTCGTTTACATTTTGCGAGAGAATTAAAAAAAGCTCAACGAAAATGGCTGTTTATTTGTAAAATAATTTAATTAACTTAGAAAAAAAGATTCGACGATTAGTATCGACTCGTTGCGACGAAATTAGTCCGATACATCGTGCACTCCGTGTCACCGAACATACTCGTTTCATTTAGTCTCAATCAACTAATAAAAACAGGGGGAAAAATGAATTCATGATTTTTTAAGAAAACGGATTTTTTGCAATTTCTCGCAGCACGTCGTTTTTTTTTCTTTGTTTTTTTTTTAAGTTCGTCCGCAACGTTTTTATGCAAAGTGTACCAAAAATAGTGACGAATTATTTCAAACCGTTTTGCTTGTGTTTTGCAGACAAACGTCGCGGATTTCCCCGGAACTCGAGCTCTTGGCTGATATTTTTAGGTTTTTTGTTCGTTTCCTTTTCTTTTTCTCCAAGCGAACGAGTCTCGTCAGCGATATAAAAGTACAACAAATAAATTATAAACAACGAATCTCTTTGCCTCGATCCGGAGGAGGAAAAATCGGAAAAAAAGCCGAAGCGCTTGAGGGCACGCGATTATTCCCTGAAAGATAAACTACGTGTTTCCTTTTTATTATTGTTTTTAAATTGTTATTATCTAGTCAAAGCTGAGAAGCGATTTTCAGGATCTTGCCGTTACGAATTGCCGAATTTCTTGTCCAAAATTAGTTTCAATGCTTTTTACCATTTTTGCTTGTTTAGTTTTTTACTCGCCAACTTTTCAGGCCACGCTCTTGGACGTTACACCCTCGTTTGCTCCTTATAACGCCGGACCAGCCGCGTTTTCTTCCTCGAAATCTTGTAAATAGTCTTTGGTTCTGTCCTCTATCCTGTCGATGTTTTCCAACGTTGTTGCCATCACTTTCAAATTATTCACTCCCGACAATAATTGCCTGGACAGAGAAAATAAAAAATTTATTAATTTTGTTTGTGTTTTTTTTTTTCTTTTCTCGGCAGTTTCTACATTGGGTCTCCAGGACCCGGACTAACGTGCGTCGCATTTTGTAGCTATTTGGAGTTGGATTTTTCGCGACGGAGAAGAAAATTGATAAGTTCGTGCAGAAAATTTATGGATCGTGTCAAAATGACCCAATGAGTCCGAGGGACTGGATCAATCGACTTTGTGTGATTTCTATACAAAAAACGGAATTTATACACTGGGTCAATTTGACCCAGTGTGGAAATTCACTGATTCTCAACTATTTTCGTCTTTTTCATGGATTTTCATTGCGAAAAACGAGTTTCGATTCATTTCTTTCGAAATTACAATCGAAATTTTTGAAATAATGGAAATTTATGGAAAATTTGATTTTTTCAACGTTCCGACATTTATACACTGGGCCAATTTGACCCAGTGTGGAAATTCACTGATTCTCAACTATTTTCGTCTTTTTCATGGATTTTCATTGCAAAAAACGAGTTTCGATTCATTTCTTTCGAAATTACAATCGAAATTTTTGAAAAAATGGAAATTTATGGAAAATTTGATTTTTTCAACGTTCCGATATTTATACACTGGGCCAATTTGACCCAGTGTGGAAATTCACTGATTCTTGAACTATTTTCGTCTTTTTGATGGATTTTCATTGCGAAAAACGGGTTTCGATTAATTTCTTTCGAAATTACAATCGAAATTTTTGAAAAAATGGAAATTTATGGAAAATTTGATTTTTTCAACATTCCGACATTCACACACCGGGTCAATTTGACCCAGTGTGCGAAAAACGAGTTTTGATTCATTTCTTTCGAAATTACAATCGAAATCTTTGAAAAAATGGAAATTTATGGAAAATTTGATTTTTTCAACGTTCCGACATTTATACACCGGGTCAATTTGACCCAGTGTGTAAATTCACTCATTCCAAAATATTTTGGTCACATTTCGATTCGTTCTTTTCAAAATTACAATCGAAATGTTTGAAAAAGTGAAAATTTATGGAAAATTTGATTTTTTGAACTTTTCCACATTTTTTAAGTCCAAGTCCCTTTTTTTTTGAAATCCTGACGCGATGCACGAAAATTTCAATGAATTTTTTTGTGTAAAATCGGTAAAAACTTCGAGTGGCAGACAAAAGTCTAAAAAAATCGGTCTTCCATTATTTTGTCATGGGAAAAGTTTTTCGCCATGATTCTACACACGGTAATGAATAATTTGCGCGGATTGATAATTATGCAAAATTGTAAACTAACCTCAGAGAACCCTCGGCCGAGATCGCAGCAGCTCGCAGCTCGTCACTCAATTTTTGAATTCTTCTGTCAGTTCCTGGATTTTGGTAGCCGGAGCAACCAGCTCCAGCTAAGCTTCGCAACTCGCGATTCTCCGAGCGTAATATCGATACCTCGGCCTGTTAAGAAGAGGCTGTTAAAAAACAACATCAAGGTCAAGTGAAAATGAGGATTTTGTAATAATTTGGAAAAGGCTTACCGTTAGGGCTTTTACTTCTTGTTTGAGTAACGCGACAGCACCTTCTGCGCTCGTTGCCCTTTTCTGAAGAACGGAAAAATCAATTTTTATTCATTTATCGAGATTTTTTTTGCAGAGGGACGATAAACAGAGAAAATCGTTAGACTCACGGTGCTTCGCTTCAAATTAACTTCGACCTGTTCCATCGCTTTTTCCAAATGTGCAGTTTCGTCCTGATCAGCTTTTCTCCTCGACGATAATTCACTTTTTAGAGATTCTATCCTGCAAGGTGACAAAAAGGTGAGAATTACGATGCGAACGATTGTGTAGATTTTTTAGGATCAATATGGTGAAGGGTTTCTGTTAAAAAATAGAAAACTCGTGACGATTTGTTGGAAACTGATAAAAATGAATTTCTCTGGTCGGTTGGATGGCTCGGAGGAAAAACGTACATCCTCATTTTTTCTGCAACGTTTCGTCTGGCGATTTTCAGTTCCTCCCGCAGTCTCTCGTTCTCCAGAGCCAAATGCTTAGAGGAGGAAAAACAAAAACAATTAGATGGAAATTGGAAAAAGCGAGCAGCAGGAAAGAATAATTTCTTACGCCGTTGTCCGGTCTTTCCGGCAGATCCAGAGAGGAGTCATTCTCGCCGGTTACACGATTTCGAATGGGCCCGTCGTTCAAGAAATCCGGAAGAGATTTATTGACGCTGTTCTCGTTGGCCGGTGAATTGTTTGGTCCGGAGGGATCGGAGAGGCTGGAGCTCGCGGCGGAGGATGGCAAATCGAAGGGGAAGGTTTGAATATGTCTGGCAGATTCATTTTGGCGGACAGGAAGTTGGTTCGGCCTGGGATAAGCGATGGGCGGATTGTTGCAGGCTCCGTTGTCAAGGCCTGGGTTACTGCGCTGTTTCCTTCGCTCCAAACCGCCGGTGAGGTCGAACGGTAAGTCGCAAGAGATTTGTGGTTTTTCAGCTTCGTTCCTGGAGGACCTAGGGCCTTGGCGTCGCTCCGCATTGTTTATCGTAAAATCAGGAAGATTGTCGATGTCTGCGACGAGGGGAATAGCAGCAGCTCCGGCGGCAGCAGCTTCTTGGTTCAAATAACATTGCTCGATGACCAGATGGTCCTGAACAAAATCAGGCAATTCCGTCGGATTGCAAGGATACTTGGCATCCGCGTCGGACCCGACGTTGGACGGGCTGATACGGGCAGGAGAATAAACCTTTGGCCTGGCGCCGGACAAGTTGTAATTCGGTCTGGAGTCTTTTTTCAAAAAGTGTTTAAAACTGAAGGGGTTTTCGTCGCGCCTGGTTTCTCTCGAAGTTCCCTCCGCGCTCGAGCCTTGGGACAAACAATTTCTCAAGTTCAGATTTTGACCGTCGTGTCCAAAGCCGAATATTCAAGGAATAATGAAAAATGAAATGTTAACAGGTTGATAGAGCGGGTCTGAGAGACCCGAAGCTATTTACACACAAAAACTGGTTCCTTGCAATATTCTGTGACTGGATTGAGAGTTTGAGAGACTCTGGGACATTGTTAGAGACCGGGTCCCAGAGACCCGGTGTAGAAAAGCTGCCAAATAAATATATGCGCCAAAAATCGACCGGGTCTGAGAGACCCGAAGGTTTTTAAACCAGCAAATGGATCGTTGCAATATTTTTCAACAAGATTGAAAGTTTGAGAGACATTTTTAGAGACCGGGTCCCACAGACCCAGTGTGTGCCAAAAATCAACCGGGTCTGAGAGACCCGAGGGTTTTTATACACAGAATCTGTATCCTTGCAATATTCTGAGACTGGATTGAAAGTTTAAGACACTCTGACACATTTTTAGAGACCGGGTCCCACAGACCCAGTGTGGAAAATGTGCGAAATGAATGTCCGACCTTGAAATCGAAGCTACCAATTTGGAAAATCGAAATAGAAGTTTTTTTTGTTTGGCTGAGAAAATGTTGATTTTCCATTTTGGCACGAGAGCGAAAATAAATAAAATATTAGTTCACCTGTTAAATTATCGGTTTCGTCCCGAGCTCGGAGGTTATTATCCCGGGACGAGTGATTACTGTTTGAGAGACTGAAATCGTCCTTGTCCTTGCGTTCGACCGACGGGGATGATGATCCGTCGGTCCCTCGGCGATTCGACATCCCGATTTTTCTTTATGATCTCTCCAGTACTCAGTTGTTCGTACTCGTTTTTTTTTTTTTCACCTTATTTTGATATTTTTTATTAGCATCGAGCAACGTGCGATTCGTTCTCGTCCGTACGGAATATCGTACAACGTTAAAAAACACCGCACATGAGAAAAATAAAACACGCAGCACACTGATACGCCGAATGCAGCTGAGCATTTGACACATATATGTTGAATTGTGTGCGTCAAGGTTGCATGCCAAACCCGATCTCAGGCCACACTAGATTTTCTTAGGACAAACTAGCTCCCCGTCGACATTCAGCCGGAAATACTAGTTTTCACTGAGTTTTCGTCAGGCCAAACTAGTTTTTACGGACCGATTGCCCGGACGAACTAGTTTTTAATCATTTTCTCAATCCAGCCGAATGTTAAATTCAAAATCGAAAGGAATCAACAAGTTTGAAGTAAAAAAATTGTCGGTCCAAACTAGTTTGGCCTGAAAATCCACCATATTTTTAATTTGTCCTCGAGAACTCTTTAAAAGCGAATATTTTTTACAAACGTTCGATAAAATCTGAATGGAAAAGTTCGAATCGATGCGGGAAAATAATGCCAAAATCGACACATTTTGAGAAAGTAAACCTCAGACATTTTGGTAATTTTCCCGGTAATGTAACCGCGCGGATCGGAAAAAAATAATTCGAATCGAGTTTTAGATTTTTTAAATATGAACTCCGCATTCGATAAATCATTAAATCGTGAGTTTTTTCATAGAAATTGAGAAAGTTTGAAAACTTGAATTTATATCGAGTTTCACATAAAAAATACTCGACTCGATGAGCTCGAGCTTTTCTCTCTCTCTCTCTCTCTCTCTCTCGCGCTGTCTCTTTTCCCCACCGGCAGTGAGTTTTGCTGTGTGTTCGTCGAGATTCTCGCGCTGGCTGTTGGTCTGAATCCCGCAAACAAATATTTCGAATAAATAAAAATGACGTCGCTTCTCGTGCCGGAGATTCCAGCGCCTGGATTTTCTTTCGATCTATGTCAAAGGTACACGTGAATCTAAAATAATCAAAATTCCTAATAATCGCTGACAAACGAGACGTCAATTTTCGTCCTGTAACTCACGTCACATAACCTCAAAATCGCAATAATGCTGTGTCACTTTTCCCGAATTATTTTCCTTTCCCGACAAACAAAAACTGCAATTCACCCGAAAATTATCAACAACGACGAAGCTTTTCATGGGTTTTTCAATCGTGAGTGAAAAAAACAACGAAAACCTGCGGAGAGAAGTCGAAAAAGTTTCGAAAATTGAGTGAAATTTCATGACGTGATTTTGTGCCTCCCATCCATGTTTTTTTAACTTTCAATCATATTTACGTTGAAGATCAAATTTGACATTATTGAAATCATTGAATTCTTACGTCAAATCCCCCAATTTTCGTGCATTCTCAATTTTTTCGAAAACAACGATTTAACTTTGATTTTCACGCGCGCCTTTTTTTCTCCGCGTTTTGCAGGAACGACTTGCTCGCCAAAAAAGGATTTCCCGCTCCAAAAGCCCAGAAAACTGGCACAACCATCGTGGGTATCGTTTACAAAGACGGAGTCATTTTGGGCGCGGACACGAGAGCCACGGAGGACACGATCGTCGCCGACAAGAATTCCTGCAAGATTCACTTCCTTGCGTCCAACATTTAGTGAGTTTTCAATCTTTATTTTCAATCCCTCAACATTCCCATCGACATTGTTCCTTATTTTTGATTTTGCAGGGCAAGACTTTATTTTCCAAGCGCCAATCGACAGAATTCAAATTTCTGAAAATCCATTTGTTGAAAAACGATTGTGGAAAAAAAAATGGCACGAAATTCAAAGAAAATACAATTTTTTTTTTTAAATTGAGAAAAAAAGGTCGGGGCGGCCTTTTCTTTGGTCGAAATTCGTAAAAAAGTAATCTGAATTGTTTCAAGTTTGAAAAACAGATCAATTGTTAAACGTTTTTGATTAAATTCGCTTTTCCCACTCGAAACAATCGTCCCAACTTTTCCACGAAATTGAAAGCAACAAAAAAGCCTCCCAAACAATTTTTTAATCTCATTAAAAAAAAAAAATGAAATTTCTTTGAATTCCGAGGAAATTTTGAGTAAAAAATCGATTTTTGATAATTAAATTTCTGGCCTTTTTTGTTTCGTCCACAAAATCGTTGAAAAATCGTTTAGAAAATATCGCTCGAATTTCAAACACGCCTCCCACCGTTGTTCGCCTTTTTTTTCATCCACATTTCAATTTGACGTTGAAAACGCGAGCAAATAACTTTTCTCTACGAAATTCGAACGAAAATCCGTTTTTCAAGAGTCGAATAATTTGCTGCACGAATTTTCCGAGACACTGATCGATTTTTCGGAATTTCGTAGCTGCTGCGGAGCTGGCACAGCTGCCGATACAGAAATGACGACTCAAATGATCGCCAGTCAGTTGGAACTTCATCGTCTCAATACCGGACGCGTCGTTCCTGTTTCCACTGCAAATATGATGCTGAAACAATTGTTGTTCCGTCATCAAGGACACATCGGAGCTGCGTTGATCGTCGGCGGCGTTGACATCAACGGCCCTCATTTGTACTCCATTTTCCCGCACGGTTCGTCCGAGAAACATCATTACACAACGATGGGCTCTGGTTCTCTCGCTGCTATGGCGGTTTTCGAGAGCAGATGGAAACCGGACATGACGGTAAGGCGAAGAGAATCTCGTTGACGATTGTTCCTGCTTTTTTTTTTGGAATTCTTCGTCGCTATTTCTTTCATTTTTTACAATTTTCACAGCAACTTTCTCGAAATTGGAGAAACAAAAAATTCTATGAAACTTGGGGCTTTTCAGGATTTTTGAGGGATTTTTTTTTTGTGATGGGAATTTCTTTTTCTATTGGACGTCGGAAATGTTACTGATGATGGGATTTCCATGAAAATTATGCGGAAATTGGTTTTTTATGAAAAATTGAAAATTCTGAAATAAAATTTGCAATAATTTTTGTTTTAATTCAAACAAAAATTTGGAGGACACGCGTTTCGAGCGACGAAAGTGAAAAATCATTTATAAAACGGTTTTTTTTTTGCTTAGCAGCGGGAAAAAAATTGTAAACTCGAAAAAGTTGCAATAATTTGTATTTCGGTCCGAAATTCGAAAAACTGTTCGCGCATTAGACGCTCGAGATTTTTTTTCTTCCAAAAATGAATAAAATTGCAAAAAAATCACAATTTTAACGTTCGAGGGAAAAATTGAACGTTCGCGAAGGAAAATGGAAATGAATTTGGTTTTTTCCCAATATTTTCGCTCGCAGGAGGAAGAAGGAAAAAGTGTGGTGGCCGATGCGATCCGTGCTGGTGTTTTCAACGATTTGGGATCCGGTTCGAACGTGGATTTGTGTGTGATACGAAAAAGCGAAATTCGAGGCATCGATTTCGACGCACGAGCGGTCGATTATCTGCGTCCTTACGACGAGGCCAATATAAAAGGCAAAAGATTGGGTTCGTATCGGTACAATCGTGGCACGACCGCCGTCCTCAAGAAGGAAGTGCGTCCGATAATCGTCGAGGAGGAGACGGTCCGTAAGGTCGATTTGGAGTCCATGGACACGTCGTCGTAAACGAATTTTCCCATTCGCGGGCAATCACCTCTTTCTTAACGATTATTAATTTTTCTCAATAATTCATTGTCCTTTTTTTTCAATCGATTCAAAAATAAAATGATATTCGGTAAAATTTCATTTTTCCTCATTTTAAGCATTCCTGAGAACATTTTGTTTCTCGGGTTTTCATTGTTGCGATGAAAAAATCGTCGTTGATTAAAAAAAAGGGAAAATGTGCGAAAAATTTGGGTTTTTCTTAAAATTTCATGAAACTTTAACGCGAGCTGAGGATTTTTATTATTTTACCTGAATTTCCAAAACGAAAAACAAAAACACATTCAAAATTCACGAGATAAAAAATGTCAAACTAAAAAAAAGAAGAATTTTCGTTGTTTTCAAAATGATTTATTCGTTGAGTCTGAAAAATAGAAATAACGCGGAAAAATATTGTACAATTAATTACAGAAAAGCGAAAAGTGCGAAAAATTTGGGTTTTTCTTAAAATTTCATGAAAATTTGTCTCGAGCTGAGGATTTTTATTATTTTACCTGAATTTTCAAAACGAAAAACAAAAACACATTCAAAATTAACGAGATAAAAAATGTGAAACTAAAAAAAAGAAGAATTTTCGTTGTTTCCAAAATTCTTTATTCGTTGAGTCTGAAAAATAGAAATAACGCGGAAAAATATTGTACAATTAATTACAGAAAAGCGATAAGTGCGAAAAATTTGAGTTTTTCTTAAAATTTCATGAAAATTTGTCTCGAGCTGAGGATTTTTATTATTTTACCTGAATTTTCGCAACGAAAAACGAAAACACATTCAAAATTGAGGAGAAAAAAATGTCAAACTAAAAAAAAGAAGAATTTTCTTTTGTTTTCAAAATTCTTTATTCGTTGAGTCTGAAAAATAGAAATAACGCGGAAAAATATTCTACAATTAATTACAGAAAAGAGAGAGAGAGAGAGGGAGGTGAAGGGCCGGAGAGAGGAGGAAATTAAAAAAGTCCAGCAGCTTGTTTGAGCCTCTGTCGGCGCCACTCGGGCAGTTTGTCGAAATCGTCAGGATTCATATCGAAGGTAGTGACGAAATCGTCGTAAGTTAAATGGATTTCTTTCCTGGAGACGTCGACGCCCGGGGGCAAATGTTCCGGTTCGTTTTTCAAAATTCTTAAAGGATATTTGACGTGGGAGTCAAAATGCGAAATTTTGGTTTTTAATTGGGAAGGAAAATGGTCCTGATTGGCTTGATCGTCGAAGGATCGTCTGAAAGAATCGAAGGAACGATAATCTCGCAAATAGTTGTGATTCCAATTATCGAAAAGTCCAATGAACGTCGGAGGCTCGTGAGATTGTTTGATTATTGAAATTTCAGTGTTTCGGTCTCGACCTGCGGGATGCCCGTAAAGAAATTTCGTTCCGGCAGCGAGACAGTCCCGAAAAGTTTTTATCGACGAATTTTTTCCCATCCAGATCCATATGACGCGTCCAGCGTCCAGAATCCACGAGGATTCTGGCAAAAGACTGTTTTGTGTGAATCCCAAAACTTCTTCGCCATGGAAAACCCCATCGGAGACTCGGCACTCGTACAAATGTCTCTGCGCTTCCTCCTCCTCTTCCCTCGACTCTGTCCCGTAATTTCCAGAGCCTGCAACGAGTTTCGACATTTTTTTAACCAATTTTTCACAATTTTTCAAATATTCAAATTTTATTCGCGTTTTTTTGAGTTTTTTCGAAATTTACCACCGAGTTGTTGCCAAAAATCGTCGTGTTCCTTGCCCTCGGCGACCAGAGGAGCGCTGCTGGGCGCGAGCCTTCGCGAAGCTTCTCTCGCGTCCCCGGTGCTTCGTCCTCCGCACCAGACGTAAGGGGACGTTGAGAAGAGAATGAAAACGCCACCGGAATCGAGACTGCTCGATCTTAAGGGACGTTCCAAAGCTTTTGAAGTGTAGGGCGTCGAGCCAAACACTCGAACGAGATATTTCTTCGGTGCTGAAGAAAAGACCATTTTTTATTTCGATATTCAGCGATTAAGTCACATTCGGTCACGATATTTGAAGCCAAAACGTTGCGGCACTTTTTTTTATAACATTTCTTCCATTAATTTTGAGCATTTTTTCGGAAGAAATCGAACGAAAGGTGAAAATCGACTCACGAAAATCTTGATGTTGGCCCGTGAGAATCCTCAACTTTCCACCGTAGATTTGCAACAAGTGCGGCGGTTCTCTTCCCTGTGAAGCTTTCACCAGCTGTGCGTCGGTTTCTTCAGCAAGACGACAGGCTGCTTCGAGGGCGGTGTCTCTGTCGATTCCGGAAGAATGGGCTCCTTCCCAGCAGTAAATCTATTCACACAGTGAGGCGAAAGAGTTAAGATGATCAGAGGAAAAATAAACTCGATGTGGCTGTCGCAACGGGAGGAAGAAATCGAACTGGGAGGTAAGGCATTTTTTCTTTTTTTCCTAAATGCCAAAAAACCCGTTTCCGCTTCCAAAATGTTTTCCAATTCCCAATGAATCATTAAATCGATATGCCAGTCGCAGGGAGCGGAAAAAATCCCACCGGGATCGAAGAAATTTCTTCCTTCATTGAGAAATGAAGAAATCTCTTAATTTCCGCCTCCAAAATCTTTTTCAATTCTCAATGATTGATTAACTCGATGTGCCTGTGTTGCCACGAGAGAAAAAAATCTCCCGTCCCGCAGGAAGAAAGGCCAGTTGGTATTTTAATTTTTAAAAGAGCCAATAGCTTCGCAAAGAAGAAACAAATACTCACGATAGTTCGTCTTCGTCTTCCTTGTCCATATTTGTAAGACATGAGGTAGCAGACTCCAGCGTAGTAAATGCCACGATCTTCGATCTCGACCAAGCCATTTTTGGCGCAAACACGCCAAATGGTTTTGTCGCCACTGCCATCGTCGACCAATTGGCATTCAGCGGCCATTTTCGGTCGCTCAGCCATGTAGTCGGCTTCGAAATGATCGGGTAGCGTGAGTGGTCGGTTTCTCACGGTGTCCCATAGTTTAACGAGAGTTTTCATTTCGCTCGGTTCTTCCCCCTCGAGTGCTCTGGCGACTGGCACGCCCGAAGAATATCCTTTCTTCTTGACGAAGCCTCTCGCGTTTCTTACCGCTTCGAGCTGCTCTCTGGCGTCAACTTCACGTCCAACCCACGCCCAGACTCCGGCTTCGCCACGATCCAAAAGATAAACCGAACCGGAAGTCAAATCTCTTCGAAATATTGGCCCGGATTTCATTTCCGCGACTTTGTACTTTCCCGATTGCTCGCAACACTTGTACAACTTTATCGGGCTTGGGAGTATCTCTGCCTTACCGACCTCCGGCAATACAGATCGCGATACCGGGTCCAAATACGACTCGAACAGCTCCCGATCTTCTTTACCGATAGTTTTTTCGTAACCATCCTCGACAACGACCACCCGACAATTGTTGTTCTCCCGACGCGAATCCACGATCGTTGCACCGTGCCGTTTGTGCAATTGGCTCGATGACGAACCCAGCCAAAGAAACAATACTCCTCCTGATTTCGTGTCCAATAATATGACGTCACGTGACGTGAAATTGCTCCATTTCAAACCCTCCAACTCTGTCAAAACCGGATACGACAGCCCCGTTATCCGGTGCAGCGTACAACTCGGACTTTCGAAATGATTTCTCTCGATTATCAATTCCCGACGGAAATACGACAGCAGACGAGACGATTCGCGACCTTCCGACTCACGCGATAATATACTCCCCGATACCTGCGAATCCAACTCTGCCGCGCGCAGCGCAGCGCCACCTGAGATGGTCGAATCGCAACACGAACCGATCCAGAAGTGGATCGCTCGGACTGAGTTGTTCGGCTTGACCTCTTTGACCTTGAAATATACGTTTTTCTTTGAAAAATCGTTTATCCTCGTGTTTGACGATCAAATTCATTCGGTCGATTGAATTTCGAGAAGGTTGGAAAAAAAACTTTGAAAATTCACGACTTTACATTCCGATTTTCAGTTTTTTTTTTGTTAAACTTTATTTTTTTGCGATATTTATTTTTTTTAAATGAGTTTCAGCAAATTTCGTGAAAATATTTTCAAAAATTCTGACGTTTTCCGAAATTTTGCAAATTCGCGAAATAAATTTGGCTTGTTTACGAAAATTCGGAATTTTTTTTTAACGATTTCTTCATTTTTTTCCTCACTATCGCGAAAATCGATCGAACGTTGAACGGAAAAGAAAAAAATATATAATCATTGCGAGAAAATTACCGGTACTCCGGGATACGGAAGCGGTCCGTCTTTGGACGACACCGCGTAGATTATGTAAGCGGATTCGGATAAAAAAATGCCCATTTTGTTTCTTGGCACACTGATTGCTCGTAGGCCCTGAAAAAAAAATAAAAAATAAAAAATTGCCAATGTAAAAAGTTAAAAAACCAATTTCCGTCACGTTTGATAAAAACCATGTCGAAAAAACTGTTTATCGTAAGGAACTATAAAGAAGAACACGATGAACGGAATTTTACACAAAAAAAAATTAACCATAACAAAAAAGTAAACGAATTGGTTACGAACTTGAAAGTAAATTCAAATTTCCATGGCGGGAATTCAAAAAGCAAAAAAAAAACAATTTTTGAGTCTTGTTTTTCGAGAAAAAAAAATCACCAACGATTTTTTTGAAAATTGCATCGTTCGGAAACATTTTTTTGTTTTTTTTTCGAAAATCGGTTCCAAATTATTGGATAATTGAGTTGCTACGATGATTGTAAATTTGAATGAACTTTGTGTGGGTCATTAAGTGAAAATACCTCGATTTTCCATACGAGAAAGGCAGAACGATTTTTGGGCACACTTCTGAAGACATCGCTGCCCGAATCGTCGGAGCACGAGCTTCTATCGTCCTGAGAAAAGAAAGAAAAAAAAGCACGAAGCGATAAAAACCGGAAAAAAAAATCGGTCTCATAAATCCGAGTGGATTAATGGTCGGTGCTGGGCTCGATCGCATCGTCGCGGTAATCGCGATACAAGACCGTAAAACGACCGTTATTTGAGCAAAGATAAAGCGAAGCCAAGTTCCCAATGAGAATTAAAAAAAAAAACGCGATTTTTCTGTTTTTTTTTACCTTCGCCAATATTTCGAAGATCATCTCGGAATCCGGCGAAATATCGCCAGTCGAGGGACCCGGGAAGCTCCAAAAAATACCCAGTTCGATGAAAATCCGAAACTTTCGAGCCAGCAAAAAAAAGCACCGAAGAAAAAGTCAAAACTCTCCCAATTTTTCGAAAAAAACCCAAATTTTTAATTATTTTTTTTTTTACACCAAAAAATAACAACGTTTCACAAAAAAAAGGAACGGAAACGAGTCCAAAAAAAAACAAGGTCCCGAGAAACCAGAGTCCTTCGTTACGTCTGACGTTCGTGGTTACCCGCTGAAAACTAGCTCATGAGAAAACCAGAGAGTCTCGATGTATAATACGATCTCTCACGAGGACTTAATCACACCGCGCTATACATTGAACCGATACACACGTATATACAGGTCATCCGGCCAGGTAGAGAACACATAGACACATATGTAGCCTCCACAAAGTAAAAGACTCAAAAAGTATGTCTATATATATAAACAATGATGTACATATGGATTAATGTTAAAATATCCACATAAAAGACGATCGAACTGTACGTGCAAGTTATTCGAACACTATTTCCCGAAGCAGAAGATTCTAAGCCAAGAAGAACTAGCATCGTTCGGTATATACTTCCGGAAGAAGGGGAGAGTAAGAGAGAAAGAAGATGAGTTGGTATAGGCACTGGTTAGAAAATTGCGTAGGAAGTAATGCAAATTTTAGTACAAGATTTCTGGATCGTGAATGCCTCGATGTGGCGAAAAAAAGAGCAGCGTTCTGCTGCTGAAGATGATGAAGTCAATGATGATGATGATGATGATGATGGACTCGTTTTCTCGAAATAAAAACAATTATTCACTTCACTCGGACGCGTCGAGTCGCACAGCAGAGTGGGGACGAGAACGTTCCACTCTGTGGATGAGTGATAACGAACTGGGAATGGCGAAAAAAACGCACACCGGTGGCGTTAGGATGGGAGGAAGATATGGGAAAATGAAGAAATGCCGGAAATAGAGTTACGAAAGAGGAACGACGTCATCGGTAATTCGCACAAAAAGAAAACCAACGAAAAAAATTGGAAAAAAGTGAAGAATGTTGAGATCGAAAAAAAGAAGAAAAGAAGAAATGTCATTCTAGCGAAACGAAAGGTTTGAAGAAACTGTCAACCAACGAAGAGCTCTGGATCGGAAGGAAAAACGCTCCTGCTGCAACGTCCAAAAGTTGAGAAGAAGAAAGAAGAAATGAAGACCCAAAAACCGTAAGGAAGCGATAAAATCCAAAGCAGGAAGCTAGGGGATTGGAAAGGCAGAAAAGAAGAAAGCTGCGATCGAAACAGACCGAAACCTTTCCGGCGCGAAATATCAGTGAAGAAGAAATGAAGAAACTTTAGAAAAACTCTTTTAAAATAATTCCAAAAAACAAAGATTTGCAAAAAATTGAAAAAAAAATCATTCAAAACGCACACAAAGCCCGAGAAGTTTCAAAAATAAACTTTACCCTTTTGGAATATCCCATCGTTCGAAACTTCAATAAACTACGATGCTCAATACGTCGAGATTCATTAGGATCGTGAGTTATTGAAATTGTCGTTAAAATATATAACAAACGACGCGAACGTGAAGAAAGACGCGAAGAAAGTGCACCGCGCGCACAGAGCAGGAGAGACGAGACAGTGTGGCTAACTGTTCACTGGCGACTGACACGTATTATATTTTTCAAAGTGTATTAAAAGGAAAGAAAAAAGGAGGAAAAAATAAAAGAGAAAGAAACCATAGCTGTGAGGCCGGAGAAGAGCAAAAGGCTCGTCCGGAAGTGGGCCCGGAACTCGGTTCGGCCACCCGTGACCAACGGGCTAGCCTCATAAACACATGTACACACTAGTACACGTGCAACCATAACACGAAGCCTCCTCTTTCTCTCGTGAAACACATTTATGCGGGCACATGAAAAAAAAAAAAAAAA
>JBAJMU010000011.1:4235614-4269565 GCA_037952995.1 Hyposoter didymator
CCAAAAAAAAAAAAAAAAAAAAAAACAAAACAAAAGAGAAAAAAAAATACAAGCGCGTTATCTAACGCACCTGCTACTCCTGCTGTTGTTCCTTCTCTCTTTCTCTTCTCCGCACTCTCTACACACGCTCCAATGACAAAGAAATATAATGGACGAGCGAGAAAGAGACGAATAATCACTCACTCGAGTCCTGCAATGAGTTTAGACTTTTCGTGCTCACGAGCTCTCCGTGTTTAGGTGAAATTTCATCCTTTAAATAGGCCATGGATATACATTGTTCAAAACATTTCTTTTTTATTATTTTTATTCTCGAAAAATGGCCATTTTTCAAGGTCAAATTATTATTTCTTCTTTTCTAATATTCTGACGACACGGAATCGGAGCGTTTTCGACAAGAAATTTCGTCAAAATTCGATGCAGTTTTTGAATATTTACCAATCGCTTCTTTTCCAAATAAAAAATTGCGTTAGAACGATCACGCTGAGATTTCTGCTAATAATTATTCACGGAAACGATCAAATTTTAATTATTATTAATGAATAATTAATTAATCAATTATTAATTCATTATTAATTAATTAGTTAATTAATCATTAATTAATAATCAAGTAATTGATTATTTTAATACGACAATTCCTGAGACTAAGTTTCTCAAGTATATAACTGGCTCTTCGTTACATTTTTAGAGGTTTTTCGAAATTAAATTAATTCCATTTTTGCATTTCGCAACAATGAGGTGAAATAAATTCTGCAAAGTTTTAACAAATTGGGAAATTACAAAGTTGAAAAAGAAAAATCAACTTTTTTTTTTTTAATATTCAACATGTGACGAAGTGTGTAATTGATTCTTGAATTTTTATTTTCGGGGACTCGACTCATCGTACGTTTTCACTCGTACGACCAGTTGCCAGGGGGACCGACCTGCATGGTCAGTTTTAAGGTATCCCGAAAGGGTGAGACTAAGGGGCTTAAGGGACACGAGGAAATATTAAAATCTCACCAAAAAAAAATGAAGAATCGAGTCCATTTATGTTGAAGCATTTCTTTTCGTATTTATTTCTCTGCCTATCAATATATTTGTTAATTATTACAAAATTTAGCGAATCGGTAAAAAAAAATAATGCATGGAATAACGAGTAAAGGAAAATGTGAAAATTTCATTTTTTCATTTTTTATTTCTTTCGAAAAAGTTTGCTAGGATTTAAAATTGAAATAAAAAAAAAAAAAATAGAAAAAAAAAACACAGCAGTATCGTGGAAAATGGTCTGATTTCACATCGTTCGATGACAGTCTATGGGATCGGACAGGTTTGAAAGAGCCAAGAATCGAAAGAATAAATTTTGTAGAATTTGTATTTTTTTAATTATTTCTTCTCGAAGATTGACGATGAAAAAAATCTGATGGATTGGCGAAATCGGGACACCGACTACAAGAGCGGTAAAACGAGTTGTTACCAAATGTTTTTCCTCCTCATTTTGATTCACTGGTCGCGCGGTAACGATTTTCCTTTCGGGGACGAAGAAAATAGTACAAAAAATTGTAAACTTTGATTTCTTATTTTTCAGTCGACGATTTACATCTCGAGGACAGTAAAAACCTTCTGGCTAAATCTCGAAGTGACGCAAGTATATTTAACCTTGGAGGCTGTGACGTGTGCGCCGAGGAAACGGAAGTAAAAATCTCGATTTTTCAAATGAATTTTTAATTCGAAAATTTCACGTTTGGCGATTCGTAAAAAATCGGAAAAAATTCTGTCCTTTTAAGGACGTCGAGAGTTTTCACATGCAATTATAAAATTCCCAAAAAATAGACAAGAAATTGTGGAAAAAAAATGTTTACCGAATCAGACAATTATTTGGAAAAGATTTTCGCAAGAAACTTCAACGTTTTTCGCATTTTTCTCAATTTTATAGAATTCGAGAAATTTCTCAGTGCCTGTTGTTGGTTTTTTTGCTTTTTTGTTACGCCAGCTCGATTACTGCGACTCTGATTCGAAGGATTTCGCGCTGGCATTTGATCGCCTTCGTCTAGGAGCTTCGGACGATTCGAGGGAAGGAACGTTAACGAATTTTGGTGATCGCGGCACCCAAACTTGTCCCTGTCCCGACTGCACAGAAAGCAGCGAATTGAAGAATTGCCGAGAAATCAAAAGCAGGGAAATCTCTTCGATGAAACTGCTCGTTCAGGGACCCGAAATTTTGAATTATCAGGTAAAATCTTTCTCGTTATATTCCTGAACGAAAAATCCCTCAAATTATGTGATTGAAAGAAAAAAAAAAATAAAAAAATAAAAAAGCGACTCACGAAAATTCCGGTTGGACAAAAAATGATCAGGAGTAACTCTCAACCTTTACGATCCAGCTTTTTGGTCGCAATACCGACGCGTACTAAATTTTCCAATCCTGCTTTTTTAAGTAAATGATTTTTTAATAATTTTTTTGTTTTTTTTTCGGCCCCTGCAACATTTTTCCATTTTGTTTCGTTCAATAAATCGTTTCTTCATGTTTTTTTTGTCTTGGCGAAAATTTTTTCATATTTTTTAAGCTGCTGAAATAATTTTTTTGGCTTTTGATGAAATTTTCCAGTCGTTTTCGCTTTTTGAGTGAATAATTCAGGTTTTTTGGTCTCAAGGGATTACAATACACTACCGACGACATAGCACGCTATTGGAAAAAGGACTCGCGCATGTGGCTATGGAAATCGGTGCGATTGGCTCGCAAGAAGATGACCGAGGCCGCGAAGACGTTGCCGATCGATTGTGTCTCAAAAATCGAGCATAACGTCGCGGAATAAAGAGTTTTTGATAAAACGAGACAAGCTGTACATCTCGACAAAGGATTTTATAGTTTTTTTTCTTTTTTTTTTCTCTTTTCAAATTGGAAAAGAAAAAATTGAGCGTCGAGCTTCGTTTATTTACAATATGACTTGATACATTTTGTTTCTTCGTTTTTCTTCGTTTTTTCATATTTTTATATCAACGAATAATTTGTTTTTTCTCAGTCGCGAAATTTATGCTGAAAAATTGGGAAACAGAGGATGCGCTCATCCGCACGTCTCGACGCTGTCGAGCACTCGGCCCAACTCAATATTCTCACCGACTTCGAATCGCGCGAAATCGAGAATTTCTGCTTGCGAATCGATCAACACTTGCTGGACCGTTAAACTCGGGTCTAACAAATATTCTTGATAAATCATCGCCGTCTCGTCGTCTGCATTCTCATTCGGTTTGTCTACGTCCGGATGACCTATTTTCACTGGGTTCATCCCTGGAACATCAGACACGTTTCTTTGTTTGGGTTTTTTGCAACTTTTTGTTTATTTTTTTCAGTGAAATTTAATTTTTTGGTGATGAAATGGCAGATTCTGCTGAAACGGCTGGGAATAGAGGAAAAATGGATGGAACCAATTTTGTAGAGCGGAAAATATCCTACAAAAAACGTCCTCACGTTAAATTCGTATTTCCCGTTGTTTGGCCGTGAGGATTGACCGAAATTTTTACGATTCAATCACTCTGTAAAATTAAGCAACGTCCGTGTCACTCACCACCCATTTTCTACTGGGTTCATGCCGACACTTTCTTTGTTTGGGTTTTTGCAAGTTTTTTTAGCTTTTCGAGTGAAATTTAATTTTTTAGTGATGAAATTGCAGATTCTGCCGAAACGGCTGGGAATAGAGGGAAAATGGATGGAACCAATTTTGTAGAGCGGAAAATATCCTACAAAAAACGTCCTCACGTTAAATTCGTATTTCCCGTAGTTTGGCCGTGAGGATTGACCGAAATTTTTACGATTCAATCACTCTGTAAAATTAAGCAACGTCCGTGTCACTCACCACCTATTTTCTACTGGGTTCATCCCGACACGTTTCTTTGTTTGGGTTTGTTCAAGTTTTTTTTAGATTTTCGAGTGAAATTTAATTTTTTAGTGATGAAATTGCAGATTCTGCCGAAACGGCTGGGAATAGAGGGACAATGTATAGGACCAATTTTGTAGAGCGGAAAATATCCTACAAAAAAGGTCCTCACACCGATTTTATATTTCCCGTAGTTTGGTCGTGAGGACTGCCCGAAATTTCTACGATTCAATCACTCTGTAAAATAAAGAAACATCCGCGTAACTCACCAATAACGTGCTGGCACAATTGAGTGCCGAGCGAGTCATCGTCGGCGGCTCTGTAAGCGAGGAACGCTCCGTATTTGCCAAGCGAAATGGGAAGCGGATTAGCTCCTGCGGGATGAGTGCAACCGGCCAATTTAACGTCCGGATGGACTTTGACGCAAAGAGCTCTCCTGATGCCGATATTTTCGGCGACGCTGCCAATGGTCAGTGCGGAATGATCACCGAGAGTTTTCCCATCGTGAGCAGGCAGAATTTTCAGAGCGTCAGAGTCCAAAAGGAATTTGTTGACCGTCAGGTCGCCCGGAATTTCCATCGATTTTTTCAGCAACGCCGAGACTACCGTTTCCGCCAGCCCATGGAATTCTTTGTTGCGCGCAACAAAATCTGTCTCGCAATTTATTTCGACCACCGCAGCATGATTTTTTTCAATCATCACCGCGATCAGTCCTTGCGCCGTCGTGCGACCTTGGAGCTTTTCCGCTTTGGACCATCCCAGAGCCTGCGCTTGTTCTTTCAGCCAAGATTCAGCCTTGGAGAGAAAAAAAAGCCAACAGACGCATTCAATTTCGAGTTTTCACAAAACTAACGCTCAAAATTACGTGAAAATGTTTTTTTTTTCAACAACTTTCCACGGAGCATGGAAAATGACCTTGGAAATGGCTCACCTTGGCCAGATCGTTGTTGTGCAGTTCCAGAGCTTTTTTGCAGTTGGTAAACGTGTACCCGGTCTTCTTACGCAACTTGGCGAGCAACGACTTGCTCGAAGAGTACCAGAGCGCGTTATTTGTGTGGAAAAGTCGATGAACATTGCGGCAAATCATCTGGAGACGAAAAAATCATCGACCTCTCAATATTTTGTTTTAAAAAATTGATACTTTGCCAATGGCTCTAGAAATTCTTCCATTTTCTTGCGTGATACGAGAAAATAATGAGGAATTTCGAAAATTTTCGAAATACGAGTCTCCGCGCGTTGCGGTGGGTCGAAAAATATCGAAATTTTGGAGCAAATAAATCAGGATCGCGAAAATAACGATTTTTGGTATGCTCGGATGACGCCACGTTGGGAAATCATGGAAATGGTTTTTTTACAGCATTTGAAAATAAAATTCGGTGTCGGTTTTTCATTTTTATTATAAAATCGTCCTGATGCATTTTTAAAAAAATTTTTACGACTCGTTTGCAACGTAAAACGAAATGTCAATGGATTCATCGATTTTTACAGATTTTTTAACATTTTTTAAATGTAATTTCGATATTTTACGAAAGTTAGTATTTTAATTGTGTTTATCGTGAAATTCAATCGATTTTTTTCGAATTTTTGAGGTTATGTACGATGGAAAATGATTTTTGAGGTTATGGATGCCCGAAAATTGAAAATATTCAGTGACATTTGGATTTTAGCAACGAGGCAACGTAATTGAACGTTTTTTTACGAGGGAATGAAAAAGTTTTGGCGAAATATTGATAATCTTCGGGGTTATGCTCGAAGGAATGAAGGTTTTGAGGTTACAGCACCAAAAACACGAACAACTGGATAGGAATAGTTTTTCAGAAATATAAACTCAAAATTTTAAACGAACAAGCAGTTTTTATGTATTTTTGGAATAATTAAGAAATAATTTAATTGATAAATCGATCGCATACGTTGCCCTGGAAACTGGAGATTATTTTCACTCGATCGCGAAAGTGTTGAGGCTGTTTCGTAAGCCGGTAACTGGTAATTGACGAAAAAATCACATTATTCTGAAGGAATATAAAAAAAAGAGTGTATAGAAATTTATTGGAGATCCAAATTTTCCGGATATTTATTTCAAGTCCCGATGTGCACGAACGAGAGGAGGAAAAAAAAACGAACGCTCTAACGCGGCTTACCGTGACGAAATTCGTCTGCACTCTGCCCAAGTGGAAGACAGAAGTGTCAAAAGAAACGAATTTGAAAAAAAGTTTAAACGAGAAGGTAAAAGCGATGGACGACCTTAAAAAATAACATTTTCATTTGATGAAATTAACGAAAGGAGAAAAAGAAACATCGAAAATGCGGAAAAGTAACCGCGAGGATAATGGGAAAGTTACCAAGCCGGTAAAAAGACCGTCAACGAGGTTAACTTCCGGTGCGGAAGTGAAAATCGAACCTCTGTTCTCTCTCCCTGAGGACCTGATGGATTCGTCGGTCTGCAAACGATTCAAACAGAAACTCGAAAGTTCGACGATAAGGAAAAACAGAACGGAAGCTTTTCTCAAAAGTTCATTTACTGGGAAAAGATTGCGCAGGGAAGAATTTCGTAAATATCTTATTGGACTCGTTGTCAAACCGGAAGTGACCGAACGAGAAGACAACGACGCCAGCAGAGATCTCGATCGTTATTATTATTACATTAGGAATGGAATCGACACGATTCACGTGACTGCGATCGACGAGGATATCATAAGGAAAATCATTTCATTAATTCCTGATACTCTTTGCCGACGATTTCGCTTTTATGCTGAATCTTTGATCGAAGAAGTCGAGGATGAATTTATTTTTAGCTTGAAGAAATCGATCGTTGAGTTTGTTCTCACCGATCCATTTGACCTTGAAACTCGATACAAAGTTCGGTATTGTTTTACTTACGATCTTTATTCTATTTCTTCGGTTTTTCTTCAAATATTTTTGCATAAATAGATTTATTCCTACAGCATGTCTCAGCCCCTGAGAGGTCCGAGATTTCGAGGAAACTTTTCAAACAATCCCAACACAACTTGACCGAGAATCTTTACTTGTTGAATCCTTGCATGCGATTGACCTTGGAACAATGGATTCGAGATTGGCGGTAAATATCGATCGAGGCTCGATCTTTCGTAAATGTTGACCATGAAAAATGGATTTTGCAAAATTATTGTTGAAAAATCATAAAAATTAAAATCGTTACTTTTTTTCGACTAAAAATCGAATGAATTGAGTCGAAAATTTTTCCTTGTTCCGAAATTTCAAAAAAATATTATTTTCGAATACAGATCGTTTAGATTGGTCGATCTCGACGAGATAAGGGCCAGCGACGAAAGTTGGGACCTGACAAATTTCCAAAATACAATTTCTGCTCAAATTCGAGTCCGACGTCAAATTCTGAAGACTTCGTGGTTCGGAAATATACAAAATATATTTCTCGTGGTGAATACGATTCCAAAAACGAGTTTTTGCTTTAAAAAGCTTTGAAAAAATCGGTAAAAATTGGAAAATCTTTTATTTTTTATTTTTAAGAATAACAGGAAACAGCTCGTTCCGAGTCCACTGTTGAAAAAACGATTCAAAAGATTTTTCGATTGCGCTTGCGCCATGATGGAATCTCAACTTTTGGGAATATGCAAATTCACACTCGAGGATCTCATGAAATACGTTCTCGATCGTTACGACAATCGTGGATTCAAACTCAACGTCATCGTCAAATCAAAAGATCTCATTTACGAGCCTCCACTCAAATATTTCAATGACGTTTTGTGCAGCATTATTGATTCTTTGGTAAAAGCTGTTTCCGGTTTCGATCGACTCGAGACTCAACTTTATCTCGATTGGTCTGGACCTCGAGCTGTTCTTAAGGTAAAATGGGAATTTCAATGAGTAAAAATTCATTTAAAAAAAAACTTTAACTTCATAAATTATTTAAAAAATTTAAAAGCTCAAGATTTGCATAGAATTTTTTTTTTTTTAATTATAATTCGCACGAGAATTTTTGAGTCAACGTTTTTAGTAAATTGACAAATTTCAAAAACGCCCAAATCGGCACTATTTTGAATTTCTTTATATAAAAAAATGTTTAAAATTGTTCAATGGCAGCCAAAAATATCGGCGACGATGATATCGGATTACAAAAAAGAGATTGACGATCTGGTAACTCTTGAACGAGTCCAGCCGGAAGAAAAAATTAACGAGCTTCGCAAGTGAGAACAAAAAAAAAAATGTTGAAAAATTAAACAAAAAATGAAAAATCGGCAATTTTGAAAATTTTGCTCCAACAGATACGAGAAATTTTACAACGACGATGAAAAAACCAAGGTGAAAGATTTTCTGGCTGACAATTACAAAAGCAGCGACGAGTTTCACGAATTAATTGCGTTTTATCGAGACGTCGCGCGCCAAATTCCCTCGGAAATAGAAAAAACTGTCTTCTCGGGTTTGTTTGAAATAAATCTCGGAGATTTCATCGAGACGCTTGTAGGGGCCGTGAAATATTTCGAGAAATTGTTAGTCGATCGATTGATCGCTAATTATCAGTCCAAATCAAAATCGTGAGTGACAGGAAAAAATCTCATCCCCAATTATTTTGCACTCCCAGTTTGATCAAAATTTGATAAACTTTTGAATTTTTTTTTTTCACCGTCCAAGAGTTGGCGACGAATATCAGGCCATCGCCGATCGTGCCCTGAGCCAACCACCAAACACAGCTGCTCTGATGGATCTCATAGAGTTCATGAAAAAAGCCGAAATTTCTACTCTAAAAAATCTCGAATTTCGACTCCACGAAATTCTGGAAAATATTTTATATCTCTCAGACGTCTGGGTCCTCACAGAGTCCGAAATTCGTACGAATACGATTGCCTTTCAATGGTACCACAGGATGCCAAAAATCTTGGAGAGCAACAGGCAAATTATTGAAACGAAAACTCATGAATTCCAAGAGTTGCTTAAAGGTAATTTATTCTTTTATTTTAAAAAACAATTATTCCTTGTCCCCTGCTAAAACTCCAAATAACAACAAATAGAAATTTAATCAAATGATCGATTCAACTGATTCCCTGAAGAAACAGCTTCTTTGGTTAAAGAAGTTCGAATAAGCAGACTTAACTAGGAGTTCGAGATCAAGTTTTAATGTCATTATCGATTTTGCAAATAAAATAGATACAAAAATGAAAAAAAAAAAAAAATTAATTGCAAAAATGCACTTCATTGAATATCGATAGGAAGAAAAATAATTTTCATAAGATTTGAAGATTTTGTCAATAAATTCAATATTTATTTACTAGATTTTTATAACAATATTAATTAATTAATCGCTCAATAATTAAACAACTATTAATCGATCGATCATTAAATAATCATTCGTTATATGATTATTAATTAATAAATCATTAAATAATTTTAAATGAATTAGGATTTATACGTTAATTAATAATTAGCGATAATTAATTAAATAATTCATTTAATAGACGTTGAAAAAGTATAAATAAACTTTAGGACGATATAAGAAATTCGAAGAGGAGTTGGAGTCGTACGTTCGTCAAGTGGAAGAGTTTCAATATTGGGGTGACATTGAGGAAGTATATCGTTATCAGAAGAAGGCTCAGAGCCTGGACAACAAGCTGACAGTGGCGATGGAAAAGGTCGAAAAGTTCAACGAGGAGGAAGCATCATTTGGTTGGATGACGACGCAGTATCCACTGCGTAAAAAAGTGGCCGATCGTCTGCAGCCATTCAAAAAGTTGTATGACGCGACTTGCGAGTATATGGTGAAGCACGAGAAGTGGATAACGTCGATGATCGGTGCCCACAACCCTGAAGAAATCGACAACGACGTGAGCGTCGCTTACAAAACGATTTACAAATTAGAGAAATCGTTTGTCGAACCAAAATCGAAAGAAGTTGCCGGAGTCATGCGAGAAAAGATCGAAGACTTCAAGGCTCACATGCCAGTGATAATGACCTTGGGCAACCAAGGAATGAAGCCTCGACATTGGGAAGAAATCTCTAAAATCGTTGGATTCCCTATCAAGGTTGACCCTGAAATGACCTTGGGCAAAATTTTGGACATGAAGCTTGACGATTACATCGAAAAGTTCGAGGTCATTTCCGAGGCTGCTACCAAAGAAAGCACTCTCGAAAAAAACATGGAGAGGATGCAGAAAGACTGGCTCAACATGATCTTCACTGTCAACCCTTACAAAGACACTGGCACTTTTGTCATTGCCAGCGTCGATGACATCCAACTAATGCTCGATGATCATATCACCAAAGCAATGACCATGAAAAACTCTCCTTACATCAAGCCCTTCTATGGACAAATTGTGTAGGTTGCCAGTTTTATTGTGTTCTTTAAAACTTTAAAGTTTCAATTCCAGGACTTTCTACGAAGGGGTACCCCTAAATCCACATTTTTAGTGAGAAAATCTTAAATCGTATTTCTTGCATAGTGTAACCGCATTTTCCACAGGGATCAATTCATACTACGATTTTATAACATGATGTATTTTATTTTTCAATCTATTAAAGTTCGAATGAGAAAAAAACAAATTCCATAGCAAAAACGGTTCGTTAGCAGTATGGATTTTCCAATTTCCACAGGAAATGGGAAAATAAGCTTCATCTGCTGGAAGACATCCTTGATCAATGGCTGAAGGTCCAGGGGACGTGGATGTACCTCGAACCAATATTTTCATCTCCGGATATTCAGCAACAAATGCCGGACGAGGGTCGACGGTTCAGCTCCGTTGATAAAACCTGGCGAGACATCATGAAGACGGTCCAAGCTGATCCGAAAGTCATGGCAGTCGTGGACATCGACAAAATGTTGGAACGTTTGAAGAAAAGCATGGGACTGCTGGAACTCATACAGAAAGGCTTGAACGAGTATTTGGAAAAGAAGAGATTGTTCTTCCCACGATTTTTCTTCCTGTCGAACGACGAACTGTTGGAGATTCTGTCTGAAACGAAAGATCCCACTAGGTAACGCGATCCGAACTTCTTTTCCAATGTTACATGATTTTTTTTTACAAATTGATAAAAAAATAGTTAATGACAAAAAATTAATTAACTAATTAATAACAAAAAGATGATACGAATGTCCTTAAGGATTATCCAACTGCGAGTATCATTTTTCCAGGGTTCAACCCCACTTGAAGAAATGTTTCGAGGGCATAGCGAAGCTGGAGTTTGATTCGGACTTGGAGGTCCGTAAAATGAAGTCAGCAGAAGGGGAAGAGGTTGACCTGGTAGACGTGATTTCAACAGCAGCGGCAAGAGGTCAAGTAGAAAAATGGTTGCTGGAGCTGGAGGCTGATATGCGGAAGAGCATTCGCCAGAGGATTTTTGACGCCATTGAAGCTTATCCGATCAAGGAACGGACGACGTGGGTGCTCGAATGGCCTGGTCAGACGGTTTTGTGCGTCGGCCAGTTGTACTGGACGCAGCAGATCGAAGAAGCCATGTTGGTTGGTCTGCATGGCCTTAATGAATATTTGGAGCAATGTGAGACCGAACTGCACGACATAATTCTCATCATACGGGGCAAACTCTCCAAGCAGAACCGGATAACGTTAGGTAAGTTGCCATTTTGATTGGTCGGTTGGGCAAAAAGTCCTTCTTTGGGATTCGCCAATTTCCAGAAGCTCTCGTCACACTGGACGTCCATGGGAAAGACGTCCTGACTGCGTTGTGCAAGGACAAGGTCATCAATAACACGGACTTCAAGTGGCTTTGTCAGCTCCGTTACTACTGGCAGGTAAGATATGACCTCGGGTAACCTTCAGGTCGAATCAGACTCGATGGCTGGATGAATCTTGCAGAATGACAACCTCTGGACTTACATGATCAACTCTTATCTTCGCTACGGCTACGAATACTTGGGTAACTCATCAAGACTCGTCATAACTCCGCTGACTGATCGTTGTTACCGGACCCTGTTCGGGGCCCTCAGCCTCCATCTTGGTGGGGCACCTGAGGGACCAGCAGGAACAGGCAAAACTGAAACGACCAAAGATCTGGCGAAGGCTGTAGCGAAACAGTGCGTTGTCTTCAATTGCTCCGATGGGCTGGACTACATCGCTCTTGGCAAGTTTTTCAAAGGCCTCGCCTCGTGTGGTGCCTGGTCCTGCTTCGATGAATTCAATCGTATCGATCTGGAAGTTCTGTCAGTTGTGGCTCAACAGATCCTAACGATACAGCGCGGCATCAATTCCGGAGCGGAGAAGTTGCTGTTTGAGGGGACTGAAATTTTCCTGGATCCAACTTGCGCCGTCTTCATCACGATGAACCCTGGCTACGCTGGGCGTTCGGAACTTCCGGACAATCTTAAAGCACTCTTCAGATCCGTCGCCATGATGGTGCCCGACTACGCTCTCATATCTGAAAACACACTGTACTCTTTCGGCTTCTACAATGGTCGTCCGTTGGCTGTGAAAATCGTCACTGCCTATAAATTGTGTTCTGAACAACTGAGCAGTCAGTGCCATTATGATTATGGCATGCGCGCCGTTAAATCCGTTCTAACGGCAGCAGGGAACCTCAAATTAAAATATCCCCACGAATCCGAAGACGTCCTCATGCTGAGGAGCATCAAAGATGTCAACCTTCCAAAATTCCTCAGTCATGATCTTCCACTCTTCCATGGAATAGCTTCCGATCTTTTCCCTGGTGTGGAGCTTCCCGAGCCAGATTACAAGCATCTCAATTATTGTACCATGGAAGCCTGTGCCCGAGCCAATATTCAATGCACACCTTTCTTCCTGGAGAAAGTTCAACAGATTTACGAGATGATGATAGTCCGCCATGGCTTCATGATCGTCGGGCTTCCATTTGGTGGCAAAACTACTGCTTATCGGATGCTCGCTGACGCTCTTGGCCTCATGGAAGAAAGCGAGTTTTCGGATGAACATGCAGTCGAGATTATTGTCATCAATCCCAAGTCTATCACCATGGGACAACTCTATGGACAGTTTGATCCAGCTTCCCATGAGTGGAGCGACGGTGTCTTGGCTGTCAGTTATCGATCCTTCGCAACCTCTACCAATGAGAACCGCAAGTGGCTTGT
The DNA here is from genome assembly GCA_037952995.1 of Hyposoter didymator. Taxonomy (NCBI): domain Eukaryota; kingdom Metazoa; phylum Arthropoda; class Insecta; order Hymenoptera; family Ichneumonidae; genus Hyposoter; species Hyposoter didymator. The sequence goes on from JBAJMU010000011.1 coordinate 4,248,509, forward strand.
TTTCGATGGACCTGTCGATGCCATTTGGATTGAAAATATGAATACCGTTCTTGATGACAACAAAAAACTGTGTCTCATGTCCGGAGAAATCATACAACTCGCTCCCACAACCAATCTTATCTTCGAGCCAATGGATCTTGAGGTAATTTGTTCGCTTATCCCTTATCCCTTTTCCCTTCCTTTGATTTTCGAAAAAAAATTTGTCGTTTGGGTCGAAAAAGACTCATATGATAAAGCATTTGATTACGCTCCCAAGGTTGCATCGCCGGCAACAGTATCCAGATGTGGTATGATTTACATGGAGCCCATTGCCTTGGGCTGGACTCCTCTTCTCGATTCCTGGATGAACACTCTTCCAGACAAACTAAATGAACATGTTAGATATCATCTGAGGGACATGTTTCTCAGATTTTGTCCAGCTCTTCTGCACCTTATTCGCCGATGTGGCGTCAAGGTTCGTTGGCCACTCATTCCCATTCCACTCTTTTATGCAACTGTTGTGGATTTTCAATGGTTTCCTGCAGGAAATGATGAACATGCCGGATGCCAATCTGACCAGGTCGGTGATGTACCTTTTTGATTGTTTCCTCGATGACTTCAAGGACGAGAAGTATTTGGAAACGATATCAGACCTGGAAATGAGGGCGCAGATTGAAGTGAGGGTTTTTAATTGATTGCGAACCTTTAGCATAAACTTTAGATTAAAAGGATTTCAAGACCCTCACCTAATTTTGCCATTTCAAGGGGTCCTTCTTCTTCTCGTGCATTTGGGCAATGGGTGGTACTCTGATGGTCGGTTACCGTGAATGGTTTAGCACCCTTTTCCGAGCTCTAACGGAGCCCGAGTTCCCTGATGAAATCCGCACCCGATTCGGTCTATCGGAAGCAACAACCAGCCCCAGGAAACCTTTTATTACCCTTCTTCCAAGTACAGGCCTTGTTTATGATTACAAGTATATCAAAGAGGGCAAAGGAAGATGGCGGCCTTGGGCTGAGGACCTCCACGACGTGCCTGCGATTCCTCATGACATTCCAGTCAATCAGATCATCGTGTCAACCGTCGAGACCGTTCGGTACTTCACGCTCTTCGAGTACCTCATTTGCCATCATAAACCGGTCCTCCTTGTTGGACCAACTGGCACCGGCAAATCTGTTTACATAATGGAGTTTCTGCTGAAGAGGAACAACCCCCAACTTTTCAAACCGCTCTTTGTGACCTTTTCTGCTCAAACAACTGCGAATCAGACTCAAGATGTTATCATGAGTAAAATGGATAAACGAAGGAAAGGTGTCTACGGAGCACCTCCAGGAAAACATTGGGTCATCTTCGTTGACGATTTATCAATGCCATCCAAAGAGGAATACGGAGCTCAACCACCAATCGAGTTGTTGAGGCAGTGGCTCGACCATTCCATCTGGTATGATCGAAAAGAAGTTGCTCCCATGAGCCTCGTCGACATCCAACTCGTTTGCGCCATGGGTCCGCCATCCAGTGGCAAAGATGTTACTGCCAGATTCAAAAGGCACTTTTTCACCCTCGGCATCTCCGAATTTGAAGACCAAGTGATGATTACAATATTTTCTAAAATTGTTCTTTGGCACCTGGAGTCCCGGGGGTTCGCTCACGATTTTGAAGCCTGCGTCGATCCAATCGTCTTTTCAACTTTGGACATTTACAAACAGACCCTGAAACATCTTTTGCCTACACCAGCCAAGTCTCATTATCTTTTTAATCTCCGGGACTTTTCTAGGGTCATTCAAGGAGTTCTTTTGTCCTCACCGGAAGCAATGCGAAATGAGGTAAGTAAAATTTTAATCCGTTCTGACAAGTCCTCATACCAGTTTAATTCTGCCAAATGAGCCCGAAGCACACAATAGTCATTGTTACGATCTTGGGGTCCCAGCTGAGCATGAAGAGGTTGTGGGTCCATGAAATTCTGCGAGTGTACGGAGATCGTTTGGTTGACGAGGCCGACTCTGCTTGGCTCGTTGATCAAATCAGGGTGACCCTGGCGGAGCGTATGGAAGAAGAGATGGATGAGTTGTTCGGCGACTTGATTGACGTCCAGGGTACGCGCGTCACGGATACCCAGTTGCGAAATCTTCTCTACTGCGACTTCCAGAATCCTCTGGAAGAACATAAGCACTATAAGGAAGTGGAAGATCATGAAGAGTTGGCTACGGTGGTGAATGATTACTTGAAGGAGTACAATTCCATCTCCAAGAAGCCAATGAACCTGGTGCTCTTCAGATTCGCCATTGAACATCTTTCGAAAATTTGCCGGATTATGATGCAGCCACGTGGCCATGCGTTACTCGTTGGAGTAGGAGGTTCGGGTCGTCAATCCTTGACGCGTTTGGCTTCCCACATATCGGACTATGAGATCTTCCAAGTTGAAATTTCCAAGCAGTATGGAGTGCACGAGTGGCATGAAGATCTTAAAGTTATTCTGAAGAAAAGCATCGCCAGTGATCTTCACACGAGTTTTCTGTTCACTGACATGCAGATCAAGGAAGAATCTTTCCTCGAGGACATCAGCAACCTTATGAACGCTGGCGAAGTGCCAAATCTTTTTGCTGCTGATGAGAAAGCTGAGCTTTGTGAGAAAATGCGTTCGATCGATCGGCAACGGGACAAATCGATGCAAACGGACGGTAGTCCGATCGCCCTCTTCAACTATTTCATCCAAGTAGTCAGGGAACAACTCCACATCATCGTGGCAATGTCCCCCATTGGGGAAGGCTTCAGAACTCGCATTAGAAAGTTTCCAGCTTTGGTTAATTGTTGCACCATCGATTGGCTGCAACCTTGGCCCGAAGATGCCCTCCTCGCTGTTGCTACACAGTTCCTTGGCGAAATACAACTCGATGATCAGGAGAGACTCGCTTGTATCGAGATGTGCCAATATTTTCACACTTCCACGCAAGATTTGTCGAAAGAATTTTTCCATCGTGTGGGCAGGTAAGTTTGGCCAGTTTTCTTCTGTTCATGTTGTATGTCATGTCTTCCCTGTTGACAAATCAATACCCAACCAGCATAGCTTCAATTTTCATCAAATTTGTACTGTTCTCCTTTTAAGACATAATTATGTAACACCTACTTCGTACCTCGAGCTGATCAACACCTTCAAGGACCTTTTGGCAAAGAAACGAGCAGAGGTACTGGAAGGAAAAAGACGTTACGAGGCAGGTTTAGGAAAACTGGACTCGACTCACAAACAAGTAGCCAAAATGCAGGAAATTCTCGTTGCCCTTCAGCCGAAATTGAAGGAAGCTGCGAAAGATGTTGAGAGAATGTTGGCGAATGTTGAGAGCGAGAGTCTTGAAGTTTCGGCTATAGAACAAGTGGTGAAAAAAGACGAAGAAGCTGCAATGGTAATTGGTCGTAACATCAACAAAAAATCACGATACTGTTGGATCAATTTGTTTGAGATTTTCAGTGGTTTCGTGGGCAGCGATTATTTTTCGTTTTTCTGAATCGGCTAGGTCGTGGCCGCAGCAGCCGAAGAAATCCGGGTCGAGTGTAACGCCGATTTGGAGTTGGTCATGCCGATCCTAAATGCTGCCAACGCAGCCTTGAATACTTTGACGCCATCGGATATCCAGATCGTCAAAACGATGAAGAATCCTCCAGCGGGTGTGAAGTTGGTCATGGAGGCGGTTTGCATATTGAAGGTGAGAGGACCAATTTTAGGAGACAACGTGAAAAGTTTGGATTCTTCTTAACCCTCCCCGGATCATACGATTTTTAATGACACGATTATTTCGTCCCTCCACTTGTATCTCACGAATTTCGAGAGAAAAAAATCAGCAAAAATTCTGGAGTACTCTCGATTGTTTCTACTTCGAGGTTTCATAGTTTTCACAGTCGTTGAATTTCTTTTGTCGTAAAATGGAACGTTTTAAAAAACAAGATATTTGAAAGAGTTGTTGTTTAGGTTGCTTTTCAATAACGTCGTCCGTATAGCATCATAAAAAGTCAGATAATCTGGACCGTCTGGTTTATTCCGATTCGCGAAATCGCAGGACGTCAAGCCTGAGAAGGTTCCTTCGGAAGGTGGTGGGACGGTGGATGATTATTGGAAGCCATCATTGCGAGTGTTGGGTGACATGAAGTTCCTGGAGAACCTTTTGAACTTCGACAAGGACAACATCCCGGAGAAAATCATGGCGAAAATCAGGTCAACGATACTGACGAATCCGAATTTCGATCCAGACAAAATAAGAAACGCATCGACGGCATGTGAAGGACTCTGCAAATGGGTGATTGCCCTTTCTGAATATCACACTGTCGCCAAGGTCGTTGGACCTAAAAAAATAGCACTTGCCAAAGCCGAGGCCGAATACGATGGAGCCATGGCGGCTCTCGAGGTCAAGAGGTCACAACTCCGAGAAGTTCAGCTTCGAGTTCAACGACTCGAGGGACTCTTGGCTCAGAGGAAAGCTGATTATCAAGCAATGATCGACGAGGTCGATGATTGTGAACAAAAACTCAGAAGGGCTGAAGAATTGATCGGTGGCTTGGGTGGCGAGTACAGCAGATGGTCAGAAACTGCCAAGCACCTCGGAGAACGTTATTTCAAGTTGACAGGCGACATCATCATAGGCGCTGGATTCGTTGCTTACCTCGGTGTCTTCACCACCCAGTACAGACAGCGGCAGCTGGAAAAATGGCTGAGAATCTGCACTGAGCTCAAGGTCATCTGCACCCAAGACTTCCAGCTCAACCAGATACTGGGGAATCCTGTGTCCATCAGGTCCTGGAACATCGCAGGACTTCCCAGCGATCTTTTCTCCATCGACAACGCGATCGTCGTTATGGAATCAAGACGATGGCCTCTTATGATCGACCCCCAAGGTCAAGCCAACAAATGGATCAAAAACATGGAAAAAAGCTCCAACATTCATATCATCAGACTCTCACAGAGTGACTACATGAGGATCCTTGAAAATTCTGTACAATTCGGACTGCCCGTCCTCCTCGAAAATGTCGGCGAGGAACTCGACGCTGCCCTCGAACCACTTCTCCTTAAACAAACCTTCAAAAGCGGTGGGTCTTGGTGCATCAAACTTGGCGACTCGGTCGTCGAATACAGCGAAAAATTCAGGTTCGTTTGCATTTTTTAAAAACCCTCAATCATCCATTTTACCGTTTTGCAAAAAAAAGAGAATTTTTAAATAATTTGAAATTATTTTCAATAAATTTCATCTCAATGATTGGAGTCTCCGACTTTTGTCTTTCCCTTTATTGCAATTTATCAAATTATTATTTATTGAATTTATTGGAAAAAATTTCATCTTCTTATGAACCAACATTTGAATTTTTACCAAAAAATTCTCAACGCTGTTCTTTCCTGTGCCTGATTATCGAGAAATCGAATTAATTGGTCATCTCGTTAATTCAGTGATTAATTGATTAGCGAATTAAAATTCCTGAATGAACTAAAGAAATAGAAGAGATTTGTCCCTTTCGGGGTGAACAAAATTCTGGTGTAATGTGGAAAATAATTATTCAGTAATTATAATCAACGATTTAAAAATAATTACAAAATTGGCAGGAAGGATTTTTTTTTAAATAACACGATACAGCGTCAATGTGGCCATTGTTCTCTGTTCTAAAAGATGTTCTCAGTGTGTTTTCGAGTAGATAAAATTGTGATACAATTTTTTTACACTCGAAATAACAAAAATCAATATTTGACGAATTTTCGGGCCAATTATTGATTGCAGATTTTACATAACGACGAAACTACGAAATCCTCATTACCTGCCAGAAATAGCAGTGAAAGTGACTCTTTTAAATTTCATGATCACTCCGGTTGGTCTGGAGGATCAATTATTAGGTATTGTCGTGGCAAAAGAGAGACCTGATTTGGAATCCGAGAAAAATCAATTGATCGTCCAAGGGGCTGCAAATAAAAAGTGAGAAAAAAAATTGATCTAAAATCGAGGAAATATTTTAATTAGTTTAATCAAGTCCTTAATTATTTCTTCCATCGATTGGAATTGGCTGTGCAGTCTCAATAAACAAATATAAAACTTGCAGAATGTTGAAAGAAATCGAGGACAAAATCCTCGAAGTTTTATCCGAGTCTGACGAGAATATTCTCGAAGATCAAACTGCCATCGGTGTTTTGAGTTCATCGAAACTTCTCTCGAACGAGATACAAGCCAAACAGACCGTGGCAGAAATCACTGAAAAATCTATCGATGCGGCTCGACTCCAGTACACTCCAATCGCTGTTTATAGCACTGTTCTATTTTTCACGATCGGTAAAAGACACAAAAATCACATTTTCATAGTAAAAATGATTTTTTTTTTAATACAAAATAATTCCTGCACTGAAAAATCTTTGATTTTTAAAAATAATTTGCAATTTCGATCAGGAACTCAAAAATGGCGAGATGCATTTTTCACTATTTTCAAAAGACACAAAAATCACATTTTCATAGAAAAAATGATTGATTTTTCACTCAAAAAAATTCCTGCATCGAAGTATTTTTGATTTTTTAAATTATTTGATTTTTTTTTCTTCTCCAAACACTACGAGCTGAAAATTCTTGGTTTTTAAAAATAATTTGCCATTTTTTTTCGATCAGGAACTCAAAAATGGCGAGATATATTTTTCACTATTTTCAAAAGGCAAAAAAATCACATTTTTATAGAGAAAACGATTTATTTTCCACTCAAAAAAATTCCTGCATCGAAGTATTTTTGATTTTTTAAATTATTTGATTTTTTTTCTTCTCCAAACACTACGAGCTGAAAATTCTTGGTTTTTTAAAATAATTTGCCATTTTTTTTCGATCAGGAACTCAAAAATGGCGAGATATATTTTTCACTATTTTCAAAAGGCAAAAAAATCACATTTTTATAGAGAAAACGATTTATTTTCCACTCAAAAAAATTCCTGCATCGAAGTATTTTTGATTTTTTAAATTATTTGATATTTTTTTTCTCACCAAACACTAGGAGCTGAAAATTCTTTCGAATGCCATCGACGAATCAGCTCGTTTTATTGGTTTTTGCAATAAAAACGATACGATCATTAAAACCACAAAAATAACCAGAAATATGAATTTTCCGTTGATTATTTGCAGCTGTTCTCGCGAATATCGATCCAATGTACCAATACTCATTGGTTTGGTTCGTAAATTTGTTCAAAAGTACAATCGACAATACTCCACCGGTTGAGGAGGTGGAGCAACGATTGAAAGATTTGACCAAATGTTTCACGTATTCTCTGTACGTGAATATCTGTCGGTCTCTTTTCGAGAAAGACAAGCTCGTATTTTCGCTCATCCTGGCGATCAACTTGTTGAACAAACAGGGCAAAATATCGATGGTCCAGTGGATGTTTCTGTTGACCGGTGGAGTTGGCTTGGAAAATCCTCATCCAAACCCGACCGATTGGTTGCCCACAAAGTCCTGGGACGAGTTTTGTCGCCTCAACGACGTTTCAGGATTTTCAGTGAGCCAAAAAAAAGTTCAATAAAATCCAAAAATAACGAAATGACGAAAAATTCATTAAAATTTAATTAATCACGAATAAACGTAGAAATAAATATTTTATTCGATCGAGAATTGTGAAGGAGCTTTCCCTTTTTGTTCCTCGAAGGGCATACGAGAATCATCAAAGCGTGACACTTGGAAAAAAAAAACTAAAATCACGAAAAATTAATTAAAATTTAATGAATCACGAATAAACGTAGAAACAAATATTTTATTCGATCGAGAATTATGAAGAAGCTTTCCCTTTTTGTTCCTCGGCTAATTAAGGGCATACGAGAATCATTAAAGCGTGACACAGGCCTCTGGAAATTCGTCTTTGATCACAAAGAGCCTCCGTCTCTCACATTTCCTTCGCCTTTTGATAAAATAAGTCTCTTTGAGAAAATGCTTGTTCTTCGCTGCCTCAGGCCTGACAAAGTTATTCCAGCTGTACAACTTTTCGTCGAAGGTACGTCGCTAAGAAAATAGCTGAGCTAATGAGTTTTGGCTGCAGCATTTTCCGTCAGCTATTTATACGGAATTTCTTGCAGTCGCAAAAATGCAATATGCATTTTTAATCGAGTTAAGAAAATTCTTCATTTTTTTTTTGTTTTTTGTTTTTTTTTATTTTTGTTTTTTAACGTTCAATTTGAAATTGAAGGCATTTTTTGCAGTCGAACTTGGCAAACAATACATCGAACCTCCGCCCTTCGATCTCGCCTCCTCGTACACCGACTCGCACTGCTGCATCCCCTTAATATTTGTTCTAACACCCGGTGCTGATCCTACAGCGATACTCTTGAAATTCGCAGACGATCAGGGTTTTGGTACAAACAGACTGTTTTCACTCTCACTGGGACAGGGTCAAGGACCCATAGCCGTGAATCTGATTGACGAGGGAGTCAAGAACGGCACGTGGGTCGTGTTACAAAATTGTCACCTCGCCAAGAGTTGGATGGGCACACTCGAAAAGGTTTTCACACTGTTTCTTCGCTCCCTTTTCCTTTCCCGAAGCAACGAATCGATTTTCGTTTTTTTTTGCAGCAAAAAACAACGAATTTTTTTTTTTTTTTTTAAATTTTTTACTTTTCCTGCGAATTATTATCCTGGACAGCGAGCTCGTTCGTTGACCAACATTTTTCTCCATATTCTACGCGATCGTGAAATTATTATCCACTGGAAATATTTTCTTCCCTAATTTTTCATTGAAAATTGTTTTTTTCGATGTTTTTGAAAAAAATGCTGTGGCTGCTTCTCGTTCGTTTAGATTTGCGAGGCTTTTACCCCGGAAACTGTGCATCCGGACTTTAGACTCTGGCTCACGAGCTATCCGGCCGAACATTTTCCGGTGAGTGTCCTTCAGAACGGGGTCAAGATGACCAACGAGCCACCCAAGGGTCTCAGATCCAACATCACGAGGTCGTACCTGCAGGTGCGTGGAGTTGTATATTTTTCTCCCTAATCATTCCAGTTTTTCGCAGCTAATTAACATTTTTAAAAAAGTGAATTGAAAAAAGTGGAAAATTAATGGCGGAACATTTTTTTTTCTCAAAATCGACGAATTTGCAAAAATTTGCGATCGTTCAAATTTTTTTTTTTTTTCCAAGGATCCAATTTGCGATCCTGAATTCTTTGGAGTTTCGAAACAAAAAGAGTCCTTCAAAAAACTCCTCTTCTCGCTGTGCTTTTTCCATGCCATCGTCCAAGAGAGACGAAAATTTGGACCAATCGGTTGGAACAATCCTTACGAATTTAATGAAACTGATTTACGCATCAGTGTCCTTCAGTTGAAAATTTTCTTGGATCAGTACGAAGACGTTCAGTTCGAAGCACTCAAGTATCTCACGGGTGCGTGGTTTCCATCATTATTTAACCCTTCGAGTGCACACTGGGTCAATTTGACCCGGAAGGTATTTTTCAAATCGTTGTATTCCGGTAATTGCCCACTTTCTTTTTTTTTTCATCGAAATGTTTTTTTTGGCGAATTTCCAAAACACTCGTTGACATTAAATGCCGAAAAATCGGTGATGGAAAATTTTCAGGGTCAAAATGACCCAGTCTGCACCCGAAGGGTTCGTAATTTCCTTTTTTATTTTTATTGTTTTTATTTATTTATTATTATTTATTATTTATTTATTATTTATTGATTATTTATTTATTATTTATTTATTATTTATTTATTATTTATTTATTATTTATTTATCATTTATTTATTATTTTTATTTGTGGCATTTTGAGAAGACAATAAATTGATCCTGGCACTTTGGGAGCTCATTACTCTCCATAGAATTAATTATGATAATTAATATTCGAGGTGAATGCAACTATGGCGGTCGGGTGACCGACGAATGGGACCGAAGAACGTTGATTACGATCCTCGATAAATTTTATTGCGAGCCACTCCTCCAGCATCCCAATTATCTCTTTGATCCTTCGGGACTTTATTACGTACCAAAAGTTTCTGAACACGAGCAATTTATCGATTACGTGAAAAATTTACCGATGATCACTGCTCCCAGTGTTTTTGGAATGAATGAGAATGCTGACATCATAAAAGATCAACAGGAAACGCAGTTGTTGGTTACATCCATATTATTAACTCAGGTAAACAAAAAAAAACAATTCCTCACAAAAGATTTTTTTTCCGTTTCGATAAAAATTGAGGAAATGGTAAAAAAATTGGTTCGTTGGAATTATTGATTCAGGCTCGATTAAAAAATATGAATTATCGACCAAATTGAAAAAAAAATCGATTGTTTTTAATGATCCTTACGAGACGAATGATTTTTTGGGATAAAGGTTCGAAAAAGCTTTCAGAATCTCGTGACAAATGCAGAAAAATGATTTCGCTTAATTGTTTTTATAAAAATGATTTCTCCTCTCACCCAATTTTGTTTTCACCACGTTCACAACTCTTTCGAGTCAAAATTCCATCAAGAAAACTCCATTTTGTAGATAAAAATTTAATTAAAAACAAAAAATCGAATCCCTTTTTGAAAATAAAAAATAATTGCGAAAATAAATGATTTTTTTTGCTGCTGCTCTCAGGAAGATAAGGTAAGTTTCTAACAGCACTGAAGAAATCACTGAAACTGATTATTTCCCCAAAATTTCAATGAAAATAAAAAATTAAAAAAAAAAAAACGATAATTTAAATTTTAACAACTTCGTGTAGTTGATTTTCATTAATTGCAAGATATTTTTATTCGTTGTGCTCCTTTCTATGGAGATTTTCAAAGGCCTCATTTAATTTGGAGTCTGATTGAAAAATTGATTGGTTTTTAAAATTTTAATTAGGATGCTGGCTCGAGCGAGATCGAGGGTACGAAATCTCCAGACCAGACAGTCTATGACGTGTCTGCTGACATACTTTCCAAATTGCCAATAGATTACGATCTCGTTGATGCACTAGAGAAATATCCGACCTCTTACGAGCAAAGTATGAATACAGTCCTCGTCCAAGAGATGGGAAGATTCAATAAACTTTTACAAACAGTACGAGTCAGTCTCGTCAATGTCCAGAGGGCGATCAAGGGTTTTGTAATAATGGACACGTCACTCGAGGAAGTTTATACTTCAATCATAACTGGCAGGATTCCAAATACTTGGAAAGCAAATTCTTACCCATCCTTGAAACCGCTGGGAAGTTACATCCAAGATTTTTTACGAAGACTCAAATTTCTTGAGGTAGGAAAAAAAAAATTTATTCAAAAAATGCAGAAATTTATTTTTTATAATCTTTGCAATGGAATAAATAAATTTCATGGTGAATTCTCGTGAAAACACGTTGGGAGTCTTGGCTAACACACGTGGTATAAAAATAATTGAAACAAAAAATTAGTCCGGGTCAAAATGACCCAGTGGAGAATTTGATATTTATAAATGTCACAAAAATGCATGAAACAACTGTCCCCCGGATGCAGTTGAGCATTTCTGCAAAATGCAATACAGAGTGAGTGGAAAAAATGCAACGAAATTACGAAAAAATCGAGACCCAAGTTTCGCTGCTCAAAATTGCAAAAAAATGCAGTAAAACGTATGAAAAAATTCATGAAGAAATTGCCAATTACGAAGTGACAATATTCAGGAAAAAAAATTGCAATAAAATTACAAAAAATCATGTTTCAAAATTCTGCAATAAATTGCTGTTCAGAGTTCCATTAATTATCCATGAAAAAATGCATTAAAAGTGCATTCGAATGTCATTGAAAAATGCATTTTTTAAATTGATGAAAAAAATGCACTTTCAGGTTTGGTTTATCGAAGGGCCACCCACGTCGTTTTGGCTCTCAGGATTTTATTTTACTCAAGCATTTTTGACCGGAGCACGTCAGAATTATGCTCGTAAATATTCGATCCCAATTGACTTGTTAATTTACGACTTTGTGCCGTTGAGAGACACCAAATTCCCGAAGCCTCCGGACGACGGTATTTACGTTTATGGTTTGTTTCTCGATGGGGCACGATTCAACATGAACACCATGAACCTCGACGAGTCCTTGCCGAAAGTTTTGTTCGACACGGTTCCTTACGTGAGTATGAAAACAAAAAATTGTCGAAAAAAATGTTTAAACAAAAAAAAAACAATTTTCAAATGAAAAAAACTGAATAATTTTTCGATAAATTTATTTTATTGATTGAGTACAAATATTTATTTAAAAAAATAGAAAAACAAACATTTTGGAGAAAACATCGTGAAAATTGGAAACTGGATGGAAATAAATTTTTTTTTTGTATTATTTTTATTGTTTCAATCGAAAAGTTGTAAACATCGGTTGGAAAAATGTTTCAGTTGTGGTTGGTGCCCATGACGAAGGACCAAGTGGTTGAAAAATCAGTTTACACTTGCCCGGTTTACAAAACAGCAGAGAGGCGTGGAGTTTTATCGACGACGGGACATTCGACAAATTTTGTCATTGGAATGTGGTTGCCCACTGCGCAACCAGCTAAGCATTGGATAATGCGAGGTGTCGCGATGCTCTGTCAGTTGTCACAGTAAAAAATTACAAATAAATCCTTGAAATGTGAAAAAAAATAATAATTGTTTCAAAAAATATGAAAAAAAGTACGAATTTTCGGAAAAAAAATATAACGAACTGCTCTGCGACTGATTTTTAATGTTTTCAGCCAAAAAATGCTCGTGGTCATGGGTGAAGACTGAAAAAAAAAGAACAATTTGTTTTTATTAACTTTATTACAAACAGGGGTAGTTTGAGTTTGTTTTCGAAAAAGGGGTTGATAATCGAAGTTGTTTTCTTCGATGAGGTGTTTATCTCGTTGCCCGGCTAGTTTTTTATCTCCAGATGGCAAAAAGCAAAGATTCGAGGGTGCAAATTGAATTGAGTATCATCCCTTAACGCAGTGGCATAAACCGGAGGCATCCCTTTGAAGATAAGCGGCTAGTTGGTGCGTTTTATTTTTTCTCTGGGTTAGCTTGATTATTGAGAAGTATCATAACAAGGCCGGAGGGCCTGAGGGGTTGAAACTACCCTCGAATACCCGAAATTCCGTTATTGAGGGCTCGGCGATTTTGGGGTTGAATATATAGCTGGGAATTGGTGTGGTGAGGACGTGACGGATCGAGGCCTCGTCAGTTATGCATATGGAGTAAATTTGACATCGTATTTGCTGAGAGAGAGATACGAAGAGCGAGAGAGAGAGGGGGGTGGGAAATTGGATTGATCGAAGCTCGAGGGGGTGGTCGATGTTTCTCTCCAAGTTGCTCGACGACGAGAAGGACCGAAAGGCAAAGAGAGGGAGAGCAGAAAAGCGATCGTGTGTTGGACGCACGTATGTACATCGAGAAAGGCACAGAGGGTGGAATTTAGGGGTGGCTGAGGAGGGACCATGATGGTGAATGCCTCGAGGGGTTGCAGGGGTGAAATTTTCGCTGGTTCTGGTGGCGGCACCCTGTCTACCCGGACCGAGATCGCCGGAGGCTCGTTGCCTAGCGACCCCGTATTGATCTCATCCCCCTCCACCCAAATATCTCTCCCTTATTTTCATCCCCCTCGTTCTCTCCATCATTCACTCCATCTCCGGAGCTCCAACTCTCTCGCTTTTCCCCGAGAACCAAAGAAAAGAGAAGCAGCACTTTCCTCACGCCCTAGACATTCATCCCTTAGAGGAATCATCCCTCGGACCGTCCCTCACACCCCCGCGCGATGGACGCATCGTCTTTTCTCTTGCAAGGAATTTACTGTCGTGAAGACTCGAGCCTCGTGGCAGCTCCATTTATTGCCAATAAGAATTTTCATTTTTTCACACTTTTTTACGACACCCTTATCGATATTTTTCGACTGCCATATTTATTCACAGGGTAGAAACCAACTTTACATGATTTTCGATCCGTCGCTATTATTTTTCAGCAATTACTCATTGGTCGCTTGAATTTATTCATTGCTGTCGATTCTGCAAAACACTATTAATTGCCTCCATTTGTTTTCACCCTTTTTTCGTCGCAGCATCTCTCGATTCAGTCGCAAAACACTGGGAAATCGAGTTAAAAGGTAATGGAGGCTAGTAAAAGCTTTCTCGATTTTTCGATTCTCCAATGCAAACATTTTTCGTATCGGGATCAAGGGATTACATTTTTAGTCGTTTCTACAGAAGCTTACACTTTTTTTTCAACATTTTTTATCCCCCTCTCGCTCCCAGCATCCCTGGCTTCACTCTTTTTGCTTCGGGCTATTTATTTAATGCATCGACAACAAATATTTTTCGATATCTCGACTCTGTAATCCCGGGGTTATTTCTATGTCAATCGATTCGATTTTTATTTTTATATTTTTCGATGCCATTTGCTTTCCACCCTTGCAAACAACCGCCGGATTGTGTACAGGATAAATAAAAAAATATCGAACGTTGTCGTCGGTTTTTATTGACTTTTACGATTTTTTTCATTTTTTTTGCAACCCCTATTTTTCCTAACGGTCCTCCATTAATTTACAGGGTTGAAAATAGATATTTATTTTTGCATCGTCACGCCTTTCTCGTTTCATTCTCGTGCTTTATCGATGATTATAATTTTCAGCATTTTTTTCGACCCCCTCTTCGTCCCAGCATCCCCAGCTTTCCCAGAAATCCTCGCGGGGGTGGAAACCGGCTGCTACGATGCTTCCGTCTCGCAGGAAGTCTCCGGGATATCGGGGCGTGGCACCATCACGTTTCCTATATATTTCTGACCCGTCCCTCTCGAGCTTGGTCCATAAGGGTGAGAAAAACAGGGAAAAAAATATCAGCACATAACTCCTCCACTTCTGGAGTCCTTCATTTTCCAATTCCAGTCTCTTGACTCCCCCAGACTCCAGAACTAATACTACGTGCATGTATCGTCGTATTTAAGGAGCTGTCACGACCATAGAAAGGGTCGGAACCACCCCAAAGGACTAAATTTGCTTTTGGCCCCGAAACAAGGGGATGAAAAGCCCAAATCGTTTGAAATTTATCGAGAATTTGGTACTGAACCTCCGACACATCATTTCCCACCCCCAACCGATCGGAGATGGTGGGAAAAATAATTTTATCACCATCATCCCTTATTTGTTTAAATTTTGCATAAAAATTACATTTGCACTGATTTCTCCTTGACGAGATGGAATGTTCGAATCGTTTTTCAACCTCGAAACGACGACTCCATCAAATTCATCCCTTATATCAGGCCCTCGCTGAAACCACCCCCGTAAGAGGGTGGTTTTCACATCAGGAGCACGAGACGACGAGAGAGAAAGAGCCACAGAGCCACAGACCGCGAGGCTCGGATGCTGTATGCACCCCGCACGAAGGGTGGAGTTGCCGGGCAACGAACCTCCACCCTTAAACTTTCCAACCCCTATTTCTCTCTCTTTCTCTCTCTTCTCCGCTATTTTCTCTTTTCTCTTCGCTATTCTCTCCATATACAAATATATGTGAGTCTGTACTGATATTTCGCGGTCGATACAGTACGAGCAACCCCTATATTTCTCTTTCTCACCCTCTTCGATCATTTCGCGCTTACACTCCCGGAAATTCCGCGATTTCCAATGCGTTCACAAACGAGCATGAAAAATACTCGACAAACTATAAAAAAACTACCTCGTTCAACAAATCCTGCGAAAAATAAAAACAAAAACTACCCCTGCGCTTTCTTTCTACAAAAAAATTGTGGCGCGTTTCATTTTGCACTCGATCAGCAGGACAACGACTGACTAAAATACGCAGCTACTTATTTCGAGACAAAAATAAATAACCATCATTATTTTTAAACAAAAAAATTAATTTATTCATAAATGTCAATCGTGATGCTGCATTTTTATTCGTTAATCTAGAGACGGACACAGGAAATATAAAAATCATTAACGTTTTATTAATTTTCGTGAATTCGTTGCTAAAATTATGTCATGGAAATGTTTTACATTTCGTACCAAAGATTCATTTTTCTCTAAAGAGGAAAAGAAGAAAAAATAATAAAAATCATAGCAACGGGCATTAATTTTGTTTTCCACATCCATAGAAATATTTATTCGTCAATATTTTAATATCGTGTGCGTATTTACCTTCCAACGATTTATCCGTAAGCGATGTTGACGTCATACACAATAAAATTTCGTTTAAAAATTTTTCTCATCTCGATGTCGATTGTTGGTTGAATTTTTATTTTCTCCAACGACATTGCACGCTGGATTTGGTCCGCTCTTAGCATTCACCGCGTGCCTTATGAATTTTGAAAAGATGGCACATGGAAGCCCGCTGTGAACGCAAGGAGCATAGACTCACGTGTCGTGTCTTTTCGACTCGATGGAAAATCGTATTTTCGTTTTAATCCACTTGGAAAGAGATCGAGGCATTCCGAGGATTCGTGATGAAGTCCAGTCGATCTTGGCCACGCTCCACTAAACTTGTTGCCAGCCATTTGAAACACACACACACATACACACAACTATACACGACACAATAATTTTTCATCCCCCAAGAAGATGAAAAAAAGTGAAAAATGGAAAAAAATTCTGATTAGCTGCTGAGCTCGTAAAGCACTAAATAAAACGCGCACTGCGATGAGCAGAAAGAACACGAGGCAAGGAGCGAGAGAACACGAGGGGAGATTCCATCCCTTACGAGGCTCGAAACCCGAGTACAGAACAGCCTCTCGATCCATCCAGACTCGAGACTCCTGCCTCGTGACGCTCAACCCCCACTCCAAAAATATTCCAGTTGGGTTTTTAAACCTAATGACCGGTGGAGGGTCGAGCTCTGGATAAGGGATGAAAATAAGGGTGGGGATGAAGAATGGATGTGCAAAGCGATACAATGCACAAATAAATGTACGTCAATATGTGCATGAAATATGAGCATGTGGAGGAACAAATTCAACCAGCCTGTCCACCATTTTTTTCCTCCTGCATCATCCCCCGTCAGTTTTAACGCGTACGTCGATGCACATCTATGAAAAATGCCCACACAGCCCTTCTCTCATCTATACCGTAACTTATTGTACTTATTTTACGTAACAGGGGTGCATTTTATCATCACCCCTATTTTATCAACCCCCTCCCCTTCGTCAAGATGGGGGAAAACGAAACAAAGCTTAGAATCGAAATTCTGCTTTTTTTCAAGCCCCGGACGACGCAGCTGACGCTTTTCCGTCTTATTTATTGTTTCTTCTCATTCATCGTCTTCGGGAGACTCGTGATCGATGAGAATAATAACATTGCAGTTGCGAATCATTTTTTTATCTGCTTCAACGTTTCCCTCCATTTTTATGGGGTTGGGGTAACTTTGGAATTTGTTTTTTTTACATGTTTCTCGTCAATTCCGATATTTAAATAATTATTTCCATGGGCAGCCTCCGGAGGAAGTTTTCTTTCTAATTTTTTGTTTTTTTTTTCTCTATTTTTCGAAAAAATTGACATTTTTTGTTTGTCAAGAAAATTTTGAGGGTTGAATTTTTTTTTTTTTAAGAAATAATAATTACCGCTCAAGTTTGGCCATCTGCGGAATAAATTCGGAATTTGTTGACTCTCGGTTCGCTGAAAGAAAAAAATAAAACTGGTGTGGGTCAGGGTTCCCAGAGGGGTTCCTTGACCCACGAGCCTTTTAAACGCATCCCCCTTCTCGGCACACATGCCCTTCGGCCGCTTTCCTTTCTTTTCTTTCCTACACCGAGACCAGACACATTTAATACGAATTTATTCAAATCCCTGGCACACCATCTGCACGTTCAATTTAGAAAAACGCTCGATCACCTTGTCTGGGCATGGAAAATCTAGTTTTTTAAAGGTCGCCAAAGTACCAGATGTTTTGATAGAAAAAAGTCAAGCCATCCCATGGAATGTACATAAAAAAATTATTAAAAAAAAAAACAAACAAAATCCGATGCGACAGGCTGAACCTTTTTTTTTTATTCAATTTTTTAAAATCAGTTTTTTTTTGTTATCTTCGAAAAATTTAACGTTCCGGCCACCCTTATCGACAATTTTTTACAAACTTCAATTTTTCTTCTCTCACCGTTTTAATCGCTCCAAATGTTTTCGTCCCTCGTTCAAAATCGCTTCCCCTGGCACTCGAGGTTCGTATCAACCCCTATTTTTTGTTCCCCTGCCCTGGGAACTGGATCCTGGAACAATCGAGAAAATGAAATGACGAACATTTGAATTTCCAATCGACGTTTTTCTCCTTCAATATTTTTCTGACTTTTAATTGAGCGCGAAATTGATTGGCAAAAATTTGATAATCTTTTGGGAAAATGAGGCGAATTTTGGGTTCTTTTTTTNTAACGTTCCGGCCACCCTTATCGACAATTTTTTACAAACTTCAATTTTTCTTCTCTCACCATTTTAATCGCTCCAAATGTTTTCGTCCCTCGTTCAAAATCGCTTCCCCTGGCACTCGAGGTTCGTACCAACCCCTATTTTTTTTCCCCTGCCCTGGGAACTGGATCCTGGAACAATCGAGAAAATGAAATGACGAACATTTGTATTTCCAATCGACGTTTTTCTCCTTCAATATTTTTCTGACTTTTAATTGAGCGCGAAATTGATTGGCAAAAATTTGATAATCTTTTGGGAAAATGAGGCGAATTTTGGGTTCTTTTTTTTTAGTGGAAACGTTTTTTGCTGTTCCGTGGCAATTTCTGCATCACATTTTCTTTCCCCCTTTCGCCAGCTGATTACATATTGACGTAACGATAAGCACGATTCTCGAAACCGAGAGCTCCCGCGCTCGCAATCGCTCGTGTATTACAGTTCGATTTTTATGACAACACTCGTTCGCGATCTCTCGACAATGGGAAAGGCGTTTGTACATTGAAATTAAAAAACAACGAAAAATCGACTTCCTCTTCGCTTTTTTAAATTTTTAAATTAATTTTCAAAGAAAAATGATGAACCATCAATTATGAAAATTTGATCGAACCCCAGCAGCTTTTATTTTCACCTATACTTCTCGTAGTCATGGCGATACTGCACTACTGATAAAACAACAAGGTGGGGAATTGACTTGTGCGAAAATCAGTGAGAATGAAGAGCTTCACAAAAAAGACGAACCATTTGAACAAAAAAATGAAATATTTAAAAAAATAATTTAAAAATTCTGATCGAAATGAGAGTAAAAATTAATTCGACATGAGAAATGGATAAATTTTTAAAATTCATTTTCGATTGTAAATGTTTCGAAATGAAAAATTTCAGTGAATAAATTGAACAATTATTCCAGAAAGAGTTTGAAATTTTATTAAAATATTGAAAAAGCTGAAAAAATTGTTTTGTTGGTGGGAAAAAAATTTAGTGAACAGTTTTTCATGGCAAAATGAAAATTCATTTTTTTTTTCGATTTTTCGATTTTTTTTCGGCTCCGGAAACGACTCCGGAATGGATGTAATTTTTTTTTCAATTTTCTGTCTCATGCCCCATGAGATGGCATATGGTGACTTTGTGCCAGGCTCGAAATCGCCATATGTCGATTTATTTTACGATATGGAACGATGAGGTGTTTGGGAAAATTCCCAAAGGGGAGAAAAATTAAGGGGGCAGTACTGACCTTGATTATAAAATTGGGAGAGGATTAAAATGATTGGAAAACTCACGTGGAGTCTCTTGGTAATTTGCCAAATCGTGTGTATCCCTTTTTTTCTCTTTCAACTTTGCCTTCTCTTTCTCTTCTTGCCATTCCTCGTGTGCCTATACAATTTATCCTCGATTTAAGGAGCCTCGTCGGAGCACGAGATAGTTTACAAGCTCGAAATCGTTCTGCCCGGCTGGTACGACCTTCTTACAATCACGAAAACCGTGTACTGACAATACTTGAACAATTAGGAACGAAAATGAGTGAGAAATTCAAAAAAAATGTTGATATTAATTTTTTTTTTCGTTTTTACTTGAAAAAAGGTAAAAAAAAAACGACAAAATATTGAAAACACGTAGTTGGTTTTCTGTTGAGGATGCAAAAATGAAATTGAACGTGAAAATAAAAAAAAATACACGAATAATCAAAAACCAAGGTCAAGTATCGAAATTCCAATTTTTTTCGAATTCTCTTAATTCTGTTCGCTCTAGTTTGCTACATAAATTATTTTTTTTTGAGTTTGAATCTCTTCGACTAAAAATAATGATAAAAATGAGGAAAAAAAACTGAAAATTAAATGATTTTTTGAAAAAAAATGTAACGTTACCTTGAAAATTCGTTTGCCGAGTGGATCGTCGGTCCTTTTCAGCTCGAGCCATAAATATCAAAGAGTCAAAAAGGAAATTAGCAAACTGTAGCACGAGGAGGTTTTCAGCTTGGGAAAAAGGTCACGAAGTTCGGTGAACTTGGGGTTTTCTTGGTTGCGCGATCACGTGACAAAAAGATGGTTGGCGAATCGGCGAGAAAGATGACGAAATAAAAAGGCAGTGTCGAAATCACAAGAATTTTGAAAAATCCCCATAAAAGGGAGAAGAAAGTTTGTATGGACGGGAAGCGGTGAACTTCCGGTAGCACCGGAAGCGATCTGTTGCCAGATCAATGCGAGGGAGTTGCTCGCGGTCTGGAAAAATGGTTCCAAGGTCAAAAGTCCAGGAGAGAGTATTTGCCCATAAAAACCCCATAAAATAGAATCGGCGCACCCGAGAAACACGAAAAAATGTAAAAAAATGAATGTGCACATAGATTTCTATGGGAATTGACGAAAAATGTGAAAAAACTTAAGCAGGACCACAATTTCAATTCGCAAGTGAAATCCCCAAGCAAAACGAACCATTTCCGTATCACGATTTAAAAAAACACCTGGACCAATATTACAAAAGTTTATTTTTCGCTTCCTTGCTCCTTAATCCTCTTCGATTTTCCAAAATCCTCATAATCTCGATCCTTTTTTTCGCCATTTATTGTTAACGACTTCCGAACTCGTTCCGGATCAGTTTTAAGGGGCTTTACGCGGGGAAGACGACGACGACGACTACCGTGCCGGGTGTTGGTGAACGGAGACGGGACCCCGATGACGGCCAACTCCGAGAGAATGGAGAAGAGAGAGAGAGAGAGAAAGAGAGAGAGACAGAGAAATAAAGATAAAGATATCAAACGAGACGAAAAAGAGAGACAGAGAGAGAGAGAGA
>JBAJMU010000011.1:4269613-4293840 GCA_037952995.1 Hyposoter didymator
AGAGAGAGAGAGAGAGAGAGCAGAACCGGGGGAGAGAGCGAGCGAGAGCAAGAGACAGAGAGGGGGTTGAAAAGTTCGGGGCGTCGGCGTCGACATTACCGGCGTTGTTCGAGCTGCTCATGCGCGCTTCTCCTTAATATACAGAAAGATACGACATGTCTCTACAGATATACACGAAATAAACGATATATATTGTTCGAGTACACCGGCAACGTTCGCAAGCCTCGAAACTCGTCGACGTCGTCGTCGTCGATCCGAGCTCTTCCTGGGGATGTTGATGGTTTGATGGTCGCGGGGCCACTGCGCCCTCTCCGCCGTCGCCCGTCTTGCCCTACCCCCAGTGCCAGATATTCGCACGATATACTTGCACCCCCTCCTTGCCCCTCGAGCCCTCTATTCGACGCTCAACTACCCCTAAAGCCTCCCCCAAGGCCCTGCTACGATTTCGGCTCAACTACCCCCACTTCTCTCCGAGCCAGGGAGACGGGATGTTGCTGCGGGTGGGGGAAGCTTTTCCAACCCTTGTCTACCACCCCTTCAATTTTTTTGACTTTTCGCCTGTTTTCTCTTTCGAAGAAATTCATTTTCACACATTTTTCTTTCATTTTCGTTGCTTTTTTTTTTCATCCCTTATTTTTTTCCATCAAAGGGTCGTTTTTGGAGCGAGATTTTTTTTCCCCTTGTTTATCTTCGGGTCTTGGTGATTCGCAGCATCCAGACTATTTCTGTTTCCTTTTCGACCATTTTTTACATTTTTCTTCAAGTTCCACGGTTCTCGTCTCCACAAGCTCGTTTTTTTTTCTCTCATTTCCAATGTTCACTGATTCTTCATTTGTCATTTTAACTTGTCGAGGTTTTCTGCGCGGGTTTCGATGTTTTTTCGTCTTTCTCGTCAACTGTTTTTCCTTTTCACTTAATTCGCCTCCGAGAGCGATTCCTTCGTACGTCTGCGTTTTTCCTCAGTTCCTCGTAATTCGTGTATGGGATTTCCGCCTTTCCTCAGCATCTTTCGGACCATGCACCGAGACTCTCGCGTTCGCTTCCGTAAACGAAGAAAAAAAAAACATCACGTTTTCAAAAAATGTCACAATTGCGAAAAAAAAAGGAAAATGCTGAGATGGCGAATTTTTTGATACGGTGTGAGGAAAGAAAAAAATTGTAATCCTTCTCTAATTTATTCCCAACGCCGGTTTGCTATGGAATTTTTTTTAGAGATTTTTCTCGATTTGAAATTTTTTCAACCCCTAAAACCTGTTGACGAAAATTACGACACAACTCGTTACCCTCTTTTTTGCTCTTAATTGCGTAATATTTATTTGGAGAAATGGACACTGAGTGGCACACGAGGACACGTTGGAAGAAAGAGAGCGTGACAGATAGAAGAAGCCTCGAAGCCTTCGCTCGTTAAACTCGTCGTGAAGAGCAGAATCCACGCGTTGGGGTTGGCACACACCAGCCTTCACCTCTTGGCTCGTGCCTGATGCGCCGAACGGACGTGGATTTTGAGCGAGAGAGCAAGAGGGGAGCTTTCTCATAGCGGATGGAAAACGGTGTGTGTGTCTTCGGAAACCACCCCTGTATAAACATATATACAAAGTACATGAATATTTGAGAGCGAGAAGGGCGTGAGTTGGATTCGCTGGACCTGCTGCGGCGGCGATCCTCACGCCCTTTTCTTTGGGACTTTGCGTGACGAGGGAAGGGACGCTCTGTGGCTCGGAGAGTCGAGTGGACTTCCCCGGACTCTCTCTCCCTCGCTCTTCTCACGAGATGAAAGGGGTCGCAGTTGGGGGTTGCGCGCGTTGCACATGATCCTGGTGGGCCCTTTGATCCAGGCTCGAATAAATGTATATATTTAGTGAGCTCAATTTTCGGAGCTTGGCACACGAAAAAATGGGAAAAATTTATAAATTTTTGAATTTTAATAATTTATTGAATTTCTGAATTTTTTTTTGGGAACGTAGAATTTTCAAGGGCGCTTTGGATGTTCGAACATTTATGTTGCGAAGACTTCTGACTGTTGTTTTCAGTTGATCATGAAAAAGTTTATAATTGATTTATTTCAATTGTTAAAAAAAAAAAATAAATGGATTTTTTGACTTTTGTTTTTTTTTTTTAATTTATACAAATTGAGTTTTAATTGGAAGACTTTTCAAAAAGCAAAATTCGCCAATGACTGGTTCTGACGTTTTGGGACTGGAAATGCTTTTTGGAGTTTGGCGAACGGAAAACAGTAAAAAATTTAGAAATATTTAAATTTTAACAATTTAATGAATTTCTGAATTTTTTTTTTTGGCAATGTAGAATTTCCAAGGGCGCTTTGGATGGTGGAGAATTTTCGTTGCGAATACTTCTGACTGTTGTTTCGAGTTATGTGTTTAGGAAAAAAATTATAATTCATTTATTTTAATGGTAAAAAAAATAATAAACGAATTTTTTGACACTTTTGTTTTTTTTTTCGAAATTTATACAAATTGAGTTTTAATTGGAAGACTTTTCAAGGAGCGAAATATGCCAATGACTGGTCCTTACGTTTCCGAGGTGGAAATCCTGGCCGAATACCTTTTCCCCCTCCCCGACGAATCTCGTCAACCACCCCTTCGACAACAAGGCTGTTGGAGAATTTCCCTCTCTCTCTCATTTTCTCTTCCTCATTGGATGGGGACGCGTGCGCATTTAACCGCGAAAAGCGCACCAACTTGGCGGAAGCTGCGAGGGGCTCGGAAACTATAAATATATGTATGAATTTTGTTGGACGATGCCCTCCCTCGCCTTTCTCGTCTTGCCTCCCATTCTCGCTCCTTTTATGACTGTACCTTCCACTTCCGGTTCTCTCGACCGACTATATACTCATCTCGGACCGAGTGCAAGGCTCCTGCGGAGTACCTTGCCATCCTAACGTTCAAGGGCGTCCCGGAATCAAGCCTCAAAAAACATCCCCCATTTTTCCAATAATTCCAATCGATTCACCAAACGCTTTGTTTCTCGTGGAATCCCGAGTCCCTGACACTCGTCACACTGCTCTTGATGAGTGCTCGAAAAAGATGCAGTCGTTTCGATCGTTTTCGAATAAAATTGCTGTTTTTTTTTCGTGCTGTTTCCATCTCGAAGACTCATAGCAGAAGACCTTCTCCATCACTCGGAATTGCTAGCGATCTACGAAAAGGCGCCTCGTCAATCCGGCATCTCAGGGTCGAAGTTTTTTATTCCATTTTTTTTTTTCGAAAGCATTTTCACTTTTTCACCAAAAATCATATTTTCTCAAACTTGTATTTACTTTTTTAACCACGTCTCCCAAAAGGAGGTTGTTGAAAAAAAATTACGAGGAAGGGCCTCCTGGATCCGAAAATCGTGAAGGAAATATAATTCACTCACAATCAATAATTATGAATATCTAAAAATCTTAACTTCCCAAATGTACCTCGTATTTTTTTCATTTACTCAATTTTTCTCTTCGTTTTCGAATCTGCATTCCGTGAAATTATGAAAAAAATCGCTCGCCATGTGTCCGTCGTTTTCTGTTTCAATTTTGCGTTCGAAATGTTCTGGACAATTCGTGCATTCTCGTCGAGTGACATTTTTTCCTAAATTTGCTTTCGAGGGTTCAATTTTTATTTTATTTGTTTTTTTTTCTGAAAAAATACTAAAAAAATAAATTGTGTATTTTAAAAGCTGCATTTAAATTTTCGATGATAAATTCATTTTATCTCCACAGAATGTTTCGAGTCTTGATTTTGAAAATGTTTGATTATTTCACATTTTCTGGAGTAAGTGATTCAAACAACTCACGAATCACGACATAAAGCTCTCATCCACTTTCCCTCAACGTCAGAATCTACTACGTACGTTTTACTACAGAGTTCCAGAAGAGAAAGACGAGGAGAGAGAGGGAGTTGAGAGAGAGAAAGTCTCGCCAGTCAAGCAACCCCAGAATTCAGAGTCACAGGGTGAAAACCACCAGCGGGGTAGTTCGCTCCCAGCGAATGTTTTTGGCATTCGTCCATACGAGAATGTACGTAGAAAAGCAGGCATATAATCCCCCTTGGCTTTCCTCTACATTGCACTCTCCACTGAGCTTGAGAGAAAGCTACGATGCACTTTAAAATAACCTTCAAGGTCTCGAACTGATTTTTCCTTTGCACTCGCACTTCTGGTACGTGCGAGAAGAAGAAAAAATCACAAATCTTAGAAATCTTTACTTTTTTCCCTCGAAATTAAAAACGAGTTGTAAGATTTTCAATTTATTTTCTCTTAGTGCATACACTGGGTCAAGGAGACCCAGATTCATTAAATCGATCAATTATTGTTCTATTAGTTAATCCAATAGTTCTTCGGCGTTCGATAACTTTGTAATCGAAAAGAAATGGCATCGAGATTTGTCGAATGATTAAAAAAAAATTATTTTGTACTTTTTTTCTCGATATAAGAAAAAATATTGAAGGATTTTTAATTTATTTACTCGTCGTTGATGCTATGGGTCCAGGAGACCCAGTTATGAATTATTTTCTTTTTAGTTCCTTTTTAATCGAAAAGATTGAGATTTGTCGAATAATTGAAAAGAAGAATTTTCAGTTTTCTTCTGGATGAAAATAAAAAAATATATTGAAGGATTTTTAATTTATTTACTCGTCGTTGATGCTCTGGGTCCCAAAGACCCATATTCATTGAATTTATGAATTATTCGCCTTTTAGTTCGTTTAATTTCTCTTCTTCTCTTCTTTTCGTCTTTTTAATTCAAAATGCATCAAGATTTGTCGAACAATTAAAAAAAAGAATTTTTCACTTTTCTTCTGGATATAAAAAAAAAATATTGAAGGATTTAAAATTTATTTACTCGTCGTTGATGCTCTGGGTCCCAGAGACCCATATTCATTGATCTTATGAATTATTTACCTTTTAGTTCGTTCAATTTCTCTTCGTCTCTTCTTTTCGTCTTTTCAATCGAAAATGCATCAAGATTTGTCGAATTATTCGGAAGAAAGGGAGAATTTAAATGGGATAATTATCCAAATTATTTCATCATTTTTCTCTCCTCAAGGAGCTACCCCTATTTTCGCAATATTTCGAATCCTCAATTAACTCACACTCGAAATGTTTTTTCTCCAACATTCTTCCACTGAGCACTTTTGGTTCCGTCTCGTTTTACCGATTTCACAGTCTTCCCTCTAGAAAATACTTGACAGTCTAGGGTGCGTACGAGCGAAACGTGGGCGCGGAAAGAATACCAGCGAGCAGTGAAAAAAAAAAGAAGAAAATTACTAAAACAGAGGGAAAGAGAGAACGAGAATTGTACACATTACGCTTTCCACCCTCGCACGACGTACTCTCCACTATTTCCCACCCCTTTATGCACCACTTTCCAACGTTACCTTCAGCCCCTTCGTTTCCCAAGGGTTCCCCATCTCTTCTTATCGTATTTACTTCTCCTTCTTCACTTTTGTTCTTCTCCTCNTTTTTTTTTTTTACGTTGTTCTTTTCTCTTGTGCACATTTTCTCCTTTGCTTCCTCGTCGTCTTCCTTTTCCCTCACTCTTCCCTTTGTTTCAGCGTTTCGCTTCTACCGCCACATTTTTCCTTCTGCTCCTTCGAGTCTTTCCACTTTTTTCTAATTATTTTCTCATCTCCTCGATTTTTAATCGTGCGGTTTTTTAATTTTTATTTTTTTTAAATTGAAATTCGCTACGTTTTGCTTTCGAGTTTCGAATCTTTTTGGCTTTATTTTTTTTTTTTTATTTCCTCCTTCGTCCCTATTTTTTTGGAGCGTGATTGAAAAAAAAAATATTATTCTCTCGCCCGTTTTTTAAGATTTTTTTTTATTTTCCTTTCGCATTTTTTTTTCCGTCGTGCCAATACGTCACGCTTCCTCCATCTCGTTCTGCGTTTCTTCTCTCGTCGAGCTACACTCGCAGCGAAGATAATCCAGCCTCCGCAACGCGAGTGCTGCTCTTAGTTCGTGGAATTTGCAAATTGCGTTTGCACTTTCTGCACAAATGCGAATACGACAGAGGCGAATGTTCGAGGCGCTGGTCCAGAGAGAATTCTCCACTTTCAATAGCTCACTGTACTTTTCCGACACTTACTCGTTTTCCTCCAACATCGTTCCACCAATTCCCTTCTCTTTCGTGACTTTCGAAGTTCTTGCGCAATTTTTATCGACTTTTCGATTCTGCGAGACGAAAAATGGGGTGCAAATATTTTTCTTTCGAAATGGATGAGATTTTGGTCAGCCAATCAATTTTTTTCCGTTTTTTTTCATGATTTTTCTGTTTGTCGTTGAATTTTTTGATAATTAAGAAAAAATGAAGAAAATCGAGGATTTTTTGGATTTTTTTAGACTTCTCCGTCATTTATTTTCCATTTTATTTCCCAAGTCAGAAAATCAATCGGAAATTGAGGAGGGATAAAAAAAATCGTCGAGTTTTTGAGGCTAAAGCTTCGTGTCGCGATGCGAGAGCCAAGGGGTCGATAAAAATATTGAACAAAAGTTGAGCAAACTAAATTTTGACAGTGCGAATTTTTGGTCCAGCGGAAACGCTCCGGAGGGAAAGAAAAACACGTGAGAGTGAGATTTCTATTCGGGCTTTGAGTTCACAATCCCTCGCGAGCTTCGCTCGTACGTATCGGTCCTTT
Organism: Hyposoter didymator; assembly: GCA_037952995.1. NCBI lineage: Eukaryota > Metazoa > Arthropoda > Insecta > Hymenoptera > Ichneumonidae > Hyposoter > Hyposoter didymator. Next base: position 4,276,243 of record JBAJMU010000011.1, read on the forward strand.
TTTTTCTTTCGATGTATAAAACTACCCCCTGGGTCATGTGTGGAAACCGCCCTTTTTATCACTGTGCAGGTGGATGTGCGTGTGTGTTTTTTTTGCTCGAGTTTCTCGAGCGTCCGCCTGTTTTTCTCGCCAACCCTCGGCTCAAACGTGAACAGAATCCTCGAAAAAGATGCCTGAAAATGCTCGACTCCAGGTCCTCCCTACGATCAAACTGATGACGATAATAATCGATGGAAATAACGTTTTTCAACGCTTTGGAAAATCGAATGCACACTTTTTACTTTGGAAACTATTTTTTTTATTATTTCACAACTTCTGTCAAGCCGCAGCAACTTTTTTTCCCTTGCGAAACGTTAACGATGGACCGATTACAGTTGAACCTCTATTATCGTAACGGAGGCAAAACCCATCGATATTCTGACCAGAACGAGGAAAATCACGCTGAGTGAGGTTACGAAAATAGAGGTCTTGTGTTTTTCATTTCTGCAGCATTATCAAATAGAATTTTCGACCCCGAATTTGGTTTTTTTCATTTGGAAACTGGAAAAATAGTTAATTATCAAATTATTAGATTCAAAGGGAAATTACGCTACGTCAGGTTACGAAAATCGAGGTTTTGTGTTTTTCTATCGTTACAGCATTCTCCAACAGAATTTTTGACCCTGAATTCGTTTTTTTTTTCATTCAGAAACTAGAAAAATCGGCAGTTATCAAATTTTTAGGTTCAAAGAAAAATTACGCTACGTGAGGTTACGAAAATAGAGGTTTTGTGTTTTTCTATCGTTACAGCATTCTCCAACAGAATTTTTGACCCTGAATTCGTTTTTTTTTTCATTCAGAAACTAGAAAAATCGGCAGTCATCAAATTTTTAGGTTCAAAGAAAAATTACGCTACGTGAGGTTAGGAAAATAGCGGTTTTGTGTGTTTTCTATCGTGACAGCATTCTCCAACAGAATTTTTGACCCTGAATTCGTTTTTTTTTTTCATTGAGAAACTAGAAAAATCGGCAGTCATCAAATTTTTAGGTTCAAAGAAAAATTACGCTACGTGAGGTTAGGAAAATAGAGGTTTTGTGTTTTTCTATCGTTACAGCATTCTCCAACAGAATTTTTGAGCCTGAATTCGTTTTTTTTTTCATTCAGAAACTAGAAAAATCGGCAGTTATCAAATTTTTAGGTTCAAAGAAAAATTACGCTACGTGAGGTTAGGAAAATAGAGGTTTTGTGTTTTTCTATCGTTACAGCATTCTCCAACAGAATTTTTGAGCCTGAATTCGTTTTTTTTTTCATTCAGAAACTAGAAAAATCGTTAATTATCAAATTATTAGGTTCAGATAACTCGATCATTTCATGGTCAATAATTTTTTATTTATTTTTCACTGTTTTTTCTAAAATAACGATCCTACTAGTTTTTAAATGAATACATTCGACAAAGTGGACCGAAAATGTTCAGTAATTCTGATTTCGAATATAAAAATCGTTGATAATTTTTGGTGAATTGTTAAATATTAAAAATGATGGAATTTGAGAAATATGATCGAATTATCAGAGGCAGGAATGAGATGAAACGAATCCATATTTATAGAAGTGAATCGGGGCTTGAGTTTATCTACCAGGATCTTTTCAATGCGTTAAAAATATGGGGATTCCTTTTACTCACCCTTAAGAAGCCTCCCCTAAAAAGCCCCTTTGCAAACTGGAGCTCTTCACCCTGTACGAATGTTGCACTCTCCAAGGATTATCGTTCAGCTTCTGTGCCTTTCCCCATTTTCAATCCCACACGTATGCACACTTATCAACAACGATTTTGTGGTTCTATCCTCATCGGAAACTCTTATTGACCCCAGTGTGCGCGATCTTATTTTTATTGGATTTTTTATTCAGTTTCATCGCGCTCGAAAATTCCATCTTAAATTTAGACTAAAATTAGCTTCGGTTTATCTTTTTGTGGAAACTGAGCCTCACCCCGGAAGGACTTTTCGGTCGTTACTATTTTTACATTTCTTCGCCCTCGTTTTTTTTTAAATTTGCTTTCCTTTTCACCTCAAATCCTTCGAAAAGTAAGCACACTGAACATTTCTCTGCTCCCTAGCTCCTGTGGGTGCGATTTTTATGGCGTTTGTCTATTTTTAATTACAACCCTAATTTCATACTCCAATTAGCTCAGTTTTCTGCAGATTTTCAATGACCATTATTTTTCCATTTTCGAACGACTTTTTCGGTGAGTATCGGATTCGAATTTCACCCTCGAACTCGCCACGCAAATTCGTCTTGGATTAAAAATTCTACCTCGTCTTTCTTCGCATCTCAATTATTTAAAAAAATTTCAATTTTTTTTTATTCCACTCGATCAGAATATTCCATGGATGAAATTTTCCCACGTTGTTCATTTTTTTCAAATTCTATTCGACTCTAACGTCGCTCCCTTTCCAGACTCGTTTTTAATGAAATTATTTATTTTTCCTCAACAATTTCGTTCGTAAAAAAAATCCGAGGGAATAAAAATTGGTTAATTAATTTTTTTTATTTAAAAATACACGAGGGGAAGAAAAAGTTGAGGAAAATGAAACAAAAATGGTGGGAATAATAAAAGGAAAGAAATTTGTTACGTTTTACGTCACTTTTCTATCGTTTCTGTAAATGAATGAGAGCTGTGAGAAACGTCACCCCTGCTGTTCCATCGCTTCGGTGAAGATCCAAGATTCCCTGCTGTGAGACGCAGTAGGGCTCGATGAGACGATCTGGAAACTGGCCTAAACTGTTCGTTTGATTTGATAAGGAGGACAATTTGATTATTTCCGATACTGAACGTATTTTCGGACGATTGAGCTCCTAATCAGTTACCAGTCTTCATCCGTGCACCCTTGTAAGCGAAGGGTAAATAAAAACATTGTGAATCGTAAACAGAAGCTTAAATTTTTATTTCTTTTCTTTTTAATTGAATTTACTCGAAATCTCGATTTTTATTCCTTTGAATGACAATTGGAATTTTCCTTTCGGACAAAAATAAAAATCGAATAACAAAAAAATTTGAATATTGAGGAAATGCAAAGAAAAATTAGACAAAATTTTTTTTTCAATCATTTTTGGTCAATTCCAAAGCCCGAAAGGTCGGTAACTGGAAAGTTGATGGTCCGTGACCACGCCCTCCTATAAAAACGAGTCCACCGTGACCTCAAATCCACGAGAAATGAAAGAAAAAAATAAAAAGAGTAAAAAATGGAGGCGGAAATGGGATTTTGAAAAATTCTCAAACTTTCAAGTTCCGGTGAACGTGGTGAAAAATTTTGAATGGGAATTCATCGTTGGGATGGGGCGGATGATTCCGGATGGAAAAAGCGAGAAAAGTGGAGGCGGAAAACGCGAAGTAAAAAAGGTCTCGACACGGGAGAACAAAAAATGAAGACAACGGCGTGCAGGGGAGCGAGAGAGAGAGAAATCATTTTTTTTTCTTTCGTATACGAGGGGATTGAAAGAGCGTGAGAGGAAAATAAGGATGGGACGTGGTAGAAACGAGGAGCAACCGAGAAAGAAATAAAGAAAAACGAGTGGGAAAAATAGGAAAAAGAGGAAGAGAGAGCGAGAGAGAGAGAGAGAGAGAGAGAGGAAATGACAGCGATTCTCGCCAGGTCGCTAGGCAACACTCTGCCGTCCCTGGAATCCCCAGCCTGTGCGACGAACATATAGAGAAAGGACCAAGAACCCCATATATATATATATAACGACTATATACACGTTTATATACGTTGAGGGTGAAGGAGAGCATGGAGGGATACCGGAGAGATAGATGCACCCTCTCCAATGCCAGCCAGGACTATCACCCGGTCCCGGCCAACTAGTGTTATTGCATTTCGATTTTCGGGGCTTTGGCCTCGTTCTCTCTCTCTCGTTCTCTCTCTCCCTCGGATCTCACGCTTCGGATCCTTTCTCGTTCTCTGTGGAAACGAGCAGGGTGTCTCAAAAATGAGCAAAAAGATTAGAGGAAAAAACGATAAAATCGAGAAATAGAGCTCAATTTTTGCGAAAACGATTAATCAATTAAAAAACGCAGAACGGTGAGTCTGAGAGGAAAATCGCTGAGGACTTTTCTCTCTGGAATGATAGAATCTTACCGAAGCAATGATAAAATCGTGTCACTTTTCGGACACCCTGTATATCGATATTTGTATCTATATAACCGTAGGAATCACGTGGGGCAAATATGGACAGTCTGGACCCGATCAATCGACGATTTCTCGCGGGCTTTTGTCCAGAGAACAGACACGGTATGATGAACCAACAGGAACAGTGTAATTGCTTAAGGATTTTCCTTCGTTTCTATTTTTTTCGTTGCATTTTATCGATCGATATCGATTTTATGGATTAAAATTTATGAATCGAACAATAATGACTCTTTTTTGACTTTATCATTGTTATCACATGAAAATTTATTCATTTCCAATAAATTGTACAATTTGGCAATCATTTTTTTCGATGAAATAAAATGTGTCAGTTTATTCCTTCTCCGGGTGCTCGGAATGCCACGAGTTTACGAAAGATTTCCTCCCTCGTAAGTGCACCAGGGGGCGCACGAGCGCGCGCAGATTGCAAGGGTTCGGTGGCCGCGAGGACGACGTCCCAGACAGCTCGACGCCTTAAATCCTCGTCAAGAGATAGTAAACTCATTCCGCATATAGAGGGTGTCTTGCTTTTAATGATGCACCGAATAATCTCGTACGAATGAGACTGAGCAACCCAAATTTCCAAACAAACGTTTTATCGCCTTGGGGTCGGTTTTGTTATTTAAAAACGTAGAAGAAATGTTGGGAATGCTTCGTCGTGGCCTTTAATATAAACCCATCGACTTTCTCGTGGATTTTTATTTTTTAGCTTGTAAAAAGGGGATGAAAAAAAATTGCAGTTACGTCATCGATTCCTTCACCATTTTTTATTTTTTATCAGAATTAAAAGAAAAAAATTCTCATGCTTCGTTCTCCGACAACGATCTCTTGGTGCACACGTGGCACACGCAGGGGTGTAAGAAATTGAATTAGACGGATTTTATGTGGCAAGTCTGGAAAGTGTATCTGACGAAAGATAAAAAAATAAAATAACGTCATTACATTATGTCGATGATAATATAGATTATGGAAAATTGAACGTGAAGATTTAGTGGAAAAAATCGATTCAGTTTTCAGTGAAGAAGAGTTTGAATTATTTCGATTTTTCAATGTTTTTTTTCTCTTGCGAGAAAACGAAGTGTCAAATGACGTGGGAAATTTTGTTTGAAATTCAAGAGCCAAGTCTTTGAGAAGTATGAAGTAGGAAGACAGAAGACTAATTCTCGCAATTTCATCCCCTAAAAAGGTTCGCGTCACCCAGGAGAGTAAGAGCCAGAGAGAAAACGAGAGGGCAGATGAGAGGAAATGGAGAACGAGGAAAGAAGGAGTGAAGGAAATAAAATTGTGCTTTCTGAGGAAGAAGGATTGGGGGAGGAAAAAGGAGCAAGAAATTTGATGCAAGGGTGTTAGTTGTCTAGCAAAACTATCGGTACTTTCTCATTATCCCTTCTCGTTCTTTTTTCTGTCTCTCTTTTTCAACATTTTTTCGTAAGCAACCCTTATTTTTTTTTCCAATTTTTCTTCATCCCTTATTTCGTCGCTTTCCTTTTTCTGATTCTTCTCCAACCCTCATTTTATCTCATCCACTGACCCTTTCTCTCCTCCTCAGTTGTTTCCTCTTTCTACATCCCTTTTCATCCTAGTATTCCATTCCTCCCTTATTTTTCTCGGTATTCGCGATGGGGTGGTTTCGCGCTCAGTGTGTATGTGTCGGTGTGACGTGCCAACGCTGCTGGAGCGCGATAACCACGCTTGAGAAGGACGGAGTTGTACTCACACGCTGTCGCAGGCTCATACATCGAGGCGTGTACGTACGAGAAACAACCCCTATAGCTCGTTGAGGCTGGAGTTGCTCGGTGCTTGTGCAGATCGATGGAGCAGTGACGTCACGGGGCGGCGAGGGATGCTGCGTCACCATGGTGACCGCCAACTGGCCCGGCAGCTTTGTGGGGGTTGCCCAGGGGCTGAGGGATGAAATTTTATTAAATTTCCTCGCTCCTTTTCCCTCCATCCCCTTCTCTCTCTCTCCCTTTCTCCTTCTCGCACGCACATTCTTTCGTCGTTCTCTTGATTCTCTCCTTTCCGTACGCTCGCCTCGATCTTTCTTTATTTTTATAATTTTTTCTTCTTGTTCAAGCCTCCGCCTGAGACGAGCGCAAAACCGCTCTGACTTTCAACCCCCTCTTCTCGGAGGCACAAACCCCTCGCACGGACCTCCATCCTTCCGGAGGAAATTAATACCGCAAATTTTCTCCCAGAGCTCCGAGCCACGGCGAACGGGGGGGTGGAGACTCGGGGATGAACGATACACACACACACACACACAAATATATATATATACATATGTGTATGTCCTTTTTATATGAATAAATAAAGTATAGGTGAAAAGAAAAAGCATCTTCTGCCTCGACGGCAGAAAAGTTTGTATCCCGAGTTTTCCGGGTGCGAGAGGGTTGAAAATAGGGGATGAAAACGACAATGGTTAATTTCTTACATCGTTTATGTCACAAGGAAAGTTTTTCTCCGGCTCGCGGGCTTCCCCGAGAAAAACGTATTCAAGAGACAAATTCAAGAAGATTTTTACCACGAGGGGTAGTTTCCGGGAAAATATAATATAGAGGGCAAAAAAAATAAAAACATAAGAACGGATCTTTCGAGCCCATTTTTCTACGGCTTTCGAAGCAATTCCGTGAGCTTGTCGACGTAAATACACGACGCTAGAGAAAAGCCACTGCAACAAAAAAATTAAACCTCCCTACGCCATCTTTCTTTTTTTTCCCTTTTAGCTTTTTTTTTCTTTTTTTACAAGGGATTCCCGGGACGTTGAAAAAATTGCAAGGCGATACGCGAGAACCAGAGAGGAGATTCTAGACGATCAGAATGTAAGGACCAAGATCGAATTCGTATTAATATCTCTCGAGACTCGTTCACTTATTTCCAAGCTTTCGATCAGCGAGCCTGGATTTTCGATATGTCTATAAATATAGACGTCGATTACTTTTGGCATAACGAAATATAAGGCTTCCTGCAAGTTATTTTCGTTCGACTATCGTCAAAGAACAGCTTATAGGAAGCTCAAGGAGTCTCGGAAACGTTTATTCATTATTAAAATCAATTAACAAAAAAAAAAAAGATAATTAATTAAAATTGTTATTTCGCTCTGAATTAAATTGAAATCATTTTCAAGGATTTTCGATGGATCTATAAATATAGAAATCGATTACTTTTGGCATAATGAAATATAAGTCTTCTTGCAAGTTATTTTTTTTCTACTATCGTCAAAGAACAGCTTATGGGAAGCTCATGGAGTCTCGGAAACGTTTATTCATTATTAAAGTCAATTAACAAAAAAATGATAATTAATTAAAATTGTTATTTCACTCTGAATTGAATTGAAATCATTTTCAAGGATTTTCGATCGATCTATAAATATAGAAATCGATTACTTTTGGCATTATGAAATATAAGTCTTCTTGCAAGTTATTTTTTTTTCTACTATCGTCAAAGAACAGCTTATGGGAAGCTCATGGAGTCTCGGAAACGTTTATCCATTATTAAAGTCAATGAAAAATGAAATGATAATTAATTAAAATTCTTATTTCACTCTGAATCGAATGAAAATCGTTTTCAAGGGCTTTAGATAAAAATTGACAAATATGTCGAAATAATATTGAAAAAAATACTGGCCAATAATAATTGTAAAGCAAATAAAATGGACAAAATTCTGGAAGAGGAGGAAAATAGAGTGAAAGGAATAAATGAAAATGGTTCGTCATCGTGTCTGGATAATTTTTGTTCACAGGCTTTCTCGCGATCTGTGGGAAGGGAGATTTGCCCTGACGACGAGGAAGGGCTCTGGGACGAACAAAGGGCCAGCAGCCTCGACGAGATCACTCTCACTCTCTCCCTTTCTCTTTCTCTCTCTTCTCGCTCAACTTTCTCGCTCATTCGCCCCTCGCAGCCTGCTGGAGATTGCAGGAGGACTGAAAATCATCAATTAAACTTTCGATGCTCGAATTGATGATTCGGTTGGACCAGCGACCCTTTATTTTCCCTTACCACGCGATCATCCCTCCAGAGACTACTCTCCAGCAGAAAGGGCCTAAAGTACACAATTTTGGCCTTTACATCGCGTCGTTGGAGCCCTTTTCCCTTCGACCACTTAATTTCAACGTCCAAAGGTAATTCCACGCGAATAGTTCATTTTCATAATCTTCCCAGACGAGTTTTCATCGATCAAAAATCCGCAAAAAAATTCTCCATTCCAAAAGGGTAGTTTTTGATTTTTTAAGGGTGCAAATTTTTTTTTCCACTTTAATTACAATTCGAACCGATAAAAATGCTTCATAAGTCAATCGTTGCGAGTGAGAAAAATTCCAGTCACTTACAAACGAACGACGAATTCCTAAAAATTTGTAAAACCCCATTTTTCATGGTGACCATAAAATATACTCAATGCGATAAATCACGACGACCTTCAACAATTCATTCAACACCCATTAACGTTCAGGCTTGATAGAAATAAATTTTGAAACATTTTTCAAAGCCAATTATCAATTTTCATAAAAGTCACTAATTAAGGTACTAATTAGACACTAAAATGCCCATATATTTCTATAAAATGTGTAGGATGCTACTAGACAGGCTGACTGCGCTGTTCAGCGCATGACCCTCGCACACAAACACACAATTTATATATGCACCCTATTCAACGAGATGCGAGCACGAGAAGCATTTTTTTTCTCTCTCTCTCTCTCTCTCGCTTCCTCCGTAGACGATACCAGGTCCAGCAGCAATTTATGCACCTCGACGTTTGTTGAGTTACGTTGAGTACACAGAAAACTAAAAAGGAAGGGTGGGGGCAAGAAAGATTCTTGTTAGGATACAAACGTGAAAGCTGTCGATAATCTGTATTCTCTTCTAATGAATATATGTCTATAGACTTTAAATACATGGACGTGTACGAGTGCCAGTAAAAATGTAACTGTTGTGTACAGCCTTTTGTCCACCTACTCTTCGAGCCCCCCTCTAATCTCAATGTCCTTCGCGAACCAATATTTTTATATCGGAAAATCCCCGAGCAGGAGCATTAAAACGTCGACGAATTGAAAATATTGGAGTTTGCTCAGCGTTTCTAAAGATTAATAGAAAATACGAGAGACGAGTGGAGATCAGACTGGAGTTATTGTTTTTTCCAAGTCCATGGAATCGTAGGCAAATTGCGGTTTCTCTCTTTTAGGAAAAAAGTCGAAAACAAGGCTTTTTTTTAATTTTAATTTTAATTTTTTTTAAATTTTATTTAATTTTAATTTTAAGGGATGAAATTAATTGGAAAAATAATTTGAAAAATTGTAAACACGTTAAAGTTCAAAGACTCTCCCTTCCGGAGCAAAAGAGCCCTCGAACAAGGGTCGTAGTCTCGAAAGGGTTGCAGTTGATGTGAAAAAAAAATTAATCAGCTTGTAGGTTAATTGAAATTTTTTAAAAATTCCCAAAATTGAAATAGGGGTTGTGATTTTTTTTAAGGGATGTTCATCGAGTTAATTAAAATATTATTTCATGGCTGATCGTGATAATTTTTGAAAAAAATTATGAACCACCCTCGATAGTCGATAAAAAAATAAAAAAATGACAAGAAGGTTTCGTGCCCGAGCATAAAACTGATGAAATCTTTGGGTCGTTTGAGAGCCGGAGAAAAAAAATCGTTTGGTTCGATTCCAATGAACATTGAATTTTTTGTGGGGCAAATATTTTTCGTTTTACAAGAGAAAACTCGGTGAGTTTGTGTGATTTGTCATCGGGTTTAGGTTCGAAGGATGCAGTGGGCGAGGGAGGAACAGCAGGGAAGAATTTATTTATTTGTCGTTGGTCCAGAGTGGGAAGCTGGATTTTAACAAACATGTCCATTCACTAAATACGTGTACGTAGCGAATAGTATAATGGGAGAAAATGTAATGGCTGATCGCACACATAAAATGAGAAAGAGAAGGAGAGAGGCTGCGTTCTCTCGTAACGTGGCACGATGAGGAGGAGGANTGGGTCGTTTGAGAGCCGGAGAAAAAAAATCGTTTGGTTCGATTCCAATGAACATTGAATTTTTTGTGGGGCAAATATTTTTCGTTTTACAAGAGAAAACTCGGTGAGTTTGTGTGATTTGTCATCGGGTTTAGGTTCGAAGGATGCAGTGGGCGAGGGAGGAACAGCAGGGAAGAATTTATTTATTTGTCGTTGGTCCAGAGTGGGAAGCTGGATTTTAACAAACATGTCCATTCACTAAATACGTGTACGTAGCGAATAGTATAATGGGAGAAAATGTAATGGCTGATCGCACACATAAAATGAGAAAGAGAAGGAGAGAGGCTGCGTTCTCTCGTAACGTGGCACGATGAGGAGGAGGAGGAGGGGGATGGGGAGGTAAAAAGGATCGATGGTTCGAGGCAGCCGCGTTGGTGAATGTCACGACTGAAGCTTTTCTATTACATTTTCCGTTGAGGTGGCACGCTGTAACCGGCGTGGAAAGAGGGCGAGAGAGAGAGAGGGAGAGAGGGGGAGAGGGTGAGAGAAAGGGGTGGAAAAGAGAGATTTCCTGGAGGACGAGCGAAAAAGGACTAAAAGTCGTAAGGGCTGGTTGGAGGATTTTTCGAATGATAAATGAGTAGCAGGTCCGCCCTGGTGGCTTTGAGGGAAGCAATCTCGCTTATGATGCGTATGTGGAATCGAGGGTGAACCTGTACCGGAAGAAAAAGGGTGGAAGGTAGAAAAAGGGAGGTGAAGGGAGTGGAGAAGTTAAAATAAAAATGGTGGAGAAAAAGTCGAAGAAAGAGAGAGAGAGAGAGAGGGAGAAAACAAGGGATGCGAGGGGGTGAATAATTTTTCGACGTGCCTGGGACGAAGAGAGAAGAGGAAAGGGTTATGGTTCGGTCTATGGGAGCCCATACACGTATTTGAGCGGTTGGACACTTTGGAATTCTCTCTTTTCGTCCCTCGCTCGGTTCTTCTCTGTTTATCGTAGTTGGGGTTGAGCTGCGAGGCGAGGGGGTGGCTTGGGGGTGGTTCGGAGCTGTATTTCGTCCGGGAACAGGCGCTCGGATGCTGTATTGATCCGCTCAGGGAGCCACGCGCTCAAATCCCCCGCAACCCTCGCCAGCAACCCCCTCTCGCTTCTCTCACCCCCGCGGTCCATTGCGAGCACAGGGTTGCCAAGGCAACTCTCCCCAGTCTTACTCCTATATATTCTATCGCCCTCCATCCCCTTCCTTCATCCCTCTCATCGTGTCTTTTTTTTCTGCGTGAATCTACCCTTCCCAACCAACCCCCTTTTTCCACCCCTAAGCCTCGCTCTCTCTCTCTCTCTCTCTCTCTTCCTATTTCTCTCTTCGTCTTCTTTCTTTTTCTCTCCATACTCTCCTCGCGAATTTCGCTCGAGAAACGCGCGGGAGTGTTGCACCCCTTCCGATAAAACCTCCAATCTTCTCTCTCCTTTTACACACGCCTTTTTCTTCTTCATCCCTTCGTCCTTTCTTCATATTTCTCTACGTTCACATCTCCCGGGGCACATCTACATATATTCCTCAACGTTTACACACTTTTCCTCGCTCCTCTTCGTTCTCAGAAATATATGTAGGCATGAGGAAACTCTACGTTTATATAAGCCCGTTTTCGTGGCTTCTGGTACGATGCATTTTTGATTACCTTGAAAAAAAAAAAAGTTCGGGGCTCTGAGAGATCGGAGCTTGGTCCATTTTTTCATCCACGTGTTTCCATCAAACTAACAAATGTCTCAGTGTTCGTAATTCAGGGGATTCATGATTATTATATTTTTATTGTTTATAAATATTCAAATAAAATTATTGACTTTTTTTTAAGGTCTTGTGATCAATAATTATTCTTTTCCAGTTCAAATGCGCTTGCTTCGAGAAAAGAGCTGGCAAAAATTTTTTCATCCGTGTGTTTCGTGATTATTATATTTTGATTGTTTATAAATATTCGATAAAAATTATCGACTATTTTTTTTAATGGTTTTGTAATTATAATTTTTTTTTCCAGTTCAAACACATTTTTTCCGCTTGCTTCGAGAAGGCCTGGCAAAGATCCCTGGGGAACAAGAGGATCGAAGCTTATTTATCGTTTTTCCAACCCCTGGGAACGGTCACGCCTGCTCTTTCTTCCCACAGACTTGAAAAATCGATATTAATCTATCCGGATGTTTGGTTTTATCTCATCGATTAGTTTTACGTCGTTTTAAGCTCCGAACTTAAGATCGAGGGCTGAGGAATATTATATGGAGCTGGAAACACGATGGGGGTGAAAATTCTCGACAGGGGTGGAAATTTTTTTTTTTTTTAGATTTCATTCCAAAGTTCTTGAGACTTGAGATGATAAAAAACGTTTTCACAACGTCATTTAGTCGGGGGTGAGAATTTTTGGTTTTGATGGAAGGATATATTTTGATGAAATGAAAAATGGCCGCCAATTGCGATTTGGGACAACATTATGTCGAGTTGTCGATGGTAAACAGCCGGGTCCCTTGGTGCACCAATTATTAATGCCAACGAATCTCACCCCCTCGGGTCTCCCAGGCCTTTGAGACTCCCTTCAACCCCCTGGCGTACATTTCGCACCCCCTCCTCCCCCCGAATGCCCCGGGGGCTACTCCTCCTTCTCTCTCAATTTATTTGATCGTGAAATACAAAGTTCGCGGTGCACGTCGCCTGCTGCTTCGAAAAATGCATGAAAATCATTTTTTTTCTATTTTTTTTTTTAAAGAAATTCTACGGGGATGGTAACGTTGTTTTTCAACCGAAATTCCATCAAGATTCCTGTGCAGTCCAACGTCTAATTCGAAAACGAATTATTCGAAGAAAAAGACGTGGAAAAATGTTTTTAACGTCGATCCATCAAATATTTTTTGAAAAATAAAATTCAGACCAGATTTCAATTAACAAACAAAAAGAATTGGCGATTAATTAATCGAAGAATCGAGTCCGAGTCGATCAAATTTCTTCAAGGGTTTCCATCATTTTGAAAATATTTTATTCCTCATCTTTGGTCACCGACGAGGGCGAGACAGTCAAAGAGAAAAAGAGAAAGAGGGAGAGAGAGACTGCCAATTCACACACGACAGATGGGGTGAACAATGCTTTGAGCAAAGTCGTTCTTTTTCGAGGGATGCCCATTTTGATCTCGTGACAAGAATCATATATGTAGGGGTCACACAAAAATCTATGGGCTGTTCCACGTGCAACGTAAAAATTTTCCATTTTTCAAAATTCAAGAATAAATTTTTATTCTTAATAAATAAAAATAAATGAATGTAACGTCGCTGTTAATTTATCGCAGCATCCCTTCGACGCGGTGGATTATCATCGACATTTGTGATACATTAGACAAAAGCGAGAAACCCAGGCTCTCAATTATTATTCACGTCTACGTTTTATTTTCAGCTCACGATCGATGGACGACCATTTATCTCATGGGGCCGGACTTGCTTTTTTTTTTAACTCCATTTCACGACGTGGGATTATGAGAATTAAAAGGGTTTATTGTCTTGCTCTATTAAGGGGATATTTCCATTTATTAGCATCCATTAAATTGACGGTTTTTTTTAATTTTTGGGAAATCCTTTGATCCGTGCAATTTTCATTCTGTAGGAAAGGGTCTCAAAGGGTGAGTTTTCAAGTGGATTTTGGTAGACTAAGATATTGGGGGCAAAATTATTGCATTATTCCACTTTCTTTGGTTTTTGGAAACCTTTTTGTGATTGATTCGGAAAAAAGGCTGATGGAAAAAAATGTTTTAAGACTTTTTGGATCCTTGATTTGAAAACAAGGAAATTAAATGATTATATCGTGTTTCGATAGAATTTTGAATCCAGAGATGACGAGGGTGGACAGATTTTGCAACAAATTCAAAAATTGTCGATTTCCTGATTTTTTAAAATCCAAAACCTTTCCCCAGGATATGTTTCTTTCACGAACCTCGAAATCGTTGTTGACGTTTCTTGTTGAATTGCCAATTTCATAGAATAAAATGGAGAATAATTTTTCAACGAAATATTTTGATTCTAAATTTCTCCCTCTTCGTAATGTTTTTTTTTATTCCATTTGAAATTGAATTATTTTCCGAAATAAATCGGAGTGGAGAAAATATAAAAATGAAAAATTGCACTTTTTGTTCATTTTTCCGCCATTTTCATCCCCTCGGAGTGATCGTGAGTCGATAAACAAGGGATGTATTTGAGAGGGCTTCAGAGGTCGCCACGATCTGGTCGAAAAGACCATCTGTCGAATCGGGGATGCGCCATCTGTCGAGGAAAGGGTGGAACTGAAAAATAGGGGTAGCAAAGCGTCGGGGTAGGGAAACAGGGCGCAGGACGAGGAGGACGAAATAAAGTGCGTGTGTACATATACGTGCGTTCGCACTCGGCTGCGGCCGTTTGGTGTGCCTCTCGTTAAATCTCCTTAATTTAATTAGCAAAAAATCTTTTAAGTTGCATTTTCCCACCCCCTTGAAAAAAATAAACATTCGGACTGTAGAAAAATCGGGAAAAAATATCGAAATATTTGGAAGCAGTCTTGAAAAGTATGCGGTCGAAAAAAACACTCGTACGAAGCCCGTGAGAAACGAGAAGAATTTACACAGAGATTGAAGCGAGAGTGGCCAATTCGTTTTGTCGGGGGATGCTGGAATAAAATGGCTGTGATTTGCGGTCTGCCATTCGTCCTTTGAGAGCATATATACACGTCCTCATAACCGGAGATGAAAGTTTGACGTAAAAATCGACCAAATACATCGTTGGAGAAAAATCTTTTATTTTCAAAATCAAAAATCTGGTTATCAATTATTTTTGGATTTTTATCATGGCGATTTACGTATTGGTGCGTAAAAAAAATTGCTGAAACCTGGGGGATGACTCAGAGGACGACTCGAGAGAAAAATTCAACAGCCCGATCGTCCACGTTAACAATTAAGGTACTTTTTATACATTTTTCAAAAAAATTCTCCAAATTAGTAAATCGTTCGTAAAAATAGACTTTTGTGATGACATTTTTAAATTTTAATTGTTCAAAATTGCACGTTCAATAAAAAACTGAATTTTGTTAAAAAAAAATCGAAATTTTGAATTCCATTATTATCCAAAATGCATCGAAGAATTTCAACGAATTCTGTAACCTTTCGTTTGCTTGAATTTTCAGAACGACATTTCTGTGACGTGCATCGAATTATTTATTATTTGCAATAATCAAAAATGCGATCTTACGATGGCGAGAGCAGCTCAGGGGACGAGGACGAGCGGAGAGAACCAGAGGCACATTTGAATCCTGGCACTTGGCAGAGACCAGGTACTCATCCAACTTGGGCATGGGATCATCGAACTAATGTAAGAATTAAAAAAAAAAAAAACGATTTTGTTGATTAAAAATATTTGTAATCAGATGAACGAAAAAAAAAGAAAACAATAAGTCGCTTCGTTAAAAATCTGCTATTCTGCTGAGATTCGGTGACAATTTGAACGATTGAGCGATCGTTGCGAAAAATTGAAATCTGCTAATTGAAAATTCATTATTTATTTAAATAATTTGGACGAAGGCAACGAGATGAACAAAATATTAAAAGCAAAGAATTTTCATTGCAATATCCAACTGTACTTTACTTTACCACGAGTTTTCGACTTTGGGTCAAATTGACCCAGTGTGTTTGGAGGCTCACAACTTCGGCCAAAATGCATATTTTTCGAGATATTTCTTTTCCAGCAACAAATTCAATTCATTATTAATTTTTGGGCATTTTTTTAACGAAATTATTGATTAAATAATTGTTTATAACTTTTTGCAGCACCCTCTGCCCTCCCAGGGGAATCCTGTGCTCGATAACATGGCATACTCGGCTCCAAGTGCATCCCATCCAGGAATAACAGGTCCTTCGGGCGGTTATTCGTCAGGGGATCATCCCCAATCAACCCCTGGACGGAGAACCCCGTTGGGGGCAGTGGGTCTGGGTGGTTTTTATTTTCAACAACAACCTCAGCCTCACGCGTCTTCTAGCGCATTATCCGACGAAAACAGGCCGGATCAGGAGAGGTAAAAAAAAAATCACAATTCGAAAAAATGAAAATACGATCAAAATCGATTGAAAAAAAAATTAAAAAATCATTCCTATCGAAGGGCTGACAAAAATTATAACCACAGATGAATAAACTGTGCCCAAAAGTTTTCTGCAGTCAAGATAAAAAATTTTGGAACCAAAACAAAAAAAACAATATTTTTAATTTGATTAAAAACTAATTAATTCTTAATTGAGTAAATTCTCGTAATTTATTCGAGCCGAATAAAATCTACGACGTCCAAATTTGGAAAAAAATTAGTTTGAATAATTTTTTTCAGTGCAAACGATTTTTCGATGTAGTAAAAAAAAATTTGGACCCAAATTTAAGGGAAGAAAATGAAGAAACTCTAAATTCAACTTAATTAGGAAAAAGTTAATTAACCGAGGCAAAATTCATCGTGATTATTTTAGCAGCAGACCAGGAGCATCGAGACTCAATTGTCCACCAAAATCAAAAAGTACAAGACAAGGGAAAAGCGTTCGTTTGAATATAAACGCGAGGGAGCGCAGAAGAATGCACGACTTGAACGACGCCCTCGATGAACTGCGCTCGGTAATTCCGTACGCTCATAGTCCGTCGGTACGGAAGCTTTCCAAGATAGCGACACTGCTATTGGCCAAGAATTACATTCTCATGCAAGGTACGATGATTGCGAGCCAATAATTTCCATATCCTCCTTCCCCTTATTCAATAAACGAAAAAAAAAAAACAAAAAAAAAATCGACAAAACTGAAAAATTGGAAATAAAAAAAATTTGACAAGTAAAAAATCGTCAAAATTTTAAAAAATCATGAATGGACAGCAAAAAAAAAACAAAGTGAATCGAGAAATTCGTAATTGCGATAATTACGAATACAATAATTACGACAATAATTAAAACTTGCTCCTTGTGTATAAAAAAAAAGAAAAATCATCCAGAATCAAAAATTCGGAATAAAAAATATTTCAAAATTTGAAAAAAATCAAGTCAACCGAAAAATTCGTAATTGCAACAATGACGCAATTAAAAATCAATTTTCAGAAGAACAGAAGGCTCAAATATTCTCCAAACTTCATGAAATAAAATTTTTATAAAATCTCACGAGATTGAAATGAAATTTTCGAATCGATGAATAGTGATTTTTTGGATTTTCATTTTTTTTATTTCAGGCAACGCTTTGGAGGAGTTGCGAAGAGTGATAGCGGTTCTGCAGTCGCCACACGCTCATACGACAGCTCTGCCACCGACGCCAGTCTCGTACGATCTTCTGCAAGGTTTTCCAGGCAAATTGTTCCAGGGAGTTCACGAGTTGCAGGGATTATCGGGGGAGAATTCTCAGGGAGTTGCAGCCGGAGGTCCATCGGGAGATGGAGCTGCTACGGGTGGAGAGTCGAATTAAAAAAAAAAGAAAA